>CM062819.1:607100332-607609000 GCA_031772625.1 Pinus tabuliformis
ATTCCCATATTTGAGGGTCAGAAAAATGCAGAAGTTGTAGATAAATGGTTAAATCAGTTAGAAGGATATTTTTCTGTTCATGATTTTTCCAACCGGGAAAATATTACTTTTGTAGTTCTCAACGCTTCCCCCCACATCAAGGACCGGTGTGAAACCTATTATGAGCAGAAGGATGAAAGTATGCCCTCACTTTTTTTAGCCCCACCCACTTGGAATTCATTCCGGGATGCCATCAAGGAGAAGCACTACCCTATCAAGAGCTACAAGGATAAATACATAAAGTGGACCATGCTGCGGTAGGAAAGGGACCAAGACATGCCAGAGTTTACCAATGTTTTTCATACTCTTCGCACGAAAATGGGTATCAAGGATTCTGAGTGACATTTGGTACTCAAATACCATGGCTACCTACATAGGTACATCTAGGATGACATGGAGTTCTTGGACATCTCGTCGCTCGGCATAGCATACCAATACACTGTCAAGATGGAACAGAAGTTTAAATAGAAGAAGCGAGACTTTGGATCTGTGAATCCAAAGCAAGGGAAAGGTGTCCCCAAACGTAGAAATAAGGAGAAAGCCAAGGTGGGGTGACCCAATACAACCTGTCGAAGCCACAAGAAAAGAACACCACCATGACGTCAAAGAAGGAAACATGAAAGTGGTGTGAGTTCCATAAGAGCCCGACTCACAACACAAGTGAGTGTCGGGCCAAGCAGTCGCTGGTGGCCGAGTTGAAGGCTTCAAAACCATATGCATGTTCGGACTCTGAATCAGAAACCGACAAGAGGAATGACAAATGGAAGTATATCGTTGATGTGGAGCCCATTACCACTATTGCCACCACCAAGATCCAGAAGAATGAGCCCGAAGATTTAGAGGAGGGGGAGCATCTCTTCCACTCAGATATGTGGGTGAAGGGTTCGCCGCTGCACTCAATTGTCGATAGTGGGAGCCAAAAGAACCTCATTTTAGTAGAGGTCATGAAGTGGTAGGGCCTACCGACTACACCACACCCACAGCCGTACAGTATCAGGTGGCTTCACTAAGGACGAGATCTCCGAGTCAGCCATAGTGCCACTTTTCCTACAACATCAAGCCCTTCACAAATGATGTATTTTGTGATGTTTCTCCTCTTGACATTTATGATGTATTATTAGGACAACCATACTTATGGAAGTGAGATGTTGTATATGAGTCTAGACGTTGCTCTGTGATTATTTCTTTGGGTAATTCATTATATAGGATCTCGGATGTAGCCCCACTTATCCCCACCTCTTTGATCTCTGGTAAGAAATGTAGTAAGATCATATCCCAGACTAGGAAATTTACTTTCTGTCTGGTTCACTCTCAAAGTAAGGGGAAGACTATAGCCACATCCATGGCCCCCGGGAAGGGTTCCTCCACACAATAGAAGTAGGTGGATACGGTCATGAAGGAATACAGGGATATCTTCTCCTCACCCACAGGGGTACCGTTGCACTGTTAGGTCAAGCATTCATTCTATCTGACTCCCAAAGCACCTCTACGCAACGGGCCGATATATCACTGCTCCATTGTGGAAAATGTCAATTACAAGCAGCGACATGATCAATATCGGGTGCCACACAAGTTTTAGGTGGGCGACAAAGTCTGGTTGCATTTACAGAAAGAATGCATTATCGAAGCATATCAGAAGATAATACCAGTCCGATATGGTCCTTAGACCATTACCAAAGGTTGTGGGAGACAATGATTTTGAGCTCAACACTACCCCATTCCTTGGTCTGCACCCAGTGTTCAATGTGGACCGCCTTAGACCATAACTCCCAACATTACTGGACACATCAGACATTGCAGAACAACTCACACCAACAGAATTAAACCCAGACTGCATGGAACAAACCACAACTGATCGGATTATTAGCACACAAGTCAAGAACACTCGCTAGTAGAAGATCCAACTATATCGGGTTGTCAAAGTTGGCCAACTCCTGCACCAAGGCAAGTGGTTCACTAGGGACCAAGTTCAACAGAAGTTTCCTCATCTCATGGAGGAACTCAACGCAATGGGGACCATTGCTTCCAAAGGGGGGAGGAATGATCCAGGTGGATATTGGTGGCCACCCACCTATTCCACTTCAACCCCACCATTGTTTCTTTTAGTTTTTCAATTTCCTTATTTGTAGCACATTTTACTATTTTTGGCAGTTTTTTGGGTCTTGAACTTCCGAAGCCATTTTTAGGCCCTAAATGAAGTTTTTTGGGAAAACGTGGGCCAACATCCTCGAATAGATATTTCTAACGAGGTTTTGTGTGCATTAAATGGAGATCGTATGCCAAAGTTATGACCCTGGGAAGTTGATGTACTAATTTACCCAAATGGGGCCCATAGTTTGGCGCTCCATCTCCTAGGGTTAGGCTATTGGATGTTTAGGCTTTTCCATTGTTTCTCAATAATAAATAGGCCTTCGAGCCTCATTGTAACACAGTTTAGAGGCATGTAGTTGTCACATCTCTTCTCAGAGATAAGCTACCATCGCCCAAGCTAGTCTTATTTCCATTCTGCTTGTGCCCTGTAGTGTTTCTCCATGTGGTACAGTATGCCCATAAACCTTCTGGAAGCTTTTCTACCCAATCTTTTCTATGCAAATGCACAGTTTTGGTGAAAATTTCTTCAATTACTTTATTTGTGGACTCCACTTGTCCATTTTCTTGTGGATGGTATGGAGTGGACTTCCAATGTTTGATTTTGTACTCCTAAATTATCTTTTGTACCAGCTTGGATGTGAATTGAGTACCTTGATCTGTTACAATTTCCCTTGGGACACCAAAAAGAGTAAAGATATCCTCAAAAAGAAAAGAAACTACAACATTTTCAGCAGTAAAAGGAAGTGCTTTAGATTCTACCCATTTTGTAACATAATCAGTGCAAACAAGAATGTACCTTTTCTGTCTCGATGGTGGATTGAGTGGACCAAAAAAATCCATAACCCATTTTTGAAAAGGCTCAATAACTACCTAAGGTTGTAGAGGCATTTCATCAGAGGGAACAAGTTTCCACATCCTTTGACAACTATCACATCTTTTGAGCTTAGTCTCGGAGTATCCATAGTAGAAACTATATTTCTGTCAACGTTTATTATGAATTATTTTCATAATTGAAAGCAAAAATAAAATAAAATTTAAAACTAGTATTATTTAACAATTAAATCTATAAATAAGAATAATTTAATTATGATAATCATAAATTATAAATAATAATAATAATAATAATAATAATAATTTATTTAATATTTAAAATATTAATTATTACTATTAATAATAAAAAAGATAAATTAAAATAAAGTTATTAGCTGACTTTCAATAAAAATATTTCTTTAACTATTTATCCTTTCACCAAGCTCTTCTTCTATCATCATTCAAATTGGTCCTGATGATGGATCCCTGTTGGGATTTGAAACATTGACAGAAATATGGTTTCTATTGTGGATACTCCGAGACTAATCTCAAAAGAAATGAACCACAGATGCCTAAAATCCAAAACTATCACATCTCTTGACATACTCCTTGGTATCCTTAAAAAGGGAAGGCCATTAGTATCCTAAGAGAAGGACTTTGTAGGAGGTTATTTTTTTAGTGAAGTGTCCTCCACATGGCTCATCATGATAAGATTTCAATATCTCTGGTACTTCATATTCTCTAACACACCTTCAAATGATCAGATCTGGCCCTATTTTATACAATTCTTCATTTATCCATGAATAAGATGCACTAATTTAAATTACCTTCCTTTTTTCTCAAGGAGATAAATATCATGGTAACTTCCCTATAGCCAAATAATTAGCAATATCTACAAACCAAGGTGATTTAGTAGATACTACAAAAAGATATTCATCATGGAAATTGTCGTCTACAGCTACATCATTATTAACATTTTGAATTGTAGACAAAAAGTCAGCAACTGTATTTTGTTTCCCAGGTCGATCCAAAATAGTGATGTTAAACTCTTGCAACAACAACAACCATCTTGTAATTCTTCCATTAGTGGCATGTTTATTCATTAGGTACCTAATTTCAAAATGATCTGTAAGTACAAAAGTTTCGTAGCCAGTAATGTAATGTCTGAATTTATTGATAGCATGGACAACAACTAAAAACTCCTTTTCTGTTACAATATAATTTAACTTTGCAGGAGTCAAATTTTTACTGGTGTAATAAATGGCATAAGGAGTTAAATCGTTCTGTCCTAGTACAACCCCTAAAGTTTTGTCTGAACCATCAGGTTAAATGTGAAAATGTAATTTCCAATTTGGTCCTCTAAGAATGGGTTCTTCAGAGATTTTATCTTTTAATGTTTCAAAGGCCTTTTGGCAATCAAAATTCTATTTGAATTCACAGTCTTTTCTGAGAAGTTTGAAAAGTGGAGATGCAAATTTTGTAAAGTTTTCTATGAATCTTCTATAATAACCATTGAAACCAAAAAAACTTTTAACATCTCGTTGACAGGTTGGAATTCATAATTTAGAAATAAATTCTACTTTAGATGTGTCCACTCTAATTCCATTTCCTGAAATATGGTGTCCTAAAACAATTCCCTCAGTAAACACCATAAAACATTTTTCATGGCTTAATGAGAGATTTGCCTCTTTACATCTAATGAGAACTTTTTCCAAAATTTTAAGAGACTCAACAAAAGAATTTCCATAAAATGTAAAATTGTCCATATACACTTCCATACAACCATGAATTAGATCAGAACAAATTCCTAATACTGCTCTTTGGAATGTTGCAAGTGCATTACATAATCCAAAAGGAAGTACCCAGTAAGCATAAGCTCCCCATGGGCAGGTAAAGGTAGTTTTATCTTGGTCTTCCAGGGCTACTTGGATTTTATTATACCCACTAAAACCATATAAGAATGAAAAATATTTCTTTCTTGCCAATGTATCTAAAACCTGATCTATGAAAGGAAGTGGAAAGTGATCTTTTAAAGTGGCTTTATTCAATTCCCTATAGTCAATACACACTCTCCATTTTCCATTTTATTAGGAACAATTACTAAGGGTGAAACCCACTAATTGTTTGATATTGGATAGATGAAATTGACATTTAACAGTTTTTGTAGTTCCTCCCTAACAATTTACCTTAGATTTGGATTCATTCTTCTTTTAGGTTGTCGAATTGGTTCGGCATTTTATTCAATGTAGATATGATGTATACAAGTATTAGGATCAATTCCCTTCATGTCAGTAAATCCCCATGCATAGACAGAGGAATGTTCTTGTAACATCTTTATTAATTATTTATTTTGAAATTCCCCCAAATTATTGTTGATATTCAAAGTTTTTCCTTGAAAGATTTCAATTGTAGAATTGCCAAATTTTTCCATAGAATGCAAGGATAGTTGACGAGATGATAAATATTCAATATTGTATTGTTCTTGAAAACTCTGACTAGATTCACAATATGATGAAGATTCATTATTTTCTATTAAATGCAAAATTTGATCTTCCTCATCTATTTGTGAAGTAGCAAAGATTGGTTTTATATCAATATCATCATCTATCCATTCTTAATTTTCAACCTCTATTGTTGTTTTTGCAGGTCGATACAATGTGAATTTCTTTGTTTATCTCCCATCAGAAATGAACATATCACCCGATATACAACTTATAAAAGCATCGGCTGTAGCTAGCCATGGTTTTCCTAGAATTAATGGATGTCCTCCTAAGTTCTTCTTGGGTGTTAAAATCATAAAATCGACAAGGTATTCCCAAGAATCTAAGGACAGACACACACACACACACACACACCACGCACCAGATATATTATATATATATATATATAATATATATATATATATATATATATATATATATATATATATATATATATATATATATATAAATATATATATATATATATATATATATATATAATATATATATAATATATAAATATATATAGATTATATATATATCTTCTAATACACCATCAGGATTGATTACAGATCTATCTACCAATTGTAACAATGTAGTTGTATATTGAAGATTAGAAAGTTTTAATTGATTCATAATTTGTTTACTCATGATGTTTATAGTTTCTCCTAGATCAATCAATGTATTTTGGATCTCTACACCAATGATGTGTGCTTTCACAATTGGACTTCCTGGATCAAGATATTTCTGAATTGTTGTCTTACCCATCATGATATCTATAATTTTTCCAACTAGTCAGATTCTCTTGATTTCGTTTCTTTTTCTTCCTAGCCTTTTTATGTTCAATTCTCTAATTGTCTTTGCGAAAATTGGTATTTCCTTAATGGCTTGTAGCAAAGGAATCTTTATGCCAACATTCTTCAGTTCATCTAACATGTCGTAATCAGGAAATAAAATATGTTTTCTACCCCTTCATTAATTTTTAATCTCTCAGGAAAAGGTTGTTTTGAAACAGATACTGAAGGTTGTTCCATAATAGGAGTTGAGTTATTTAAATGTCTTGGAGTAACTTGTTTTTGACTTTTTTCTTTTTCATTAAGAGACTTCTCTTCTTCAGAGATATTTTCTTTTTAACTTTCTTGAATAACAACTGATGGGGACTTGTTTTCTAATATTCTACAAGATCTAAGTTGAACATTGTTTAGATCTAGTGGAGTTATCATGTAAGTTTAAAAATTTTGTCCTTCCATATTGTAAACAGGTTGTGAATTTTTATTATTGTTCAAATTTTGGATTGGTTGGGCAGGAAATTGGTTTGGTCTTTGAGGAAATGGTAATGAAAGTTGTGGATTCAAATTGTGAGGTTGAGTTTGCTGAATGGGCTTAAGATAATATTGTGGAGGAAAAGTAGGATATGATTGTTGAAATTGTGGAAATTGAGGATATTGAGGATATTGAGGGTACTTTCCATAAGGATTTTTCCATCCTTGTGACAAAGGTTGTGGCCAAGATTTCCAAGGCATTAGGGAAGTTCAATTACTTTGTGATGATTGTGCAAATGGTTGAGTGTTAAAGCCTTGAGATTTATTTGGCTGTGGATTCTGCCAAGGTCTCTTAGCAATAAAACAAAGGGGATCTACCTGATTTGGTACTCCTTCTTCTTAGTAGACAACTTTAAGACCTGGTATTGAGGGACATTCTTTTGTATCATGATTTTCCGCACATATAACACAAGTTTCTACACTCATTAAATCAAGAGGACATTCTCTCAAGGCATGTTTCTTTCCGCAATTAGGGAAAAAAATGGACAATGCAACATTTTCAACCTTTTTCTTGTTTTGTATTTTAAGGGTGTCAATTTGTTCACTAAGACTCCCTAAAATATTTATTTTAAAATTATCAAGAAAATTTCCTAATTCTTCTCTACTTACTATCCCAATAGCAAATTTATTAATCCTTGATAAAAGAGGATCTCTTGGATTTTTCCCTGTTCTTGCTTTGCCTCTTGAAATGTGTATGCATAACTCACAAATTTCTCCTAGTGACAACTGATAAATTTCTCCCTTACCCATTAGATTGAGATTATCAATCCACTCATCTCTAATGGATTTCAATAAGACATCTTTCAAAGTTTCCTCATCTAGATTATTCATTTTTTCCCTTTTAACATTATAAGCAAATCTTTCAACAAACTCATCAAGATTTTCATCTTCTTTCTGTACCATTTTATAGACTTCATCCTTAATATTATGGGGCATACAATAGTCCTTATATTTCTTTAAGAATGTAGTTCTCATTTGTTCCCATGTTCTTATGGAGTTTATTCCTAAACTCATAAACTGTTTTAATGTTGCATATTTAAGGGTTGTAGGGAATAATTCCAGCTTTTGAGCATCATGCAGATAATCATATGATCTACACAAGACTTCAAATTCAAAGAGAAACGTTTCAGGATCTTCACTCCTTAGTCCATGAAATTTTGGAAGAATAGAGAGTGAGATATTTTTCATTGTCACAGTTGTATCTTCATCAAGAATAGGAAATCCAAAGGGTTGTGGATTTATATATTCTCCTCTTCCTCTTCCTCTTCCTCCACCTCTTCCACCTCCCCTATTTCCTCCTCTTCCTCCTCCAATCCTAGGTTGTTCATCATTCAAATTATGTACTTCTCCTTCCCGCTCTCCATCCATTGTAGATTCTTGATAGCTAATATAGGGTTCTGGTTACAAGATTGGGTTTTCAACTTCCTCTAGTTCCTCTGGTTCTTCTATCAATGGTTTGTTAAAATAGGCTTATTGTTACTCTTCTTTAATAGGAACTTCCATCTCTTGAGCTAGAAGTTGTTCTCTAGTTTAAGATAGGAAAATTACTCTTGTTGTTGGGGATATGGGATCTTCTTCTTCTATTATGGCTTTTGTTGATGAAGTTGGTGAATCTCTAGGTTGGATTTCAAATCTTAATACCTTAGGGAGTTTGGATTTGCCTGTTATGGATGGAATTTGAGTTTGTGTGGGTGTGTGGCACTACGAGGTCATGGTGGGGTAAGTGATGTTGTTGGAATTAAATTCTTTCCTCTCCCTACAAATCTACCCCTAGAGTCTCTTTCCTTCAGTAACATTCACTCCCTCTCCCCTACTCACAATTCTGAAGTTGGTAATTTCTCACGTCCCAGACCTGAATGTGAAATCCTGTACCATCAAATCCATGTTGTCTGTCCCATCATCTATCAATTTGCAAAAGTTGTTGGATTAATTCCAAGAGTGTACACCCTTCCATACTATCAAAAGAAGCGCAAGGCTAGCCCCAAAGGAGTATTAGTCACATCTGTCAAAGAAGTGATCTTTGCCACTCTTGAGGAGCTAGTAGAAGGTGTGGAGAAAGAAGAGGAACCCCCACTCTTTTGAAATGATGAAGAGGAAAATCTCTTACTCTCAGGTTCATGGTCTAATGGAGAAGGAGGAGGGGAAGGAAACAAGGAGGAGGAGATTCAGAAGAGGAACCAAAAAATTTAGAAGAGGAATCATCAGATTGAGAAGAGGAAGAGGAGGACAATGAACAGGACAACATGGCAGACCAAAATCTAGAGTGGGTGACTCAAGGCCCATTAACACTTCCAGGTGTCCTGCAAAAGATTCCAAGACACGTGAACAAGATCTTAACAAAATATGACCCTAACATGACAATGAAGGCAAACGATCACATAGACACGTTCTACCTACATCTTCAAACACTCGAGGTACATTGTGATGATGTTGCATGTAGATTATTTCCATGTACCTTGGATGGTGGAGCAACTGTATGGTACCATAAACTTCCTGCAAACTCCATCCAGAATTGGGGGGTATTAAAAAGGATCTTTCTTGAAAAGTTTGTTGAAGACAAGACCCCTGCCATGTTACTGAAGGAGTTGGGTAGTCTCAAGATGGAGCAGAAAGAAAAGGTCAAAGATTTCAATTAGAGGTTCAACCGTATTTTGAACAAGTTCTCAAATGACACTAAACCTCATGACTCCATCTTTTTCAACTATTACGCTTCTTCACTACCGACCAGTATTGCGTAGTTCATCAAGTGAGTTGCGAAATCATCATTAATAGAAAATTATGAAGAGGCTATCACTGTGGAGAAAGACCTATGCGCTATTGGAGTCATTGCAGATGATGAACCCACCAAGGAATCCAAAGACACTGGTAAGAGGTCCCAAACCTATATGAGCAAGGTTAAGGAAAAGGAAGCAAGTGATATTGAGACCAAAGTGGCAGAACTTAAATAGAGGACAAGCGAGACCACTATGAGCAGCAGGCCTTCTAGGTACTTGCAGAAGAAGAATGTAGCTTCCAATAGTAGTAGCAATAGTAGCCAATTGGCCAAATATGCGTAGAGATCTAACCTGGTTCTGAACCTCGAGAAAATCACTACATATTCATACTAAATGTTTCACCACAAAGCCCATTCAAAAAGGAGGTGCCCAGAATGGAACCATGGAATGAGTAGCATGGCTGTGTAGTTGTCCAACAAACTCGTGGTTAATGAGCAGGCTGAGCTAGATGATGATGAAGAATAATTTTCTACATCTGATGAAGCTCCAAGCACTAAGCATGTAGTAAACATGTATCAGTATGCTCTTGCAACCCAAAAGACCACCAATGATAAAGAGCCTCCGAGTGACGGTCTGACCCCAAAGAAACATAATCAATATAACTTAAGAAGTCAAGGGGACCCCACTGTGTTTGAGATACTGAGGAATAAAATAAGAAAATATATGTTAAGGATTGTAGGTTTGCCAGCCGACTCAACACAGAACACTCAGAGCAAGTCCAGGAAGACAACTTCAATGAAAAGTGTTTCTGTAAGCAGCAAAGACAAAACCATCCCATTAGAAACCATGAACTCAGTTCCACCCTAGAAAACCTTGGTGAGTCTTCCCACAATAGAATATAACATTATATAAGACATGAAGAATACTCGTGAAAATATCTCTCTGTTTGAACTTACAAAAATTAGGAGTTAGCGGGACATTCTTCTACGAGCACTTGGGGAAACCTCTACTGGTCAAGCCATATTTTCGAACAAGGGATCTAGTAAGTCTCCTGACACTATTGCATCAGTGCTTAATGCACTCCAAATGGAGGAGGTGAATTCACTCTTCCCACCATTCCTGTTACCATTCGAGATATTTAATTTCAATGGTCACAACTTCGTGGTTGATTTTAGTGCATTGGTTAGTGTCATGCCACTCTCCATTGCTAAGAAGATCAACAATCAATGGAGTAAGACTAGTGCATAGATCATCCAACTAGACTAAACTTTTGTGCCATCAATTAGTGAACTCAGGGATGTGATCATCTGGCTAACATCTAATGATAGATTTAATCAATGCTTCAATAGTGTAGTTGTGGACATCCCATAAGAATACGAGGTATTTCTTAGCAGAGATTGGTCAAGCAAGCTGCAAGGATACTTTGCCACTACTTGTGGCTTCCATATAAGGGTAGGAACAACTAGACTTAAGTGTTGTCAGAGAGATACATGAAGCACAACATGACTCCCTTGAATGGAGAAAATGAGTCATTGGCTTTCACAGAACTCATGTTCGACAATTACCTTTTAGAGACACATATGGGGTGTTATCTTGCAAAGCCATCCCCAGTCCCACCAAGTTGGACCTCCTTCCATGCCCAATTGGCAAAAATTACACTTGTATAGTAAGTAGTAGTACCAATAGTAGCAGTAGTACTAGTGCAACAAGCGGTCACTGTACAGATAATTTGTGGACCATGTACTTTGGCGGATCCAAAATGTAGGAGGGCTCTGGAGCAAGTTGTGTTCTAATAGACCCACTAGAGAGGAAACATCTACTCTCTAATCACATGGAGTTTGAGTGCACGAACAACACCGTAGAGTATGAAGCACTCGTCTTGGGATTAAAAAAAGCTATTGACCTCAAGATTGTTGTTCTAAAAGTAGTAGGTGACTCTGAAATCATGGTGCGTCATGTACATAACACTATAAATTATGTGTCACTACACCTAAGAGTTACCAACAAGAGGTATGGTGACTCATTTCTCAATTCCAAGCCTTCAATATTATTTCAGTTCCAAGAATGCGTAATGTAGCTATGGATGCCTTGGAAAATGTAGCTGCTAGGGTGTTGCCATTAAGGGATAGTTTTTCTATTGTGATTTTATAAAACCATATGTCCCAGACAATGTTATGAAACCAGCTCAAGAAAAGATAGAAAAGATAGATCAACGCCTTAGAATTCAGCCTCTTCGAGGGGGCAACCTCCTTTACATTACATAAATGAACAATTCTTGAATGATACAAATGACAAAACCTCCTTTCTATATATAGGAGTCTAAGGAGTCACAATATAATCCAACCGACCTAACAATAATAATATAAAGCCACAAAAATAACAATAGAGGGATTCTATGGGCACATTAATAACAATATGGGGCCAATGGGGGCACAGCAATATAAATAAGGGGTATAACTACAATAGTAATGGGGTAATCACTAGTATTATAGGGACCCAACATGCCCCTCTCCTTCAAAAAAGTGTTGGCCTCAATGCTTGAGAAGTTCTGGATACTTCTGCATAAAATTCTCATCCTCCCATGTGGAATCTTCAGCTGATAAGTTCTTCCACTTGATAAGGTACTCTGAAATTGATCGATTTCGTAGCTGTCGAGTTCTTATTTCTATAACTGCTTCCGGTTCCAATATAATTTTTCCTTCCTCGTCAAGTTCTGGCAATATTGTTTGAACTGGGAGCTTGTTGCCTATAACCTTCTTTAAGCATGAAACATGGAAAACTGGGTGCAATCGAGAAGCTGTAGGAAGCTCCAATTTGTATGCCATAGTACCAATCTTTTGCAACACCTTGTACGGACCATAATTCTTTGGTGATAATTTATTATCCTTCTTAGCTTGCTTGAGGGACATTTGATTATATGGTTGTAGCCGTAGGAATACCCAATCACCTACATCAAAACTTCTTTCACTGCGATGTTGATCTGCCTGTTGTTTCATTCTATTATGTGCCAACACGAGGTTATCCTTTAAGAGTTGGAGGACTTGTTGTTGATGTTCTATGTGATGTTCCACTGCCTGAACCTTAGAATTTTCTCTTAAATATGATGTGATGGATGGTGGTTGATACCCATAAAGTGCCATAAATGGGGTCATTTTTGTTGCTGTATGAAAGGAAGTGTTATACCACCATTCAGCCAGAGGCAAGCATTTGACCCATTGTGTCTGTTTATCAGATACAAAGCAACGAAGATATCCTTCCAAACATTTGTTTACTATCTCAGTTTGCCCATCAGATTGAGGATGATGAGATGAGCTATGAGCTAAGTGAGTACCAAGACAAGAAAATAATTCTGTCAAAAAATTTCCAGTGAAAATGGGATCTCTCTCACTTACAATAATCTTTGGGTTTCCATGTAGCTTTTGAATTGTTTCCATAAATGCAGTAGAAACTGTACTGGCTTTAATTGGACGTGATAATGCACAAAAGTGTGCATACTTGGTAAGTCTGTCAACTACCACCATGATGACACTCTTTCCCTCAGACTTGGGTAAATCTGTGATAAAATCCATTGATACCTCCTCCCAACGTTGGCTTGGAATGGGTAAAGGTTGTAATAGACCTGGTGTCTTAATTGTTTCAACTTTATTTTGTTGGCAAACCAAACATTCTGCCACAAACTTTTGAATATCTGATTTAAGGCCATCCCAAAAAAATTCCTTCTTAACCCTGTGTAAGTTTTTAAAAATCCTGAGTGCCCTCCTAAGGGAGAAGTGTGCAATTCCATAAGAATCTTTTGTTTTAGCTGGGAATTCTTACAGAGGTATAAGCGATCTTTGTACCATAACGAATCATTTTTCCAGCTAAATGTATCAGACATATTGGAATCTTGTTGTAGCTTTCGAATAAGTGCCCACACTTCTTCGTCATTCTTCCATTCCTCCCTTGCTTCATTTATCCAATGTGGTTGGATGATAGAAATAGCGCACAACAATGCTTCCACATCCTCATCCTTCCTTGAGAGTGCATCTGCCACCACATTTTGCTTCCCTTTTTTGTAGATGATTTCAAAGTCATAACCCAACATCTTTGTGACCCACTTTTGTTGCTATTCAGAGGATAATCTTTGTTCTAAAAAGTATTTAAGGCTATCATGATCCGTTTTTACCTTGAAGTGTCTTCCCATTAGGTAGGGTCGCCATTTCTTAAGTGCATGGAGTATTGCAAACATTTCCTTCTCATAAATAGCTTTGCTTAGAAACTTTCCCTTGATTGGACGACTTTCAAAAGCAATGGGACTTTCAGCTTGCATTAGAACAGCACCAATTCCATTTCCTGAAGCATCACATTCCACAATAAAGGTTTTTGTGAAATCCGGTGTACCTAAGACCGGTGCTTGGCACATTGCCTCTTTAAGATGTTCAAAGGCATTTGTTACTTCCGGAGTCCATGAAAATGCATCTTTCTTCAATAATGTCATTAGAGGTGCTGCTATTCTCCCATAATTCTTAACAAACTTGCGATAATACCCTGTCAACCCAAGAAATCCACGCAAATGCTTTATGGATGTGGGGATTTTCCATTCCTTAATGGCTTTAATTTTGGTAGGGTCTACCTTAACTCCTTCATAAGATACAATATGACCCAAATATTCCACCTCCTGTACTCCAAAGAAACATTTGGATCTTTTGGCATATAATTGTTTCTCCTCCAATAGTTGTAGCACCCTGTCAACATGTTCAACATGATCCTTCCAAGACTTGCTGTAGATAAGTATATCATCAAAAAATACTAACACAAATTTTCTAAGGAATGGTTTGAAAATTGAATTCATCAAACCTTGAAATGTTGAAGGTGCATTGGTAAGGCCAAAAGGCATGACCAAAAATTCATAATGACCCTCATGAGTTCTAAATGCCATTTTCGGAATGTCTTCAATCTTCATTCTGATTTGATGATATCCTGAACGAAGATCCAACTTGGTGAAGTAAATTGATCCATGCAATTCATCCAGTAATTCATCAATGACAGGAATGGGGAACTTATCTTTAATAGTGAGCTTGTTGAGCTCCCTATAATCCGGACACATGCGCCATGATCCATCCTTCTTGTGCACCAATACTACTGGAGCAGAGAAAGAACTTTGACTTGGTTGAATTATACCAGCCTCTAGCATTTCTGCAACCATACGTTCAATTTCACTTTTTTGGACATAGGGATATCTGTACGGCCTGATGTTTGGAGGAACACTTCCTAGAATCAGATGAATAGCATGATCCTGATCACGCATAGGTGGGATACCTTTGGGAGTCTCAAATGCCTTAGAATTATTTTCCAGGACTTTTTGGAGATCTGGAGAAATAGATGATTCTAATGTGGAAACATCTAGCGAACATAATTGTGCAATTACACCCCTTTGCTCCTTTTTTAGAATCTTTGTCATACCATTAGAGCTGATTATCTTTCCTGGTTTCCCTGCAATACCCCTTAATTCAACTTCCTTTCCTTCCGTAGAAAATTTGATGAAAATTTCTTGAAAATTAAAAGATATTGTATACAAGGATTGTAGCCATTGGACTCCTAGTACAACATCAACACCTCCCATTGGAATGGAAAGCATTGGGCTAGTCAATACATATTCTCCCATGGATAGCTTGATATTATGGCACTTTCAAGAGCAATTTATTGTTCCTCCATTTGCAATCATCACTTGACACTCTGGTGCTGGATATAGGAAGCAATTCAATTCTTTTGCTACCCTACAATGAATAAAATTGTGGGTGCTTCCTGAATCAATCAACACCATCACCTTTTTCTTTTTGATTTGTCCTTCTATCTTGATGGTTTGAGGAGTGGTAATTCCTGCCAATGCATTACAAGATATGGTCGGATTTATTTTTTCTTCATCTAGGCTTTGTTCCTGGAGCATATCCTGTTCTTTTGACCTTTCTTGCTCCTTTTCTTCTTCCTCTTCACAATCTATGTAGAATAATTTCTTCTCAGCACACTTATGACCTTTAATGTATTTGCTATCACAACTATAACAAAGCCCTTTTGCTCTTTTTTCTTCCAATTGTTGTGGTGTCAACCTTATAGGTTGTGGAAGACTAGGGGCAACTACACTTCCGTCCTTATAGTTGTGAGTGGTATGCTTCCTGGTTGCCATAATTTTGCTTTCCATTTTTCTTGCTAACCTGAATGCCTTCTCTAATGAATTAGGTTGGCCAAAGTCGAACATCATGTTGGATATTATCTTTTAAAGACTCTATGAACACATCAATCCTATGCTGATCTGGAATATCTTTTACCCTTATGTTCAATTTTTGGAACTCCTCAATGTGCTCCATTATTGAACCCTTTTGTTTGAGACTTATCAATTGGCTAAAAAAAGTGTTGCTTTTTGTATCCTCATGATGTGCTATCAATTCTTCCGTAAAAATTGCCCAAGTGATAAATTGTTTACGAGAGCAAAGCCATTGATACCATACAAACTGATTTGGTTCCAAATATAAAGTTTCCATAAGTACCTTTTGTGTGTTTTGCACATTATTGAGATCGAGGAACTGCTCCATCTGTAATATCCATGTGGCAAGATCCTTGCCATCAAACTTCCTCATATTGATTTTTGGAATATGGTGGGTCTTCGATCCAACATTAGAGTCTATGGAATCATGATTAACATTTCTTTTGTTCACATCATGAGTTTCCTTTACAACTTTTTCACCATTAGTAAGTATTTCTTGTAGAAAATTTGTCAAATCTGTCTTCAAATCTTCCATGTCTGTCTTCAAATCTATCCTCAAATCTGTCTTCATATCATCCATCTTAGCTTCCATGCCCTTTATCTTAGATTCCATGCCATTTATCTTAGCATCTGTTAGCTTTTGTGAGCGTCACATTTGTTGCACTTGTTCTTGTAATTTTGATATATCATGTAGCATTTCTTCCTCTTCTTCATGAGTCATGCTAATGCTTTCAGGTTCCTTACTAGGTGTTTGCATTTTCTTTCCTCGGGGCATCAGTTATCGATAATAATGCTTTACTATGCCCTTTGAATTCCTTCAAACCAAGCTTATGCAAAAATTAAAAAAAGAACTACACACCTTTTTTTACTTTGTAGAAGCCTGATATTGAATCTAATGTATCTCTGTAATTTCGAATCATCTAGTTCTGAAATTGTGACCTGTAGTAGCCTTCTATGTCCTCTTTCCAATGCCACTAGTCTGATCCAAATTGGATTCTCCAAGAAAGAGTTATGCACAATCACCCGCAGTGACCTGATTATAGACTAGTTCAGTAGAGCGAACTTGTATGAAGTGCCACGTGTCACTGTTTCAACCTTTGACTCTGAAAAATATATAAAAGAAAACTACAGTCCGTCCTCTTTCTGTAACTTCTTACGAATTTCAATCCGATGCTCAGAAAGAAAGTTATGATGATTTTCCCGAGGTCACCTGTTTTGAGTGTAATTCAGGAGTTTGCAAAAAGACCAACTTCCTCAGATCATATCTCCGAAAATATCGCGCGAAAAGCTCTGAAATTTGGACCCAAGGTTCAGCGCGATTTCTTCTCAAATTGGTTTTTTTTGCGACTTCTGAAACATCACAGAAAAAAAGTTATAGCAAAATTTCCACGATGACCTGTTTGGAGCAGCGAAACCCTAGAATCCAAAGCTCTGATACCAAATGTTATGAAACCAGCTCAAGAAAAGATAGAAAAGATAGATCAACGCCTTAGAATTCAGCCTCTTCGAGGGGGCAACCTCCTTTACATTACATAAATGAACAATTCTTGAATGATACAAATGACAAAACCTCCTTTCTATATATAGGAGTCTAAGGAGTCACAATATAATCCAGCCGACCTAACAATAATAATATAAAGCCACAAAATTAACAATAGAGGGATTCTATGGGCACATTAATAACAATATGGGGGCAATGGGGGCACAACAATATAAATAAGGGGTATAACTACAATAGTAATGGGTTAATCACTAGTATTATAGGGACCCAACATGCCCCTCTCCTTCAAAAAGGTGTTGTCCTCAACGCTTGAGTAGTTCTGGATACTTCTGCATAAAATTCTCATCCTCCCATGTGGAATCTTCAGCGGATAAGTTCTTCCACTTGATAAGGTACTCTGAAATTGATCGATTTCGTAGCTGTCGAGTTCTTGTTTCTATAACTGCTTCCGGTTCCAATATAATTTTTCCTTCCTCTTCAAGTTCTGGCAATATTGTTTGAACTGGGAGCTTGTCGCCTATAACCTTCTTTAAGCATGAAACATGGAAAACTGGGTGCAATCAAGAAGCTGTAGGAAGCTCCAATTTGTATTCCATAGTACCAATCTTTTACAACACCTTGTACGGACCATAATACTTTGGTGATAATTTATTATCCTTCTTAGCTTGCTTGAGGGACATTTGCTTATATGGTTGTAGCAGTAGAAATACCCAATCACCTACATAAAAACTTCTTTCACTGCGATGTTGATCTGCCTGTTGTTTCATTCTATTCTATGCCAACACGAGGTTATCCTTTAAGAGTTGGAGGACTTGTTGTTGATGTTCTATGTGATGTTCCACTGCCTGAACCTTAGAATTTTCTCTTAAATATGATGTGATGGATGGTGGTTGATACCCATAAAGTGCCATAAATGGGGTCATTTTTGTTGTTGTATGAAAGGAAGTGTTATACCACCATTCAACCAGAGGCAAGCATTTGACCCATTGTGTCTGTTTATCAGATACAAAGCAACGAAGATATCCTTCCAAACATTTGTTTACTATCTCAGTTTACCCATCAGATTGAGGATGATAAGATGAGCTATGAGCTAACTAAGTACCAAGACAAGAAAATAATTTTGTCCAAAAATTTCCAGTGAAAATGGGATCTCTGTCACTTACAATAATCTTTGGGTTTCCATGTAGCTTTTGAATTGTTTCCATAAATGCAGTAGAAACTGTACTGGCTTTAATTGGATGTGATAATGCACAAAAGTGTGCATACTTGGTAAGTCTGTCAACTACCACCATGATGACACTCTTTCCCTCAGACTTGGGTAAACCTGTGATAAAATCCATTGATACCTCCTCCCAACGTTGGCTTGGAATGGATAAAGGTTGTAATAGACCCGGTGTCTTAATTTTTTCAACTTTATTTTGTTGGCAAACCAAACATTCTGCCACAAACTTTTGAATATCTGATTTAAGGCCATCCCAAAAAAATTCCTTCTTAACCCTGTGGTAAGTTTTTAAAAATCCTGAGTGCCCTCCTAAGGGAGAAGTGTGCAATTCCATAAGAATCTTTTGTTTTAGCTGGGAATTCTTACAGAGGTATAAGCGATCTTTGTACCATAATGAATCATTTTTCCAACTAAATGTATCAGACGTACTGGAATCTTGTTGTAGCTTTCGAATAAGTGCCCACACTTCTTCGTCATTCTTCCATTCCTCCCTTGCTTCATTTATCCAATCTGGTTGGATGATAGAAATAGCGCACAACAATGCTTCCACATCCTCATCCTTCCTTGAGAGTGCATCTGCCACCACATTTTGCTTCCCTTTTTTGTAGATGATTTCAAAGTCATAACCCAACATCTTTGTGACCCACTTTTGTTGCTATTCAGAGGATAATCTTTGTTCTAAAAAGTATTTAAGGCTATCATGATCCGTTTTCACCTTGAAGTGTCTTCCCATTAGGTAGGGTCACCATTTCTTAAGTGCATGGAGTATTGCCAACATTTCCTTCTCATAAATAGCTTTGCTTAGAAACTTTTCCTTGATTGGACGACTTTCAAAAGCAATGTGTCTTTCATCTTGCATTAGAACAGCACCAATTCCATTTCCTGAAGCATCACATTCCACAATAAAAGTTTTTGTGAAGTCCGGTGTAGCTAAGACCGGTGCTTGGCACGTTGCCTCTTTAAGATGTTCAAAGGCCTTTGTTGCTTCCGGAGTCCATGAAAATGCATCTTTCTTCAATAATGTCGTTAGAGGTGCTGCTATTCTCCCATAATTCTTAACAAACTTGCGATAATACCCTGTCAACCCAAGAAATCCGCGCAAATGCTTTATGGATGTGGGGATTTTCCATTCCTTAATGGCTTTAATTTTGGTAGGGTCTACCTTAACTCCTTCATGAGATACAATATGACCCAAATATTCCACCTCCTGTACTCCAAAGAAACATTTGGATCTTTTGGCATATAATTGTTTCTCCTCCAATAGTTGTAGCACCCTGTCAACATGTTCAACATGATCCTTCCAAGACTTGCTGTAGATAAGTATATCATCAAAAAATACTAACACAAATTTTCTAAGGAATGGTTTGAAAATTGAATTCATCAAACCTTGAAATGTTGAAGGTGCATTGGTAAGGCCAAAAGGCATGACCAAAAATTCATAATGACCCTCATGAGTTCTAAATGCCGTTTTCGGAATGTCTTCAATCTTCATTCTGATTTGATGATATCCTGAACGAAGATCCAACTTGGTGAAGTAAATTGATCCATGCAATTCATCAAGGACAGGAATGGGGAACTTATCTTTAATAGTGAGCTTGTTGAGCTCCCTATAATCCGGACACATGCGCCATGATCCATCCTTCTTGTGCACCAATACTACTGGAGAAGAGAAAGAACTTTGACTTGGTTTAATTATACCAGCGTCTAGCATTTCTGCAACCATACGTTCAATTTCACTTTTTTGGACATAGGGATATCTGTACGGCCTGATGTTTGGAGGAATACTTCCTGGAATCAAATGAATAGCAAGATCCTGATCACGCATAGGTGGGAGACCTTTGGGAGTCTCAAATACCTTAGAATGATTGTCCAGGACTTTTTGGAGATCTGGAGAAATAGATGATTCTAATGTGGAAACATCTAGTGAACATAATTGTGCAATTACACCCCTTTGCTCCTTTTTTAGAAGCTTTGTCATACCATTAGAGCTGATTATCTTTCCTGGTTTCCCTGCAATACCCCTTAATTCAACTTCCTTTCCTTCCGTAGAAAATTTGATGAAAATTTCTTGAAAATTAAAAGATATTGAACCCAAGGATTGTAGCCATTGGACTCCTAGTACAACATCAGCACCTCCCATTGGAATGGAAAGCATTGGGCTAGTCAATACATATTGTCCCATGGATAGCTTGATATTATGGCACTTTCAAGGGCAATTTATTGTTCCTCCATTTGCAATCATCACTTGACACTCTGGTGCTGGATATAGGAACCAATTCAATTCTTTTGCTACCCTACAATGAATAAAATTGTGGGTGCTTCCTGAATCAATCAACACTATCACCTTTTTCTTCTTGATTTGTCCTTCTATCTTGATGGTTTGAGGAGTGGTAATTCCTGCCAATGCATTACAAGATATGGTCGGATTTATTTGTTCTTCATCTAGGCTTTGTTCCTGGAGCATATCCTGTTCTTTTGACCTTTCTTGCTCCTTTTCTTCTTCCTCTTCACTATCTATGTAGAATAATTTCTTCTCAGCACACTTATGACCTTTAATGTATTTGCTATCACAACTATAACAAAGCCCTTTTGCTCTTTTTTCTTCCAATTGTTGTGGTGTCAACCTTATAGGTTGTGGAAGACTAGGGGCAACTGCACTTCCGTCTTTATAGTTGTGAGTGGTATGCTTCCTGGTTGCCATAATTTTGCTTTCCATTTTTCTTGCTAACCTGTATGCCTTCTCTAATGAATCAGGTTGGCCAAAGTTGAACATCATGTTGGATATTATCTTTTAAAGACTCTATGAACACATCAATCCTATGCTGCTTTGGAATATCTTTTACCCTTATGTTCAATTTTTGGAACTCCTCAATGTGCTCCATTATTGAACCCTTTTGTTTGAGACTTATCAATTGGCTAAAAAAAGTGTTGCTTTTTGTATCCTCATGATGTGCTATCAATTCTTTCGTAAAAATTGCCCAAGTGATAAATTGTTTAGGAGAGCAAAGGCATTGATACCATACAAACTGATTTGGTTCCAAATATAAAGTTGCCATACGTACCTTTTGTGTGTTTTGCACATTATTGAGATCGAAGAACTGCTCCATCTGTAATATCCATCTGGCGGGATCCTTGCAATCGATCTTCCTCATATCAATTTTTGGAATATGGTGGGTCTTCGATCCAACATTAGAGTCTATGGAATCATGATTAACATTTCTTTTGTTCGCATCATGAGTTTCCTTTACAACATTTTCACCATTAGTAAGTATTTCTTGTAGAAAATTTGTCAAATCTGTCTTCAAATCTTCCATGTCTGTCTTCAAATCTGTCCTCAAATCTGTCTTCATATCATCCATCTTAGTCCATGCCCTTTATCTTATATTCCATGCCATTTATCTTAGCATTTGTTAGCTTTTGTGAGCGTGACATTTGTTGCACTTGTTCTTGTAATTTTGATATATCATGTAGCATTTCTTCCTCTTCTTCATGAGTCATGCTAGAGCTTTCAGGTTCCTTACTATGTGTTTGCATTTTCTTTCCTCGGGGCATCAGTTACCGATAATAATGCTTTACTATTCCCTTTGAATTCCTTCAAACCAAGCTTATGCAAAAATTAAAAAAAGAACTACACACCTTTTTTTACTTTGTAGAAGCCTGATATTGAATCTGATGTATCACTGTAATTTCGAATCATCTAGTTCTGAGATTGTGACCTGTAGTAGCCTTCTATGTTCTCTTTCCAATACCACTAGTCTGATCCAAATTGGATTCTCCAAGAAAGAGTTATGCACAATCTCCCGCAGTGACCTGATTATAGACTAGTTCAGTAGAGCGAACTTGTATGAAGTGCCATGTGTCACTGTTTCAACCTTTGACTCTGAAAAATATATAAAAAAAAACTAAATTCCGTCCTCTTTCTGTACCTTCTTACGAAATTTCAATCCGATGCTCAGAAAGAAAGTTATGATGATTTTCCACAGGTCACCTATTTTGAGTGTAATTCAGGAGTCTGCAAAAAGACCAACTTCCTCAGATCATATCTCCGAAAATATCGCCCGAAAAGCTCTGAAATTTGGACCCAAGGTTCAGCGCGATTTCTTCTCAAATTGGTTTTTTTTGCGACTTCTAAAACATCACAGAAACAAAGTTATAGCAAAATTTCCACGATGACCTGTTTGGAGAAGCGAAACCCTAGTATCCAAAGCTCTGATACCAAATGTTATGAAACCAGCTCAAGAAAAGATAGAAAAGATAGATCAATGCCTTAGAATTCAGCCCCTTCGAGGGGGCAACCTCCTTTACATTACATAAATGAACAATTCTTGAATGATACAAATGAAAAAACCTCCTTTCTATATATAGGAGTCTAAGGAGTCACAATATAATCCAGCCAACCTAACAATAATAAAATAAAGCCACAAAAATAACAATAGAGGGATTCTATGGGCACATTAATAACAATATGGGGGCAATGGGGGCACAACAATATAAATAAGGGGTATAACTACAATAGTAATGGGGTAATCACTAGTATTATAGGGACCCAACATGCCCCTCTCCTTCAAAAAAGTGTTGTCCTCGACGCTTGAGTAGTTCTGGATACTTCTGCATAAAATTATCATCCTCCCATGTGGAATCTTCAGTTGATAAGTTCTTCCACTTGATAAGGTACTCTGAAATTGATCGATTTCGTAGCTGTCGAGTTCTTATTTCTATAACTGCTTCCGGTTCCAATATAATTTTTCCTTCCTCGTCAAGTTCTGGCAATATTGTTTGAACTGGGAGCTTGTCGCCTATAACCTTCTTTAAGCATGAAACATGGAAAACTGGGTGCAATCGAGAAGTTGTAGGAAGCTCCAATTTGTATGCCATAGTACCAATCTTTTGCAACACCTTGTACGGACCATAATACTTTGGTGATAATTTATTATTCTTCTTAGCTTGCTTGATGGACATTTGCTTATATGGTTGTAGCCGTAGGAATACCCAATCACCTACATCAAAACTTCTCTCACTGCGATGTTGATCTGCCTGTTGTTTCATTCTATTCTGTGCCAACACAAGGTTATCCTTTAAGAGTTGGAGGACTTGTTGTTGATGTTCGATGTGATGTTGCACTGCGTGAACCTTAGAATTTTCTCTTAAATATGATGTGATGGATGGTGGTTGATACCCATAAAGTGCCATAAATGGGGTCATTTTTGTTGCTGTATGAAAGGAAGTGTTATACCACCATTCAGCCAGAGGCAAGCATTTGACCCATTGTGTCTATTTATCAGATACAAAGCAACGAAGATATCCTTCCAAACATTTGTTTACTATCTCAGTTTGCCCATCAGATTGAGGAAGATAAGATGAGCTATGAGCTAACTGAGTACCAAGACAAGAAAATAATTCTGTCCAAAAATTTCCAGTGAAAATGGGATCTCTGTCACTTACAATAATCTTTGGGTTTCCATGTAGCTTTTGAATTTTTTCCATAAAAGCAGTAGAAACTGTACTGGCTTTAATTGGATGTGATAACGCACAAAAGTGTGCATACTTGGTAAGTCTGTCAACTACCACCATGATGACACTCTTTCCCTCAGACTTGGGTAAACCTGTGATAAAATCCATTGATACCTCCTCCCAACGTTGGCTTGGAATGGATAAAGGTTGTAATAGACCCGGTGTCTTAATTTTTTCAACTTTATTTTGTTGGCAAACCAAACATTCTGCCACAAACTTTTGAATATCTGATTTAAGGCCATCCCAAAAAAATTCCTTCTTAACCCTGTGGTAAGTTTTTAAAAATCCTGAGTGCCCTCCTAAGGGAGAAGTGTGCAATTCCATAAGAATCTTTTGTTTTAGCTGGGAATTCTTACAGAGGTATAAGCGATCTTTGTACCATAATGAATCATTTTTCCAACTAAATGTATCAGACGTACTGGAATCTTGTTGTAGCTTTCGAATAAGTGCCCACACTTCTTCGTCATTCTTCCATTCCTCCCTTGCTTCATTTATCCAATCTGGTTGGATGATAGAAATAGCGCACAACAATGCTTCCACATCCTCATCCTTCCTTGAGAGTGCATCTGGCACCACATTTTGCTTCCCTTTTTTGTAGATGATTTCAAAGTCATAACCCAACATCTTTGTGACCCACTTTTGTTGCTATTCAGAGGATAATCTTTGTTCTAAAAAGTATTTAAGGCTATCATGATCCATTTTTACCTTGAAGTGTCTTCCCATTAGGTAGGGTCGCCATTTCTTAAGTGCATGGAGTATTGCCAACATTTCCTTCTCATAAATAGCTTTTCTTAGAAACTTTCCCTTGATTGGACGACTTTCAAAAGCAATGTGTCTTTCATCTTGCATTAGAACAGCACCAATTCCATTTCCTGAAGCATCACATTCAACAATAAAGGTTTTTGTGAAGTCCGGTGTAGCTAAGACCGGTGCTTGGCACGTTGCCTCTTCAAGATGTTCAAAGGCCTTTGTTGCTTCCGGAGTCCATGAAAATGCATCTTTCTTCAATAATGTCATTAGAGGTGCTGTTATTCTCCCATAATTCTTAACAAACTTGCGATAATACCCTATCAACCCAAGAAATCTGCGCAAATGCTTTATGGATGTGGGGATTTTCCATTCCTTAATGGCTTTAATTTTGGTAGGGTCTACCTTAACTCCTTCATGAGATACAATATGACCCAAATATTCCACCTCCTGTACTCCAAAGAGACATTTGGATCTTTTGGCATATAATTGTTTCTCCTCCAATAGTTGTAGCACCCTGTCAACCTGTTCAACATGATCCTTCCAAGACTTGCTGTAGATAAGTATATCATCAAAAAATACTAACACAAATTTTCTAAGGAATGGTTTGAAAATTGAATCCATCAAACCTTGAAATGTTGAAGGTGCATTGGTAAGGCCAAAAGGCATGACCAAAAATTCATAATGACCCTCATGAGTTCTAAATGCCATTTTCGGAATGTCTTCAATCTTCATTCTGATTTGATGATATTCTGGACGAAGATCCAACTTGGTGAAGTGAATTGATCCATGCAATTCATCCAGTAATTCATCAATGACAGGAATGGGGAACTTATCTTTAATAGTGAGCTTGTTGAGCTCCCTATAATCCGGACACATGCGCCATGATCCATCCTTCTTGTGCACCAATACTACTGGAGCAGAGAAAGAACTTTGACTTGGTTGAATTATACCAGCCTCTAGCATTTCTGCAACCATATGTTCAATTCCACTTTTTTGGACATAGGGATATCTGTACGGCCTCATGTTTGGAGGAACACTTCCTGGAATTAGATGAATAGCATGATCCTGATCACGCATAGGTGGGAGACCTTTGGGAGTCTCAAATACCTTAGAATGATTGTCCAGGACTTTTTGGAGATCTGGAGAAATAGATGATTCTAATGTGGAAACATCTAGCGAACATAATTGTGCAATTACACCCCTTTGCTCCTTTTTTAGAAGCTTTGTCATACCATTAGAGTTGATTATCTTTCCTGGTTTCCCTGCAATACCCCTTAATTCAACTTCCTTTCCTTCCGTAGAAAATTTGATGAAAAGTTCTTGAAAATTAAAAGCTATTGTACCCAAGGATTGTAGCCATTGGACTCCTAGTACAACATCAGCACCTCCCATTGGAATGGAAAGCATTGGGCTAGTCAATACATATTCTCCCATGGATAGCTTGATATTATGGCACTTTCCAGAGGAATTTATTGTTCCTCCATTTGCAATCATCACTTGACACTCTGGTGCTGGATATAGGAAGCAATTCAATTCTTTTTCTACCCTACAATGAATAAAATTGTGGGTGCTTCCTAAATCAATCAACACTATCACCTTTTTCTTCTTGATTTGTCCTTCTATCTTGATGGTTTGAGGAGTGGTAATTCCTGCCAATGCATTACAAGATATGGTCGGATTTATTTGTTCTTCATCTAGGCTTTGTTCCTAGAGCATATCCTGTTCTTTTGAACTTTCTTGCTCCTTTTCTTCTTCCTCTTCACAATCTATGTAGAATAATTTCTTCTCAGCACACTTATGACCTTTAGTGTATTTGCTATCACAACTATAACAAAGCCCTTTTGCTCTTTTTTCTTCCAATTGTTGTGGTGTCAACCTTATAGGTTGTGGAAGACTAGGGGCATCTGCACTTCCGTCTTTATAGTTGTGAGTGGTATGCTTCTTGGTTGCCATAAATTTTCTTTCCATTTTTCTTGCTAACCTGAATGCCTGCTCTAATGAATCAGGTTCCCAAAGTCGAACATCATGTTGGATATTATCTTTTAAAGACTCTATGAACACATCAATCCTATGCTGCTCTGGAATATCTTTTACCCTTATGTTCAATTTTTGGAACTCCTCAATGTGCTCCATTATTGAACCCTTTTGTTTGAGACTTATCAATTAGCTAAAAAAAGTGTTGCTTTTTGTATCCTCATAATGTGCTATCAATTCTTCCGTAAAAATTGCCCAAGTGATAAATTGTTTACGAGAGCAAAGCCATTGATACCATACAAACTGATTTGGTTCCAAATATAAAGTTGCCATACGTACCTTTTGTGTGTTTTGCACATTATTGAGATCGAAGAACTGCTCCATCTGTAATATCCATGTGGCAGGATCCTTGCCATCAAACTTCCTCATATCGATTTTTGGAATATGGTGGGTCTTCGATCCAACATTAGAGTCTATGGAATCATGATTAACATTTCTTTTGTTCACATCATGAGTTTCCTTTACAGCCTTTTCACCATTAGTAAGTATTTCTTGTAGAAAATTTGTCAAATCTGTCTTCAAATCTGCCATGTCTGTCTTCAAATCTGTCCTCAAATCTGTCGTCATATCATCCATCTTAGCTTCCATGCCCTTTATCTTAGATTCCATGCCATTTATCTTAGCATCTGTTAGCTTTTGTGAGCGTGATATTTGTTGCACTTGTTCTTGTAATTTTTATATATCATGTAGCATTTCTTCCTCTTCTTCATGAGTCATACTAGAGCTTTCAGGTTCCTTACTAGGTGTTTTCATTTTCTTTTCTCGGGGCATCAGTTACCGATAATAATGCTTTACTATGCCCTTTGAATTCCTTCAAACCAAGCTTATGCAAAAATTAAAAAAAGAACTACACACCTTTTTTTACTTTGTAGAAGCCTGATATTGAATCTGATGTATCTTTGTAATTTCGAATCATCCAGTTCTAAAATTGTGATCTGTAGTAGCCTTCTATGTCATCTTTCCAATGCCACTAGTCTGATCCAAATTGGATTCTCCACGAAAGAGTTATGCACAATCTCCCGCAGTGACCTGATTATAGACTAGTTCAGTAGAGCGAAATTGTATGAACTGCCACGTGTCACTGTTTCAACCTTTGACTCTGAAAAATATATAAAAGAAAACTACAGTCCGTCCTCTTTTTGTACCTTCTGACGAAATTTCAATCCGATGCTCAGAAAGAAAGTTATGATGATTTTCCCCAGGTCACCTGTTTTGAGTGTAATTCAGGAGTTTGCAAAAAGACCAACTTCCGCAGATCATATCTCCGAAAATGTTGCATGCAAAGCTCTAAAATTTGGACCCAAGGTTCAGCGCGATTTCTTCTCAAATGGGTTTTGTTTGTGACTTCTGAAACATCACAGAAAAAAAGTTATAGCAAAAATTCCACGATGACCTGTTTGGAGCAGCGAAACCCTAGAATCCAAAGCTCTGATACCAAATGTTATGAAACCAGCTCAAGAAAAGATAGAAAAGATAGATCAATGCCTTAGAATTCAGCCTCTTCGAGGGGGCAACCTCCTTTACATTACATAAATGAACAATTCTTGAATGATACAAATGACAAATCCTCCTTTCTATATATAGGAGTCTAAGGAGTCACAATATAATCCAGCCGACCTAACAATAATAATATAAAGCCACAAAAATAACAATAGAGGGATTCTATGGGCACACTAATAACAATATGGGGGCAATGGAGGCACAACAATATAAATAAGGGGTATAACTACAATAGTAATGGGGTAATCACTAGTATTATAGGGACCCAACAAACAAAATCACTAACTTACGTATTTTTGATGATGATCAATAGATACTACATTTCATGGTCAATGGTGATGTCTTCAGGGACATAGCAATAGACAAGGACGAGCACCAATAGACTTTGCAGGACACAACTAATACAAGCAAATGAAACCTCATCCCCACAGGTGTGGTATCAATGGAGAAGATGTACGACTTGCATAGTCGTTTTTAGGGGCTTGTGAATGCTAAGACCCACAACTCGACATTGTTGCATGAATAGATCAATCTAGGAATAGAAGAAGATCTTAAATACATGAATCTTGGTACGTGTTGTACACCACAAGAGTGGAAACCTTTTATCTTCCTTTTTAAGCAGTTTCATGATGTATTCACATGGATGTATGATGATTTTAAGACATATGACACACGAATTATCCAGCACATTATACCAATCAAAGAAGGGGCCAAGCTTTTCAGCAAAAACTTAGGAAGTTCATCCAACACTTGAGCCCCTTATACAAAAAGAACTGACTAAGTTGCTGGATGTTCAAATCATCTATAAAGTGCGATGTTTGACCTGGGTGTCCAACTTAGTCCCTGTCAGGAAGAAGTCCAGGGAGATCCGCCTATGCGTAGATTTCTGCAACCTCAATCGTGACTTGGACAAGGACAACTACCCAATGCCATCCATGGAGCATATGTTGCGGACAATATCTCGAGAAAAGATGTTTTCTTTGCTTGAAATTTTTCCAGGATATAACCAGGTTCTCATAGCAGATCCTAACATACTTATAACTACATTACGTACCAAGTGGGGTACATTCGCATTTCGCAAAATGTTGTTTGGGTTGGTTAACACAGGTGCAATATTTCAGGGTGCAATGGACATCTCTTTCCATGGGATTATCGAATAGAGCATGGTGGTTTACCTTGATGATGTAACAGTGTTCAGACCAACTGTGCCATATCAAGAAAAAAATTTAGCGATGCCAGAAATATGGGATATCCTTGAATCCCAAGAAGAGCATCTTTGCAGTGTTTGAGGGTAACCTGCTTGGACACATTATCGCTAAAAGTGGGATCAAGGTAGATCCAGACAGAGTTCAGACCATCACATAGATTACCCATCCCATAAATAAGAAATAAATCCAGTCTATATTAAGGAAGATCAACTTCCTCAAAAAATTCATCTCTGACTATGTGCAGATCATCAAACCCATATAGGAGATGATTAAGGAGGATGCAGTCTACAGCTAGGGAAAAAGGGAAAATGATGTGTTCACCTGTATAAACCAAGCCATAGTATAAGAACTAGCACTATACAACCCAAACTTCAACAACTATTTCTTTCTCTATACTTTCACTTTCGACACTTCTCTCATTGTTGTACTGACTTAAAAGGATGAGTTGAACAATGAGCAACTCATCTCCTTCATGAGTGCAAGCCTGGAAGGAACATAGCTCAACTATCCTACCATGGAAAAAAAACATTACACAGTATACAAGGCATTAAAGCACTTGAGACCCTATTTGTTGAAAAACCATTGCATTATCTTTGTCCCAAACCCAACAGTTAGATCACTGCTTGTTCAGCAAGAGTTGGGTGAGAGAAGGGTGAACTAGATGACAGGACTGCAAGAATATGATGTTGACATTAAACCATTTCACACCATCAAGGGTCATGGTCTTTATAAGTTAGCAACGAAAGCGGTTCATGCACAAGAGGAAGAAGAAGAGCTCGTAGGCTGGGAGCAAGAAATAGAAATGTACAATGTTGAGAGAGCATCTCACACTTTAGATGAAAACTCTTGGTATGAAGATGTGTGCCAGTACCTTGAACATGGCATTGTGCCCTCTCATTTTTCTATGTGGAGAAAGAGGGAACTTTGACTCAAACCTCTATCATACCAACTGGTGCATGGGATGATATACAGAAAGCACCATAATGGAATATTGATCAAGTGCCTATAAGCGCAAGACTCAAATAAGGTGTTATGTGATCTCAACAACGGACCATCCAGGGGACACTTCGCGAGTAACACCATGTTATAGACATTTTTTTGCCTCGCAACTCTAAGCATGAAATGTCCATAAACCAAGGGCTCCTAAGTCCCTAAAAGTGTTGTTCTAACCCCTAAAGGAACAAGGTCAACAAATTACAGCTTCTCCCAGAAGTTCTCCACCAGAAACTGCTCAGAATAAGTCAAAACAGGATCATTTCAGCTACTCCATTGGCTAGGTGCGTTGCACAGCACCTAAACACACTGGCTAGGTGCATTGCAACGCACCTAAATGCACTATGAGGGTGCGTTGGGCGAGAAATGACAAATGGCAGTGTCATTCCACGAGGTGGAGAGACAATGGAAGCTTCCAGAATCTTCTCCTATGACACTTGCCTCACTAAATTCAACCAAGGATGAGTAAGAAGACTTCAGTCTCCAAGTGGAAGCAAGAACTGACAGAGAGAAGACACTAATCAAATCACAAGCTGACTCATCCTCCTTACATACATCTATATATGGATCCCTCATCCCAGAGATCCAGAGGCTGGAATTTTGCACATTGTAAGGAATTGCTGTTGGTTTTGAGACAAACATCAGAGTATTGGGTGATCTATGCTTTGTTGGAGGTGAAGAGGGGCTTCTTTGCTGGGAGGTTGATGCTGGGTCAGGAATCATTGGTCGTAACTCCTCCTGGATATTTTCTTGTTTATCAATAAAAACTATTTGAGTTTTTCCTCCATGCTTTTGTATCATTGATGCTTGTTACATTTGTATGGTTAACTTAAATCTGATCCTAAGCTGTTTATGAATATAGATCCATGTCTTTGTATAGTGTTCTTCTTCTGTGATCTTACAGGTACTTGGTGAAGTTGGGCAAGTAAGGGAGCAGGTAGCTGGAAGCTGTCAAAGAAGAGAGAGATTGGATCAAAGAATTAGCGCAAGACACAGGTTGGTTCTTCCTATTCCTCTCTATCTATAGTTCATAAAGGAAATACAAAAGTAGTTTTTCTCTGTTTGTTTCTAAGGCAGCTGTCACACCTTAGTGGGATAGAGCAGTTCTAAATAGACACTTTTCCCGATACCAAAATGGCGACTCCGCTGGGGAGACTGTCTAATTAGTTTGTTTGTGTATCTATTTGTTGTTTGTTTCATAAACTTATAAGTAGCATTTGAACTGCATTTGCCACAACAAATGCAAAGTAGACATCTGCTGCTTCAATCCATTCACTGGATCTGTTTATGATTTGAACAGCTGATTCACAAACTATCTGATTGCCCTTGTGATAGCTCTTAGACCCTCCTTAGATCTACCCCTGATTGTGCATTACTGATTGCTTTTACTCGGCCAAAAACCAAAGACTGAACTGCAAACTGTGACCCAGAACCCGGACAGATTCTCGTTTCTGGCCCAGCGCAGGTACTGTTAAGAGATCCTGCATTTCAACGCACTTCCCGAAAGGGCAACCTGCGCTGCAATGCAGTTTCTCTATGTTACAGGTACGCTAATCAGACTAGCCCTGTGCAGCTGAGGTTCTTGTTCTTCATTCTTTCCAGTTCTGTCTCTGAATTTTGCTGCCTGTGATCAGTATATACCTGTTTAAAACCCCTTTTCCTTGCTGTTATTCCACCTCCTTTGTACAAAATAACTGTAGATGTTTTTGTGTGTTTGTTGAGTCGTTTACAGTTTTCCATTGCAAAAGTAGAATAGTCGTACTGTCGTCCCTTGATTTAGATCTATCGAAAGTGTCAATTTCGATCATAGGAGAAAGTTTGATGATTGTTGATGGTCGATTATACTTTTACTATTGCCTTTTGTCTGAATTTGTGATTTTCTAGTGTCAAAAACGAGTATTCATTTCAAAATCGTAAAGTGTCGTAATCGTATTTATCTTTTGATTTCGAAAAGAAGCTTGTTTGTGTTTGTCGCTTGAAAGCAAATTCAGATTTGTGCATCAACTTTCTTTTTAGCATCAATACTAAGAAAGTAGAAAACAAATACATGCATGTGCATTTGCATATAGACAGTCTGTTTGGCTTGATTTAGGAAAGTGCATTTACAGTGTGCTCTTTGCTCTTAAAAGATTGTGTCTTTATTTTCCTCTAGTAGCTAGGATTTTCATTGCACAAAAGAGATAAAAGTTTGTTTATCATATTTAGATTGCATTTTAGGAATTACATCTACATCTCGTGGTGAACCCAAAAGGCAAACTTCATAAGAAAGATCAACTTAAAATAAATTCAATGAATCTAACAATGCTTTGGAACTTAACGCACAACATTTAGAGGTCTAGGCTAGAGACGTATTCCGGCGTCGTAAAGCCTGGTAACTGTTGTCCTCACTAATGGTTGGGTGATTCCTCCACTTTGAGACGATAAGTGCCAGTACGGACTTGTGCTCCCACGTACCATCGAGTATATTTTGGGAGACCCCTATAGGCTTAAATCCTTTATCCATAGGAAGCCGTGTCTGCCACCCTATCGATCGCAATGCACTGAACACAACATTCAGGAAGATTGACTGCCGTACCGTAAAAAGTATTCTACAGTTTTGCGATTGGTTTGGTACTCCCTCTACCTAGACCTCCAGAGCAGTCCCTTTCGTTCCTTTTCAGACTCCTTAACGGAAAAGGTCCATCTGAGCACTTGTCACTTCAGGCTCATTAAAAATCGAAGGAGACTAGAGTCATATTTTGTTTTTTCTCGACTCTTAAAAACTGAAAAAACAAGTTGTGTCAAAGCGTCTAAAATTCATTTAATTCGGAAACATGCCTTCCCTTTATTTTAGTTGATCGAGTAATCCGCAATCGTGGAAGAAAGTCAATTGAAACCCCATCGTTCGCGGAGGCTTACGAGTCAACCGTCTTTGTCTCCGGAATCGAAACCAGTACGGAGAAAGAGAACTCGTTTAACCGGTTCCAAATCTCCTATCAAAGTTACAACAAGTGTTCCAACGACATCAGAGACTCCGGTTACTCCAAACATTTCTGGAATCCCTACCTCTATAGAAGAAGTTCAACAGCCACAGAAGGACAGTGATACTGATCCTAGTTTGAGAATAAACACTTGTGTTACCGAACCAGTTCCATCTACAACCGGTTTGGAGAGTCTTACTCTTCAAACATCTGTCGCTGCCGATTTCACACCTTCTTTGGCACCAGAAATATTTTACGGACCTAACGGTCTTCCCCTTCCACCTGGTCTAATTGCCATAGAATAAATTGTAGAAGATCCTCAAACAAATACTCCAATGCACTTTGGAGTCGGGATCACTCTATATCCTTCTTCGTCCGAAGTTAGTCTACCACCAACGGAAGCTCCTGTAGAATCGCTAGGTAGTCCTTTGGATAGACTACAAATGTCTGAACAACCGTCAACATCTAGGACTATGTCATCTGACACAGCAATGGCAGAACTCCCTGCTATCACTCCGACTATGTTCGTCGGTATACCATCTGTCCCGACTAGCTCTCAACCGCTAGGAGGAGCCCACTCAGGGGCTATTTCGACAGTATGGTCCGTTCCTGTTTGTTCATCCAGAATAATATCCGAAACTCTTATGTTGAGTCTCAACAAATTGATCCATTTGGAGGTCAATTTGGGCAGTCTGGTCCCCAAGGGCAAACAATTCCCTTCAGTTCCGGATTACCACCGTATGGGGGGCAGTATACCCTTTCATTATCCCCTCCGGGAGGATATCCATACGGGAGTTCACAACAACGTTCAGGTTATACTGGAATTACCTCAAGTGGTTGGGTACCTATACTACCTCAACAACCAAGAGTTGTGTATTCGATGCAACAATGCGTACCTATGTCCAATATCTGACTACGCCAGCTATTGTGACGGTGTCGCAAGTTCAAACGCTGCCTGTTGTATGCCAACCTCAGGTTTCTCAGGTTGTAATGCAACAGCCCCTTGACCCTGCGACTCAACCACAATCGCTGACTAGTGGAGTGACACAGGTCCAGACGGGTACAATTACCCCTCACCTTGGTCAAACGGTTAGTATCGCGCAACAGCACATGGCTTCACAACCATTGCTGGTGCAATACCAACAACTGCAATTCCAACAAGTATACCAAGGTTCTGAGCAGCAAATCTTTGCAAACAGTGGACAGCCGTACATTCAAAACAGTCAAAATCAACCATTTTACAATGGTCATGTCCACCAACCTTACCAAACATACCAGCATCAAATGCATTATGCCGGTATGCAAAGACCAACTGCTCAGGCAATCCCATCTTATCCTGGGTATGCTTCACCTAACCTGAATCAACAGTTACCCTTTGTGGCAACCTTAGAGTTACCTGATTTAAATCGGTTAACAAACGATCCAATTGCTTACGCCCCTTGGTGGCCAATGATTCCGCATAAACTTCCATCAGATATTCCTAAATTTAATGGAAATCCGGGTGAAGATCCATCGAATCACGTGATGAACTTTCATCTATGGTGTTCATCAAACACCCTAAATGATGATTCGATAAGACTTCGCCTCTTTCAGAGGACGTTAACGGGTCCGGCGGCAAAATGGTACATTGAATTGCCTAGAGCTTCGTTCGACAACTTCAGTGCCTTAGCCAAAACCTTTTTAACCCATTTTCAATTACCAATAAGGTACGAAACAGGAACAGAACTTCTTACCTACTTCAAACAGAAAACGGCCACTCACATATCTGATCATATACATGAGTGGCGACAAAGTCATAGGATGGTAAAAACGTACGTCCCCGATCAGCTCCTAGCTGAATGGTTTATCAAGTCATTACTGCCTTCCATCACGGAAGATGTGGCAAAGGGGGGAGTCGTAACAGAAGAGCAAGTTATCGCTCGTGCACAATATCTGGACTTGATTTACACTCAATCCGGCACACTCTACGACAAAATACCTGACGCCCCTAGACCGAAATTTTCAATTCCTCCTCCTCCTAAATCAAACAATGACTCTCATGTCGGTGATGGCATGATTGGCACGACAGACACGAAATCAACAAAGGCTACATCCAAAAAGGCCCGTAAGATTTCAGGTCAAAATGAAAAAGACGAGCTTCTTTCTTCGGAAGTAAATTTGGTATCGACAGACAAAGGCAAAGAAACCAAACAACCAGGAAGCAAGAAGAAAGGCAAAGGGAAGAAGAAGAAACAGGAGGAATCATCACCTGAAAAATCTTCTTCAAACCCTCCTGGAAATAGGAAACTAAAATTTCCATGCATGATATGCGATGAGGATCATCGGACCACAGATTGTCCACACAGAGCTGAGCTTAAGAAATTCTTCAAGAATTCAAAAACCTCCGCAGTGTTAACTGATCTGTTTCCAAATCCAGGAACAAATCTGGTTGAAAGTGGAAATGCTTCCCCGTCTCAAGTGCTAATGTTGTCGATTTCAAAACAGCAAAATGATGCTTTGATATCGACAAGGAACAAGGATTATGGGAATCCGCCGCTGTCGAACAACAAGGATAAAGATCAACCAAGTAGTTCGACAACAACTTCGACAGAAGTTGTGCCACCCACCATTCCTGAATTAACGATAAAACTGCCAAAGGGAGTAGTACACAAGTCGACATTTAATCCCCGCGCTAGAGCGGCACAACATTATAACATAGTGGAAGATTTGGCCCAATCGCCATCCGCTATGTCGACTCTTGAAGTACTACAAAATTGCCCATCCCAAAGGCAGGCTTTATTATCGGCCATTGGTGGGATTGACCCAAAGGATTCCAATCTTGTATCCTTCGATCATAAAGGATACGATCCTCAATTACCAGCTCAACTAGCTTTCCTTGTTCAAGTGAAAGCCCTCAACAAAACTGTTCATTGAACAATTATTGATGAGGGGGCATCTACATGCATTATGTCGATGAGTTGCTGGAAAACTTTAGGATATCCAACCTTGTCGCGATCTTCGACGACGTTAAAAGCATTTGACGGAAGGACATATACCCCATATGGTATCCTAAATAACTTGAAAGTTGAACTAGGAGGGAAAATGGTAGAAATAGATGTTGAAGTCATCGATGGGAATCTTGATTACAACATCCTACTAGGAAGACCGTGGATATATGCCATGGCAGTTGTTGTGTCGACCTATTTTAGAAAGATTGCATTTCCCTTTCAAGGAGGGATTACAATCATCGATCAACAAAACTTCCTCCCCAATGGTTCTCAAGTTACTGGAAGCTTTCCCATGATCCATGGAAGCCCCCATTCACTTCAGAATATCGGAGTAGGCCTACTAAAAGATCCTATACTAATGGGAACTTTCGCTCTTCCACCTCCAATCAATTTGGTGGAAGTAGCGTCGATAGGAACCTGCAACATGATATCTTCTACAAAGATCTCAGAAAACGATATCGACATGGATCATGCAGTGGTTTTGCCCCCAAGCCCAATGGAAATATTATAGCAATCAATGTTCCTAGCATGGGAGGCAAACCCAAATCAACGCTCATCAAGCGTTTGGATAGATAGATCTAGAGAATATGATACTCCTTCAGATCCTTGGTCGCGAGTGCATGTCACCGACGAAGGAATTGTCCAATCAATGGTAATTAAAGGAGCACCATGGAATGATTCCCACCATCGTTCTCTTCTTCTGGATTGTGGAGAAGATACTAAAAATGACCTTTATCATCCTTCAGTCTTTGATTTTCTGTCAAATACTGTAAATACGGTGGATTCCGAGCGAAACTTGTCCAACATTGAAGAGACTATAGCCATAAATATCTCGACCAAAACAGATCTTGTAGAGAATATTTATGTTGGCAAATGTTGTTCTCCATCAGAACTGGAAATATATAACGCTCTTTTTCATGAATTCAGAGATGTCTTTGCTTGGTCATATAGTGAAATGTCAGGCATTGACTCGAGTATCGTTGAACATGAAATTAAGATGTATCCAGATGTCAAACCAGTACGACAACGACTAAGACAGGTGCACCCCACAAAAGCCGCTGCCATTAAGGCAGAAGTTGAAAAACTTCTCCATGCTGGTTTCATCTACCTGGTTCCTCTAACCGATTGGGTATCGAATATTGTCCCTGTTATGAAAAAACAAGGGACAATTAGAGTGTGCGTCGATTATAGGGATGTAAATCAAGCTTGTCCGAAAAAAAACTACCCTACACCCTTCATTGACCAGATAATTGATGAATGCGCCGGATGCGAAATCTTTTCATTCATGGATGGATTCTTCGGATATAATCAAATAAATATCCGCCCACAGGACCAGTCAAAGACTGCATTTATTTGTCCGTGGGGCACATTCGCATATCAAAAATTACCCTTTGGTTTAAAGAACGCAGAGGCGACGTTTCAGAGGGCAATGAATTATGCCTTCCATGACATCAAAAACATCGTTCAACCATACCTCGACGACCTTCCGGCTCATTCGCGAAAGCGGACTGATCATCCGCAGCATTTAAGAGCGATATTTCTACGTCGCCGACACTACAAGATACAACTCAATCCGCACAAATGTGTATTTTACGTCAGTTCTGGTCATTTACTTGGCTTTGTAATCTCCAAGGATGGGATTCGTCTCGACCCATGTAAGGTCCAGGCAATCATAAATTTGCCTCCACCGTCGAATTTGCTTCAGATTCAGAAACTCCAAGGGAAAGCAAACTTTCTGAGGAGGTTCATTCCAAATTACGTCGAACTTGCTAAAGGTTATACGCGTCTTTTGAAAAAAGAGGTACCCTTTGTCTGGGATCAGGTTGCGCAAGCTTCCTTTGATGCTTTAAAAGATTCCCTAATGAAAGCATCATTAATGTACGCCCCTGATTATCAAAGAGATTTTAACCTGTATCTGGTTGCAGAAGATACGACCATCGCAATGGTTTTAGTTCAAGAAGTTGATGGAATTGAGCATCCTATATATTATTTAAGTAAAAACTTAAATGATACAGAAAGAAAATATTCTTATGTTGAAAAGCTAGCACTTGCAACTGTTCAAGCAATACAAAGATTTCGACACTATGTCCTCTTTCGGAAAACTACCATTCTGTCAGATTGCAACCCCATGACTTATATATTGTCGCGAAAGTTACTGGGGGGAAAATACTCAAAATGGATAGCAATCCTACAAGAGTTTGATCTGGAATTTGTAAAATCCAAGTCAAAGAAAGCTCTAGTTTTCGCAGAATTATTATGCGATCTCCCATCGTCGTCCAACGATGAAACATCCGAAGAATCAATCGTGGATGAAAGTTTGTTTCTGATATCTACAAGCAATGAGTGGTATGGGGATATAATCATTTATCTCCAAACCCAAAAATTTAGGCCAAACACCTCCCACTCTGAACAAAAACGTATTCGATACCAAGCAAAAGACTACATGATCGTCGGTGATACACTTTACCGTCGTGGTATCGATACAGTTCTCAGAAGGTGCCTCACCCATGAGGAGGCCGAAAAAGTCCTGAATGAGTGTCATTCAGGCGTGTGTGGGGGGCATCAATCTGGATATGCTACAGCACAAAAAATTTTACGAGTAGGATACTTCTGGCCAACAATGTTCAAAGATTGCATAACCGCAGTCAGAAGTTGCCATGCTTGTCAAATTTTTGATAGAAAAACCAGAAGACCACCCGCACCTCTACAGCCAATAGTTGTTGTTGGGCCATTCGCCAAATGGGGCATCGATTTCATGACATGTAACCCCACCTTGACCGGGGGGCATGGGTATATCATAGTCGCAGTTGACTATTTTACCAAATGGGCCGAGGCAATGCCTACATTAGATAATACAGGTGAAACAGCTGCCCTCTTCTTTTTCAATCATGTAGTCGCTAGATTCGGCATACCACAGGCTATAGTCACAGATCATGGATTGCATTTTCGCAATCACATGATGGTCGAATTAGCTACCAAACTAGGGTTGTCTCACGACAGCTCTACTCCATATTATCCGCAAGCCAACGGACAAGTTGAAGCAATCAACAAGGTCCTGAAACGCATGCTGCAAAGGATGATTGGAGTTCACAAAAGAAGATGGCAGCTGATCCTGTACTCAGCTTTGTGGGCTTACCGAACATCGGTAAGGAATGCAACCGGGTTCACACCCTTCCAACTGGTATATGGCCTGGAAGCAGTCTTACCAATCCAGTGTGAAATCTCGTCTCTCAAACTCACAATTGATCTCCTCCACGGAACTTCAGAAGAAGAGGCTCGTTTCTTGGAATTAATCCAATTGGATGAAACCCGTCGTGACGTTGCTTTGGCTAACAAAGCCCATAAGAAATGAGTCAAGGCGCAGTTCGACAAAAATGTCAAACCCCGTATCTTCTCAGAAGGTGACTTGGTCTTGCTTTACGACCAAGAATCCGATAAATTGGGAGCAAGTAAATTTAAGTCTTTATGGATGGGCCCCTATATTGTTAAACGAGTGTTAGCAAAAGGAGCCTACGAGTTAATGGATTATTACGGAATTCCACTGGCACAACCTCGTAATGGGTTGTACCTCAAGCGTTACTATGCGTAATGGTAACCAGTATGCTTTTGTTATGTTTTTGTTTTCGCTAAAGTGTTTGTTTTGGTCGAGTAATCCACTTTTTACATTTATTGCAGATGTCAAACCTATTGGAGTCATGTGTTGGATATGCTGACGGAGCGAGTCGTAGTTCGCGGAACCTGTCCTCCACAGCCTGGGCCATTTTTGATCCAAGCGGCGAGTTAGTAAGTTTCAGAGGTGTATGTATTGGTCGATCAACGAATAACATCGCTGAGTATAGCGCGCTGATAGAGCTTCTCTCTGATGCCATCACTCATGGTATACGCCGACTAATTGTCAGGCTAGACTCACAACTCATAATACTACAACTCAATGGTATATATTCCATCCGAAACCCAGCTATTTATCGCATGTTCCTAAGGGTTAATATTTTGGAAAGACAATTTGATCTTATTCAATATCAACATATTTCTAGAAACTTAAACACATTAACTGACTCATTAGCAAACTATTTGTTAGATAGACATTTGCAACATTTATAAAAAGAAACACATCATCAATGTTTTGCATGTGGATCATGTGGCTCAACCAAAATAAAACTCCAAAAATAAAAAATATATATAATTGTTTATGGTTTACACATAATGTTCTGTAACCAAGACAAAATCGGTCAAACGACCCAAAAACCCAAAATGCTAGGGGGCACCCTAGTCTAATGATGCTCGTGATAGCAAGTCACAGCCTGTGCGATCATGCGTAAGAGGCGAGTCCATCGTCTGGGCACACCAGTAGTATGCCGCTGTAACCGCAAAGGTAGCTCGTCAGTCCTCACATCTGGAATACTGAGAGTGAGGCCCTCAACCTGCTCCTGCAAAGCTGTGAGAGTCTCGGCCACATCGAGGTCACGAAGAATAGCCCTTCCAACGGCCTCTCCTGTTGGGGCAGCAGCTGGTACTCTCAGGCGAACTACTGGACGAACGGGACCAACATCTGCATGTACACATGAGTTTGATTAAAGTCTTGATAGAATAAAGCACAAGGACATTATAAACAAAAAACGATAAACAACAATATGGTCAAAGATTTTACCAATGGCGCCCCACTGCTCGCCATCCGGCAGTACTAAATCTGGATCACCCCGGAAGTCCATGCCAGCGTATGGATACTCAGAATAAACCATCTCCTGACGATCAAACCACCTGAAGAAGGTACCATAAAATGAGATCTGAGACTGGCCAGCATGCCTAGACATATGGTCAACCCATCTCTGCATACGTGGTTCAGTAGGAGAAGGTAAATCGAGTGCAATGTACTGCGGCTGCATCAGTGGTATCTTCTCCAAGGCAAAGGCGATCAAAATAGAACCATACCCAAAGTTCTTCAACCTCCCGTTCTTTATCTTGGTCAACTGTTCTTTCATCACAAGAAGTACTGCGTCGCACCAGTTGAACACCTTCGGTTGGAGGCATTCCAAGGCATGCTGCATATAAGATCGATTGGCTACATGAAGAGACGCACTACTGGCCATCCTACCAAAAGTAAACAGAATAGTCCTAAGGGACCTGTCAGTGACATCACGGATGATGATCTTGCAGTCTTTACTCGGCTGAGATCCTTCTCTGCAGTACCGGCGAACATAATCTCTCACAGAATCGCCTCCTCGGGCCGAACCTGACAAAGAGATGGGGGCACCCCGCCTCGACAAGCCAGTCAAGAAATAGATGTCTACTGCAGTCAAGGGGATAGATTTGCCCCTGATCTGGAAAACCTGATTGGTAGGATCCCAAGCATCGAGCAAATACTGCAGTAAGTTGATCTGCTGTCTCATGCTAGAAATGCAGAAGAACTTCAGCAAGCCACAATTCCGCAGCGCGTTCACTGTAACTGGATCATGTAGGGCAAGCATGTCCTCTTCTTCATGCTCACATTCTCGCCATGTAATGGTCATCTTGCTCCAAATATCTCTGAAAAAACAAACAAGAGAGGAGTTAGGCCCTGATTTTTGTGAGAAACAGGCAAAAATTCCATCAAAAATTGTGCATCAAATTCCCTTTTTGCGCCGAACGCACCTGCAGCAGTGTTCTAGGTGCGTTGAATGTCAGATAGCCTTTAGACAGGCCAACATTTAACGCAGGTTTCGATACACTGAGGGTGCATTGATGGTAGAACGAGTTCCTTAAACCCCAGGGGCTCAGAAAAGCTAGGAATCAAGCTCAAAATGCAAAATGGAAACCATGAAATGAAAGAGCTCAGGTTTAGCTCCTAACTGGTCCAAACGGCGTCGAGAATCGTCCACAGAATCTCCCGAAATCAACTGATGAAAATCGAAGGGGAAAAGCACCTCCAAAGCTCCAATAAACCAAGTTCAAATGAAATGGTAAAATGAGAGGTAAAAAACACTTTTTCATTACTTTTACGTAGTTCAAAGTAAAATATTAGCGTTTTAAACTCATTTTCAAGCAAATATTGTTCATTTCTGACTAGTTTGATGAAGCAGTTGAAAATACAGTACGATCTTTGAAAGGACAAAGCTATTTATGGTAAAATCAAAACAAGACCATCTAATCGAGCAGTGTTACCGCAAGGTTCAAGCTCGTTAAAAAATAAACCCGCACCGAGCAAATGTTTCCACCCGCATTTAAGCTCGTTAAAAAATGAACTATTCCCCGGTAAATAACCACCGTGAATGTACTACTTCAGCCATTAAAACCTTGGTCGTGTTTGCACCGTCACCTCCACTTTTTCATTGGCCGATCATTCACCTCCATTTGATTGTTTACCCAATTTGAGGAACAGCTGCGAAGAGTGATTTCACTAGCCATCCTTGTGACACTGCCATGATTGGAAAATTCCAAACCTTACCTGGAATCAGCTGCTACCCATTTTATCACTCGTTCCTCAAAAGACGAGTCTTCTTTAAGCTCTTTTCAACTGACTCGTAAAATATGAAAAGATTGCCGAGTCCTTGGTCTTCCAGCTCGTTAAAGGGACAGGAAGTGCTATCCCTCATCTAGATTTTAATCTTTTTGGACCTGAGGGATTATTGCACAAAAAGATCGAGCGCTTGTTTTGTTCGGCTCGTTAAAACTATCGAAAATTCATCCCTTCTGTATTGTTTTATACTTTTTCGGACTTAAGGGATTAGATGACGAAAAAGGAATTTTGGAGTTACCTTTATGTACCTTTTCAGACTCTCTAAAATTGAAAAGGACCGAGTTATCTTTGTCGTTAAACTCGTTAAAAATATTAATAGCGACAAACTTGTCTTTAGACGAGAACGAGTTTCACTATCGCTAGGCTCGTTAAAACATAGTGATGGGTTTGCCCGAAGGGCAAATTATAGAACAAGCATATGTTATCCTCCTCAAGCTTGACAAAAATAAAGAGGTACTGGTCAGCAATGACTGGGGAAAAATTGGGAAGAAAACTCAAATAATCTTTATTGGTAGCAAGTCGCTCTTGAACATGACACTTCTACTCCGTGTCCGAGTCGGGTTGGGTTGTTTCATTCACCGGTCACATCGCCATGGTCACACCATACCATCCACATTTGGGGTTAATGCTACCAATCCATCACATCAGTGTCGTCGACATGTTCAAGAGAAGTCATCTAGAGAAGCCACCTGTGTCCCACACACTACCTTACATTATACTCCATTTTTTCATGACCGCCACCCTGAACCGTATATCATCAGATTGTTTTCACCTCCATCAAAATCATTTGCTCCGTTCTGTGTCATTGATGTGGGATTCATTAAGGCCCTCCTGTGACGGATCACTTCTTGTCGACATCAGCTCATTATCCAAGAAGTTGGTCTAGGAACACCCCATTCAGTACTTTGAAGCTTGCATGCCTCAATGGCAAGTTTCTCACTTCCGGCGACAGGTTTACATCAATGACCTTCGACTGAAAGATTTTGCGTGGTGTTTGACGCCAAGTCCTTTATTCACACCACGTGAATTGTACTGCAGTACCTTGAGGATCATTATCATTATCGGTGATTCCTCTCGCGCTTGTTAACAGTTTACATCATTGACTGGTAATCAAGTGATGTCTTTCCATGTTTGACTTCAAAGAATTTCTCACATGGATCGACTTGTACTTCGAGTGAAGATCGGACGAGATTGAAGACCCCGGATCTAGTTTCATCCATCCGGGCTGCGATATATATCCAGGGAAATAAAGACATTAAATGTACAGCATTGCAGCACAGATAATCATCCTACCAAAGGATGATGGCTCTATCAGAATCATCAATATACAATCAGACGATTGTCTGTCCTATGTACATGAGAATGAATTTATAAAGCTGAGCATGGGAATGCCCACCTCAGCTAGATCATGAAAAACAATATGAAGATAATTTATTGTATTGTATCTTATTACAGGTCTCCTCCCAGCATTGAAAGAACTTCGGATCCTCATAATAAAGCATTTCACCCGATTAACGGCCTCATACTTTAGGGGGCAACTGTTATAGACATTTTTGTGCCTTGCAACTCCAAGCATGAAATGTCCATAAACCAAGGGCTCCTACATCCCTAAAAATGTTGTTCTAACCCCTAAAGGAACAAGGTCAACAAATTACAGCTTCTCCCAGAAGTTCTCCACCAGAAACTGCTCAGAATAAGTCAAAACAGGATCATTTCAGCTGCTCCACTAGCTAGGTGCGTTGCATAGCACCTAAACACACTGGCTAGGTGTGTTGCAACGCACCTAAATGCACTATGAGGGTGCGTTGGGCGAGAAATGACAAATGGCAGTGTCATTCCACGAGGTGGAGAGACAATGGAAGCTTCCAGAATCTTCTCCTATGACACTTGCCTCACTGAATTCGACCAAGGATGAGTAAGAGGCCTTCAGCCTCCAAGTGGAAGCAAGAACTGATAGAGAGAAGACACTAATCAAATCACAAGCTGACTCATCCTCCTTACATACATCTATATATGGATCCCTCATCCCAGAGATCCAGAGGCTGGAGTTTTGCACATTGTAAGGAATTGCTGTTGGTTTTGAGACAAACATCAGAGTATTAGGTGATCTATGCTTTGTTGGAGGTGAAGAGGGGCTTCTTTGCTGGGAGGTTGATGCTGGGTTAGGAATGATCGGTTGTAACTCCTCCTGGATCTTTTCTTGTTTATCAATAAAAACTATTTGAGTTTTTCCTCCATGCTTTTGTATCATTGATGCTTGTTACATTTGTATGTTTAACTTAAATCTGATCCTAAGTTGTTTATGAATATAGATCCATGTCTTTGTATAGTGTTCTTCTTCTGTGATCTTACAGGTACTTGGTGAAGCTGGGCAAGTAAGGGAGCAGGTAGCTGGAAGCTGTCAAAGAAGAGAGAGATTGGATCAAAGAATTAGCGCAAGACACAGATTGGTTCTTTCTATTCCTCTCTATCTATAGTTCATAAAGGAAATACAAAAGTAGTTTTTCTCTGTTTGTTTCTAAGGTAGCTGTCACACCTTAGTGGGATAGAGCAGTTCTAAATAGACACTTTTCCCGGTAACACACCACAACACATAAAGTCATGAGGGATGGTTTCTACTAGCCCATATTATTCAGGGATGCACATGACTACACCCGAAAGTGTCCGGTCTGTGAAAAGTACAATGACAGAAATCAGATGTCAGCAGCCCCATTGCATCCTGTTGCAGTGGAAGAACCATTTCAACAGTGGGGTTTGGATATCATTGGGGAAATTTTACCACATTCATCAAAGCAACACTGCTATGTCATGACTGCTACATATTACTTCATGTGGTGGACAAAGGCAGTTCCTCATAAACAAGTGAACGTTCAGGAATTCATCAACTTCCTATAGCAGAATATCATTTCCAGGTTTGGCACCTTGTTTTTTACAATGCAACACACATTTCTTCATTAGATATCTATGAGTTTGCATTGCAAAATGGTATTGTCTTAAAAAATTCTGCTAACTATTATCCACAAGGGAATGGTCCTTACGAATCCACAAATAAGAATCTCATTCACATCACTAAAAATACCATATTCTCTGAGCAACGAAACTGACGCTCTACTCTGGTGAATTCTTTATGGGCTGACTGAGTTAGACCTAAGCCTTCTCTGAATACTTCCCCTTACTTTCTAGTATATGGAAAGCAAGCCATCCTCCCACCAAACATTTACTTTCCTGCTCTCCAATTGTCCCAAGAATCCCAGGGCAAGCCGTGTATTTTAGTTCAACGTAGGATGGACAATTTACACAAGTTGCAGGAAGAAAGGTTGAAAGAAAAAGAAAAAATTTCACTCCATTAGATTCGTATAAAGAGATGGTTTGATAGAAATTCTGTAGGGAAGACTAGCTTCAGTGTGGGTGACTTAGTCTTAAAATGGTACAAAGCCCATGAGGACAAAGGCAAGCACACTAAGTTTCAATCCCTGTGGATTGGTCCTTACACTCTCCACGAGAAGCTTGGCCACTACACGTACCATCTTCAATTACTTGACAAGAAGATTGACTCTCTTCCTCTCAATGACCAAGACTTAAAATTTTATTTTCAATGAGATATGGGGTCATGCCCCACACTATGTCCATAGTCTTTTTATTGTTTGTTATTTTGTTTTCTTTTTGTTTTCTGTTGTTTTCTTATGTAAATAAGTGGTGTTCCTTACTACGTTTTGGGTTCCAAGTGTGTGTGTGGCTGAAGTTCAAAGAGTCTTGTGACACTGTAGCCCTTAGCCAGTCCTATCCGTCTTCTTTGTATTTTGTTATAAATTTTGGCCAATGAAGTCCTGATGGAAAATATGATCCTTCTGTAATGAGAGTTTTGGTCCAACCATGAACTTGCGTCCAGTCTGGGAACCTCATGCTTATACTCAGTTTTCTGCTTTAGTTTTTTCAAGCTTATCCAACTAGTAGAAATAGAGAAGGGGAAAATCTAAATGAGAAAACAAAAATCAGAGGTCTTTATATACTTCTATGAAGGAACAACCTCTTCTTCTCTCAATAATTTGGGATCCCTCTTTTGCCCCAAAAATAAATAAGTGCCTATGCACAGTTCTCTTTAAAATAACAAAGGCAAAAAGAATAGAAAGGCTTCCTACATAGAGAGGTGAAGTAGGAAATTCCATCGGGGTACTATCTAGGCTCACTCGCAGTTGAGAAATGCTTGTGGTCCTGCATGACTCAGTCAGGGTACTGTTCAAGCTTGCTAGCGGCGAAGCAACACCAAAGATGAAAACTATACTATGAAAATCATAAGCTCGCAAGCTAAACTAACCTTCCCAATTCAAAACACTGTGATCTAACGGATCCGTGACTTTCATGCGGTAAGTGGAGAAACCAAATTAATCTACACAGTGAATCAATACTTCCTGAAAGACCAGGGACCTACACTAAAAAGGAAGCAAGACAGAGAAGTTGGTATTCAACCAGTGTGTCACCAAGTGTTGTATCGGCTACAAGAACCTCCAAAATTTTGTCTTACACTCAAATTTTGGAGCCTTCCTTTGTCTTTCCCTTTAATGTTGCACACACTCGAGCTCATTTCATGAGTGGGATCTCTTAGAGTCTTTTCACCCCTTTCGCTTATTTGGCCAACTATTGTCTTTTGGCATGCTTGATCATTTTATCACACTTGTGGTCCTTTTCTTGTGAGTTTGAAGGTTTGTCTCTGTATATTTGATTTTTCCTAGATATGTAAACATCGATCGCACTCATACACAAAGTTTTAAGCACTGTTGCATAATTGTCGTCACGGTCGTCCTAGGGTCTATCCTAAGTGTCACACTTGTCACTTTTTATTCTAGACTATCTCACAGAGGGTAATGTTTTTCCTTGTTGTTCCGATGGCCTATGTTTTTGTGTCATCAAATATGCTAAGTTTGTGATCACAATTTCAAGTTCCTCACAAAGTTCACTTGCCTCCCGCACTTTGCCCTTTCTTCGAAAATCCTCCTGACCGAGCAACTTTCTTTCATCAAAACCTGACTGAACTGTGCACTATGTAGTCTCAGCCTTATATGATGTAACCCTGCTTCCTGGAACTATGCAGTCCATAGTCACTGTCCTTCAGAGCAGTTGCACTATGCAATTCTAGAATTGAGTAGACTACCTTCCTCCCTAGAATTTCACAGTAGCTTCTTCAATCCTGACCTGAACTGCACATTTCATAAGGTCAGTCACCAAGCCTCCTCCCTACCTACTAGAAACCCACAATGCATAGAGACCCAAGCCTGTGTTGCCTCCCAAAACTGCGCAAAATTGGATCCCAGTGTCCTCCCTCATTCGGGACTCACTGATCCCAAAAACTGTGCAAATCCGTCCTCCCAAGTCCCTCTGCTACCCAGACCTACCTTTTCCCTGAAAAATGTAGACCTGTCTCTTAGTGTACCACCTTTCAACAACCATTGATGATCTCAGCTGCGCAATCCTACCTCCCAGTGGCCTCAGCAAAATTTTTCCCAGCAGTGAATATTGTGCTTAGGAGTTCCTCAGCTAAGCTTGAGTTGCGCTCTGCGTTGTCTCAATAACCAATCTCCCTCCCTGTCACCTGGAACTATGTAATGCATAGTTACTGGGCACTTTTTCCCATATTGTCATTTGTCTCAGGCCCAGACCATGGACAACAATGCATCATCTTAGACTAGGAGTTTTTTGGATTTGCTTTTGTCCCGTCATGAGTGAAATGCAAGAACAGGTACAAAGTTAGATCATGGCAAGATGATGAAGAAGATAAGAAAGGAGCGAACGCGCTAGAAGACTCACTCACGAGTGGACTGACAAAGAAGCTTATCAAGAACAAGCAAAGAGAGCACATGCATGTGTAGAGTCTCATGACTGTTTTGTTTTTGACACTCTTTTCATCCTTTTTTCCTCTTTTCATCATCACTATCAACTCAAATAAGCAATAAACTATAGATTTTGACATGGTAAGGTACTCAGATGTCTTATTTTTCATATTTATCAATGTGCCTTATTATTAAGTTAAAATATTGCAATAGCTACAAAATTAATATGATTTTGTAGTTGTTTCATGATTATGCAGCTATCTCCTTGGTTTGTTGGATTCCAGTATGTTGACCAAGCAAAGAAGCACATGGGTAGATGGGGATTGATCTCCTCATGAATCTCCTCCTATTCACCTGAACCAAATAATCAAGGAAATCGCCTAGTGACACTATCAAAGAAGAAAGTCAATACGTGGATAAGCGGAGCAACGAGAGTTCAAATAAATCATGAATCTCTAATTTGCTTTCCAAATAGAAAATCGTAGAGAAATGTTATTACTCTGTTATAGATTATAATACAAACTAGGATTGTTTTAAGTTTTATAAGGCATAAAAGTCTCAATTTTTTGAGAACAAATTCTATATATATACTCTATAAACAGAAAGCACAGGAGGCGCATATGTAATATTTGAATGACTATTTGAAGTTTTATAGCATTGTTCTCTTCAATTGAAGAAGCATTTTCGTCAACCTCATGCGCAGTTAGCTGTTGAATTAAAGTTCTAAAACTTGTTGTTTTGTGGACGCCCCCTACAGATATTTGAGGTTCAATCTTTTACATATAGCTCAATCATTTCATTTTCGTTATTTACAAAATTTCATTATCGTAGCTTCAGTTTCTTTATATTCATTTGTTTACAGTCTTTCTTTCACTATCTACCAATTTCAATAATTTATATGCTTTCTAAAATAGAACCATGTATATAATCTTCTTCTTTTCATAGCAAATACATCTGTTAGATTTCATTCCTTCTTTATTTTCTTTATCATTTCAAAATTGAATTGCTAATTACAGTGTAGAGATGTTAACATAGGATGCCTTATAAATTCATTCTAGAATAGAAGTGATTCTCTTTTAGAGCATAAATAATTGTCTTTCTAGAACATAAGTAGTTTACTCACAGATTTTAGAATAACCTTTTTTCTAGTTTCTTTTCAAAAACAAAATTTATCTTAAAGAAGTTTTCCTAGAATTTACAAAGTAGTTTTACTTTTCCATTACCTTGCATAGTAGTTCTTTTGAAACTAACGATAGTCAGTTAAATAGGATCATGATAGCTTGTTTTAATTTTCTTTTCAGAGTTTATTGTACGAATTTGATTGTAAATCATCATTTTCATTAGGAACATAAGAATAAATAAAATCCTTAAAATAAACACAATCATCATTCTAATAAACTCAAGAAGGCTTCTAGCATATATAGTGCACTTGCACTTCACAAGTTTACCAAATGCGGTCAATAATTTATGTAAGCAATTTAAGACAATTAAATGGACCAAACATTTTGGAATCATTGCGGGGAAGTGTAAATAGAAGTCTTGATTTCTTTTGGGTAAAAAAACAACAAACAAACAATAAAAAAAAAACATAATATGCATAGGGAAAGAGACTCTAGGGGTAGATTTGTAGGTAGAGGAAAGAGATTAATTCCACCAACATCACTTACCCCACCATGACCTTGTAGTGCCAAACTACCCACACAAACTCGAATTCCACCCATAGCATGAAAACATAAACTTCCCGAGGTATTAAGATCCCAAATCCAACCTAGAGATTCACCAACTTCATCAACATAATCCATAATAGAAGAAGATCCATATCCCCAACAACAAGAATAATTTTCCTATCTTCAACTAGAGAACAATTTCTAGCTCAAGAGTTGGATGTTCCTACTAAAGAAGAGGAAGAAAAAACATACTTTAAACCATTGACAGAAGAACCAGAGGAATTAGAGGAAGTTTAGAACCCAATCTTAGAACCAGAACCAGAACCTTATATTACTTTTGAAGAATCCGCAATGGTTGGAGAAGGGGAAGAAGAGGTACATAATTTGAATGGTGAACAACCTAGGATTGGAGGGGGAAGATGAGGTGGAATAGGTGGAGGAAGAGGAAGAGGAGAAGATGTGTTACACTAAAAAATGTCACCTTGACTACTTACAGTTAGTATGGCTCAAATCAAAAGTCATGCTACCCTCTTAGGCAAGTCTCATGCCTCTGTTATCCATCTCAAACTCAAAGAAGAGAGAAAGTCTTGTAAAAACTATGTTTATCTCTGGGGTCGCAGGTTCTCTCTAGCCTTACCTGCGGGGACGCTGACCATGTTCACAAAATCTGCGTCCATGGACGCTCTGTATGTTAAGGGACAGGTGCGTCCCTCTGTAAAAGGCAAAATGCGCGAGTTTTATCTTGAAAAAGTTACTTGTGGTTACTTCTAGAACATTCTAGAGGTCGGTTTGATGAAATGGATGCGCCTCCAGTTGGTTCATGTATCTCTATTAAGGGGGAACTTATCCCATCAATAAGGGAGCTATCCCACCCAAAGAGGGGGATGATCCCATTGATAGTGGACCTGAATAACCTCTTTACAACACTATAAATAAAGGCATTGAGCCAAAAGGAGAAGAGGTTGGAGCTATACATTTTCTTTGGGTAAATGCTGCAGGATTTAGGTCTTCCATTAGAGCCTTTGTGAGGAGAGATTGTCTTCACTTGATTCTACTTGGGAGAGGGTGAGCTTTTTCAAAGTAGAGGAAAACCCTTGATGGACCCTGGGAGGAACTTGCACAACACCAAGGCCAGGTTGTAAGAGTTTCTTTGTTTCGTTATTAATACAAACTGGTTTATTTTTCTCAATAGCTTGTGTTAATGAGTTATTTCATGTGTTCCTTGGTCTGCATGTTGAATATATGTTTTATTATATGAAATGCAAGTGCTTGGTAATTGTTTGATTGTTTGTGGTTGCAGGAATTGACTTGAAGGAGGAGCTCATCCGGATCGTCAAGAACGGACTTCAACAACAGCGTTTTGGAATAAGGTAAGCCTAAACACTTGTAGTTTTCATGTTGTAAAAGGTGTATTTAGAGAAAGATCACTCCATTTTGTCTTGTTTGTCATTAGAATGTCTTAGACTTCTAGGAAGGTCAGTCGTGTCCGCACCCTTGACAAATTCCGTGTGACAAATTGGCGACTCCACTGGGGAATCCATTAATGAGAAAGTCTTTTCCTTTGTGTGAACTTTGCTCTGAGAAAATCATTTTTATTTTCTGGTTTTTGACTGTGAGAATTAGTATTTGGGTGGCTTAGCTTTAGATTTAGTTAGATTTAGTTTTTCTTAACTTTTCCAGAAGGACGCACCCTCTGAGTACTGCATAGTGCGTCTTTGGACGCGCTATTGCCGTTTGCACAGAGCGGGCCCGCGCCTGTTCTAACGGGTTGCCTGCGTCTTCCTGTAAAAATTTAGGAAAACTCCATTTTTGCTTTAATTGCTTTTAGATTTGGTTTTTCTTAGTGTTTTCTGCCCAGATCCTTTAGTACCCTGTCAAAAATTTTCACCTGAACTTGTTTCATTAGCATTCCTGCTTTTAGCTTTCATCAATTGGGTGTTTTGAGTCTCTTTTTTGAGAAATTCTTAATTTGATTTCCTTTGGTCATTACTTGGAGGTTTCTCTCAGTCTTTTCACAATTTTGCATCTTTTTGCTTTTGTTTTTGCAAAAAAATTTCCCCCTCATTCGCCGGGGGGGGCTAAATTGTGTATGAGTGTTAATCGCCTTTGAGTGTTTTTATGTTTTGATCTTTGGAGCTCTCACCCAATTTTCTCGACTTGCACTTGATTGGTTCTTAGATTACATTAGAATCATCTTGTGTTTGAGAATTCTCTTGCATAGATCACATTTGCATAATTAGAGTTCTCATTTTCAGAATATGAATGAAAAATGTGCATAGATTACATTTGCATACTTTTCATGTGAATTGTGCATAGATTACAATTGCATAGTTTACATTCTGAAAAATCAATCGTAGATTTAGATCAGCTTTCTTTGATTTGAATTTACACAAAAATAAAAATAAAAATTGGTTTGGAATTGATTTGCATTAGTTTTTCTTGATGAAATTAGTGCATTAGAGAATTTGTTAAATTTTCTCTTAATGATCAATTTTTTGCATTGTTGGAAGTGAATGGAAACTCTCTCCTTACTCTAGTTAGGATTCATCGAATTGAAAGGATTGCATTATCATATTCGATTGCATTCAATTGAGTCGGGTCATAACACCATTGGTTTCATCTCCATTTACCCATTTGAGTAATAACAGCCTTAATAACACAGCGCTTAATTAAAATTCATCTAGTAATTTTTACATTTCTAGGGCTCTGAAACACCAACATAGCTTAGGCTAGGGTCTTGGAGTAGGTGAGTACTTAACTCTCCAAGACTACAAAACCAAACAGATAGTTTATCTTGAGTAGATTAAATCCAATTGTTTCAGTTATACTCTGGGAAAGCTCCTCTTAAAGGAGAAGCACGAGCTCGTGTCCGAACCAGTGAGGGGATCATTCCTCCCTCGTTGGGAACGACGCCAGACAGTACGTATTACAAACGGTAAACCTCGGATTAACCATTGTCGAGGAGCCAGGGGTCACTTATCGGTAAACCTTGGATTGTTGTCAAGGAGCCGGTAAGGGGATTGGAGCTTGCTACTCTGCCCTTGCGTGCTGTCGGAGTTTAGATTGTTCCCACAGATGTAATTGTTGTGATTGGTAACTTTAGCGACCATAATCTTTAGGGTTCTACCGAGGTGATGGTGGAGGGAAGGTCCCACTGTACCTGGAGCAGACGTCGGTTATACTCACTTAGATTTTCCGGGGGGTTCACTTCACTTCGAGACGGTTAAAGTGGAGGAACTTGTGCCGGTCTATTCATTAAGCAGGTTGCCGGGGTAACTGTTCCACCCGCCATTTCTGTACTGAATTCTGCGAGGTTGGGCTTCATCACCAACTAGTGTTTTCGGTCCGGAGAGCTTACTGTTTGTGTGTGGTTGGACTCCTAGATTTGATAGCGCGTGTTAATTTGTTTGTTTTTACTTTTAGAGACCATAGGTGTGAATTGTGAATTTTAGTTGTTAAGTGTGAATTGTGAATTGTTAATTTTAGTTTTAAATTGTTAATAAAATTCACTGAAGTTGAATATAATGGCAAATGTTCCGGAATTTATCAACCTAGGAACCCCTCCTAATGAGAATCCTAGTACTTTTCCTTACTTTGGAAATGTTGGTCCTCCTTATATGGCTACTTTGTCATTACCTGGATTTACAATAGGTTTACCGATATGGTTATTTTCAACTTCGTTGGCCCAAAATACTCCAATTGTTCCACCTCAACCGGATGCTTCACCTCAACAGAGTTCACCATCTCAACATCACCAACCTTTTGTTGACCCTTTACCTTCTTCGCCTAATTTTTCTTCCTCCATTTCTTCCTCTTCACCTGGTAAAAGCCTTGATGCTAGTAACCAGGAGGCTAAGAAGAAGAAGAAAGGGAAGAAGAAGAAGAAGAAGAAGAAGCAAGATAAGAAAGAAGTCAACCAACCAACCATGGTTGTAAGTGTTAGTGGTGTTGAGGAAAATTCCGACATGCACCGTCAACCCAAATACCCTTGCAGGCTTTGTAAGGGTGACCACTTCCTTGTCAATTGTCCTGGTATTCCAAAGGTCTTGGAAGTTTGGTCAGAAAAATCTCATCAACTTTCCGTTGATCCATCAACCAGTGATAGTCAGGTTTCTGGGAAAATGGGTAAAGTTAGGTTTCCTTGTAAGTTATGCAAAGGGAGTCATCAAACTCACATTTGCCCTCACATGGATGAAGCCTCAACATTGTTGGAAAACCTTACTGTTCCACAGCAAGAATTTCCAACTGGTTACCGTAAACTTTCTCCCAACCTACCGTCAACTGACGGAGTGATTGATTTAAATTCAAGTACAATCGATCACACTCTTCCATTGGAGAGTGAAACTCATGTCACCCAGGTTGATGATCCGTTAGTCGATCAAGTGGTCGATTCAATTTCACATTCGGTCGATCACACTTTCCCTTTGGAGAGTGAACTTCATACTGCTCAGGTTCTTCTTGTTACATCAGATTCTTCTATGCTGGGGGGCATTTCACCTGTTTCTACAGAACCCCCTCCAAGCACTGAGGTCTTTTCCTTTAATTGGAATAGACTGACAGAACCTCGTCTTCCTTCCTCCATCCCTTTCCAAATCATTGTTAAGGCTGGTGGTAGGGACATACATCGTACTCAGGTAGATGAGGGTGCTTCTGTTAGTATTTTATCCTCAACTGTTTGGAAAGCTTTGGGTTCCCCTCAGCTTGCGCCTATTACGCAGAATCTGAAAGCCTTTAACAGAACCATTAGTGAACCTTTAGGGATCCTTCCTAATTTTTCCATTACCTTGGAAGGTAAAGCTGTCTGTATTGATCTTATGGTAGTTCGAGGTCCCTTGGATTTCAATTTACTCCTTGGGCGAGACTATGTTTATGCAATGAAAGCTGTCGTATCGACACTCTTTCGCGTGATGTCTTTCCCTCACAATGGCAGTATTGTGACTGTAGACCAGCTTTCGTTCCCTAGTCTTGTTTCAACTACCAATAATATGACACCCCTAAATGTTCCTGACTCCAAAGTGGTATCTACCCTGCCACGGGTTAATTATGTGGCAACTGGTCCCATGTTTTCAGTTACCGATGTAAGTGAGCCTCTCACTGTTGATGTAGATCCGGTAATTGACATGGAAAACTCTATGGGATTACTTGAACACGATGTTCTTATCCCTTTTGAGCCCCTTGACATGTGTTCCTTCCAGAGAACTATTCTTCCTTCTGATGAAGATCTCTTGGAAGCCATGATCAAGGTGTGTCCATTGACATGATCAGGTACGAGGATAGTTTGTTCCTCTCTCAACCTCGTTAAAAAATGAAATTGGATGTTATGAGGACAGTTCTTTTACTGAGTCAACCTCATTAAAAAATGAATCAGCTAGTTTTTAGGTCATATAGATAGTTAGAAATTAGGATGTAATGAGGAAAGTTCCTTTTACTGTGTCAACCTCGTTCAAAAAAATGAATCAGTGTGTACGAGGAAAGTTCCTTTTACTGTGTCAACCTCGTTAAAAAATGAATCAGTGTATGGGGATAGTTCTTTTACTGAGTCAACCTCATTAAAAAATGAATCAGGTAGATTTTAGGATATGTAGGTAGATTGTAGAAAGTAGGATTTTGAGGATAGTTCCTGTTACTGAGTCAACCTCGTTAAAAAATGAATCAGGTATGAGGATAGTTCTTTTCTTGTGTCAACCTCTTTAAAAATGAAACAACTCCCTTTTCAAGTTAAATATTGAAAGTAAACCTTCATTTCATCCAGCCGGTTGAATGCAATGAAGCCTGGGGGGCATGTACCTCATTTCGCATCATTATGCTGGGGGCATGCGAACTTTTTGAGCATAGTTCCTTGTCTTGTGTCAAGCTCGTTAAAAACTGAAACAAGGGTAGGTTAAGTAGGTAGATTGTAGATAGTAGTCATGAGCATAGTTCCTTGTCTTGTGTCAAGCTCATTAAAAAATGAATCAAGGATCTTAGAGCATAGTTCCTTGTCTTGTGTCAAGCTCGTTAAAAAATGAATCAAGGTTTTTAGAGTAAAGTTTTTGGTTAGGTAGATTGTAGAGAGTAGTTCTGAGCATAGTTCCTTGTCTTGTGTCAAGCTCGTTAAACAATGAAACAACTCCCTTTTCAAGTCGAATCTTTACAAGATCTTGAAAGTAAAGCTCCATTCCATCCAGCTGGTTGAATGAAATGAAGCTTGGGGGGCATGTACCTTGATTTGCATCATTATGCTGGGGGCATGTGAACTTATAACAAGCATAGTTTTTCGTTTCAAGCTTGCGTAAACATGAAACCAAATCCGAGCATAGTTCTTTTCCTGTGTCAAGCTCGTTAAAAAATGAAACAAATCCTCCTCTACTTGAGTCGAGAGATTGACTAGATCTCGTAAATGTTAAGTATTTAGGTTAGTTATTTCAGTTTTTTGCATAATTTTCTTACAGTTTTAGGTCAAGTCCTTCAAATGATCTTGTTCTTGAACCTTCATTTCATCCACCTTAGTTGAATGAAATGAAGCTGGGGGGCATGCACTCTAGCAGTTATGCTTAGGGAGCATCAAGCACAGTTTTATCTCTGTTTCAAGCTTGTGTAAAAATGAAACTACTCTGAAGCATAGTTTTTCTCTGTTTCAAGCTTTTGTAAAAATGAAACCTATCTCGAGTCAATTTCAGTTATTTTCAAGACTCGTTAAACTCATGAAAATACCGAGATTATTTTGCTATATTTCATTCTCGTAAAACAAATGAAAATGCCGAGATCTTTCCGTCTTTTCCTACTCGTAAATTAAATTGAAAGTCGGCCATATGAGTACATTTTTATCATTTTTTCGAACTCGTTAAAACTTACGAAAAAGTGAAAACCATGAGTACATTTTTATCCCTTTTTCGAATCTAGCAGTTATGCTTAGGGAGCATCAAGCACAGTTTTATCTCTGTTTCAAGCTTGTGTAAAAATGAAACTACTCTGAAGCATAGTTTTTCTCTGTTTCAAGCTTTTGTAAAAATGAAACCTATCTCGAGTCAATTTCAGTTATTTTCAAGACTCGTTAAACTCATGAAAATACCGAGATTATTTTGCTATATTTCATTCTCGTAAAACAAATGAAAATGCCGAGATCTTTCCGTCTTTTCCTACTCGTAAATTAAATTGAAAGTCGGCCATATGAGTACATTTTTATCATTTTTTCGAACTCGTTAAAACTTACGAAAAAGTGAAAACCATGAGTACATTTTTATCCCTTTTTCGAACTCGTTAAAACTTACGAAAAAGTGAAACCTCAGAGTCATCTTTTAAGCCCTTTTCTGACTCCTAAAACATGAAAAGATCGCCGAGCGTTTCTTTTACACTCGTTAAAACGGAATTAAAAGACGGTCCCCTTTTAGCTCTTTTCTGATCGCTTTTTACTTTTCAGGTCAACGACACTATTATGAAAGTACTCCTTGGTCGCAAGATCAAACGGTTCCCCCAGGTATTATTTTATACTTTTTCGGGCTTGAGGGACACAAATATACGAAAAAGTTCAACGTGGAGTCTCCTTTAGTTTTTTCAGACTCTCTAAAATTGAAAAACGCCGAGTTTCTCCTATACTGGGCTCGTTAAAACTTTTACAGTAGAGGACCTGTTCAATTACAAACAGGAACGAACCACTCCTTCCTAGGGTTCGAATTTAAACTAGGTTGGACTCGTCCGAAGGATGAGCTTATAATCAAGCATATGTTATCCTCCTCAAGCTTGTTAAAAATAAAGAGGTACTTGCCAGAAATGGTGGGGGAAAAGAGAGAAGAATGAACCTGTTTGTCACCTTTTGTCTCAGAAGAAACTTTATTACCACTCTTGAACACGACACTTTTCATTCACCTGGGTTGGGAAATCTTTTACCTCACAGTTGACCAAATCACTTTGAAAGTCTTTAACCGGGTTTCGGGGATTAACTTTGAGTTATTCGTCACCAAGCCATCTGTTGTGTCGTTATGTGTTCAAGAGGTCTGCAAGCAAAACTTTCATCTGCAAAATACTTGTCATCCATTTGACCATCCCTGAGTCAGTCCTCACAGCAACATTTCTTCAACTTGAACAATGATTTCGTGTTGTGGGCTTGCCTGCAACGGGTCGCTTTCTATCGACATCGACACATTATCTAGAAAGATGACTTAGGAATCGACAGTACCTTGAAGTCTGCATGCATCAATGGCAGGTTTCTCGCCTTTGACGTCAGTTTACATCATTGACTTTCGATCAAAGGATTCCGTGAAGTGTTCGACATCAAAACATCTATTCACATTTCACGGGTTGTGCTTGGTACTTTGAGAACCATTGACATTACTGGTGGTCTCTCTCACGCTTGTTAACAGTTTACATCATCGACTGGTAATCAAGTGGTTTCTAACATGTTCGACATCGAATCATTTAATCACATGGCTAGAATCGTACCAATTCGGGAAGTAGAAGTGAAGACCCTGGATCTAGTTTCTACCATCCAGGCTGCAAGGAGTTTTGTATTCATTATCTATGTAGACTAATCATAAACAGATGGTTGCGTCCATACTGTGTCTACAAAAGTCTATTAAAATGATGTACTGCAAGATCATTCCTGTATCAGAATAGTTAGTCCATTAGTTAAAGTTTTGAATCTGAGTATGGGAATGCCTACCTCAGTGATGATATAATCTTATCCATGTATTTTGTGTTGAAAATTGCAGGTTCCAACCAGGCCATCCACAAGACAATCCTTGAAATGATAAAGCGCTTCACCCTTCCTAGAATTACAAAACCCTATTCTATTCCAGGCTTCGCACTTTAGGGGGCAATCTGTTACACTAAAAAATGTCACCTTGACTACTTACAGTTAGTATGGCTCAAATCAACAGTCATGCTACCCTCTTAGGCAAGTCTCATGCCTCTGTTATCCATCTCAAACTCAAAGAAGAGAGAAAGTCTTGTAAAAACTATGTTTATCTCTGGGGTCGCAGGTTCTCTCTAGCCTTACCTGCGGGGACGCTGACCATGTTCACAAAATCTGCGTCCATGGACGCTCTGTATGTTAAGGGACAGGTGCGTCCCTCTGTAAAAGGCAAAATGCACGAGTTTTATCTTGAAAAAGTTACTTGTGGTTACTTCTAGAACCTTCTAGAGGTCGGTTTGATGAAATGGATGCGCCTCCAGTTGGTTCATGTATCTCTATTAAGGGGGAACTTATCCCATCAATAAGGGAGCTATCCCACCCAAAGAGGGGGATGATCCCATTGATAGTGGACCTGAATAACCTCTTTACAGCACTATAAATAAAGACATTGAGCCAGAGGGAGGAGAGGTTGGAGCTATACATTTTCTTTGGGTAAATGCTGCAGGATTTAGGTCTTCCATTAGAGCCTTTGTGAGGAGAGATTGTCTTCACTTGATTCTACTTGGGAGAGGGTGAGCTTTGTCAAAGTAGAGGAAAACCCTTGATGGACCCTGGGAGGAACTTGCACAACACCAAGGCCAGGTTGTAAGAGTTTCTTTGTTTCGTTATTAATACAAACTGGTTTATTTTTCTCAATAGCTTGTGTTAATGAGTTATTTCATGTGTTCCTTGGTCTGCATGTTGAATATATGTTTTATTATATGAAATGCAAGTGCTTGGTAATTGTTTGATTGTTTGTGGTTGCATGAATTGACTTGAAGGAGGAGCTCATCCGGATCGTCAAGAACGGACTTCAACAACAGCGTTTTGGAATAAGGTAAGCCTAAACACTTGTAGTTTTCATGTTGTAAAAGGTGTATTTAGAGAAAGATCACTCCATTTTGTCTTGTTTGTCATTAGAATGTCTTAGACTTCTAGGAAGGTCAGTCGTGTCCGCACCCTTGATCATTCCTGTATCAGAATAGTTAGTCCATTAGTTAAAGTTTTGAATCTGAGTATGGGAATGCCTACCTCAGTGATGCTATAATCTTATCCATGTATTTTGTGTTGAAAATTGCAGGTTCCAACCAGGCCATCCACAAGACAATCCTTGAAATGATAAAGCGCTTCACCCTTCCTAGAATTACAAAACCCTATTCTATTCCAGGCTTCGCACTTTAGGGGGCAATCTGTTACACTAAAAAATGTCACCTTGACTACTTACAGTTAGTATGGCTCAAATCAACAGTCATGCTACCCTCTTAGGCAAGTCTCATGCCTCTGTTATCCATCTCAAACTCAAAGAAGAGAGAAAGTCTTGTAAAAACTATGTTTATCTCTGGGGTCGCAGGTTCTCTCTAGCCTTACCTGCGGGGACGCTGACCATGTTCACAAAATCTGCGTCCATGGACGCTCTGTATGTTAAGGGACAGGTGCGTCCCTCTGTAAAAGGCAAAATGCGCGAGTTTTATCTTGAAAAAGTTACTTGTGGTTACTTCTAGAACATTCTAGAGGTCGGTTTGATGAAATGGATGCGCCTCCATTTGGTTCATGTATCTCTATTAAGGGGGAACTTATCCCATCAATAAGGGAGCTATCCCACCCAAAGAGGGGGATGATCCCATTGATAGTGGACCTGAATAACCTCTTTACAGCACTATAAATAAAGGCATTGAGCCAGAAGGAGAAGAGGTTGGAGCTATACATTTTCTTTGGGTAAATGCTGCAGGATTTAGGTCTTCCATTAGAGCCTTTGTGAGGAGAGATTGTCTTCACTTGATTCTACTTGGGAGAGGGTGAGCTTTGTCAAAGTAGAGGAAAACCCTTGATGGACCCTGGGAGGAACTTGCACAACACCAAGGCCAGGTTGTAAGAGTTTCTTTGTTTCGTTATTAATACAAACTGGTTTATTTTTCTCAATAGCTTGTGTTAATGAGTTATTTCATGTGTTCCTTGGTCTGCATGTTGAATATATGTTTTATTATATGAAATGCAAGTGCTTGGTAATTGTTTGATTGTTTGTGGTTGCAGGAATTGACTTGAAGGAGGAGCTCATCCGGATCGTCAAGAACGGACTTCAACAACAGCGTTTTGGAATAAGGTAAGCCTAAACACTTGTAGTTTTCATGTTGTAAAAGGTGTATTTAGAGAAAGATCACTCCATTTTGTCTTGTTTGTCATTAGAATGTCTTAGACTTCTAGGAAGGTCAGTCGTGTCCGCACCCTTGACAAATTCCGTGTGACAAGATGTAAATCCAAAACCTTTTGGATTTCCTATCCTCTATGGAGATACAACAGTGACAATGAAAAATATCTCACACTCTATCCTTCAAAACTTTCATGGGTTAAGGAGTGAAGATCCTGAGACATTTCACTTTGAATTTGAAGTCTTGTGTAGATCATATGATTATCTGCATGATGCTCAAAATTTGAAATTATTCCCTGCAACCCTTAAATATGCAACATTAAAATGGTTTATGAGTTTAGGAATAAAATCCATAAGAACATGGGAACAAATGAAAACTAAATTCTTAGAGAAATATAAGGATTTTTGTATGCCCCATAAAATTAAGGATGAAGTCTTTAAAATGATACAAAAAGAAGATGAAAATCTTGAAGATTTCATTGAAAGATTTGCTTACAATGTAAAAAGGGAAAAAATGAATAATCTAGATGAGGAAACTCTGAAAGCTCTCTTATTGAAATACAATAGAGATGAGTGGATTGATCTTATCAATCTAATGAGTAAGGTGGAAATTTCTTAGTTGTCACTAGGAGAAATTTGTGAGATGTGCATACACATTTCAAGAGGCAAAGCAAGAATCGGGAAAAATCCAAGAGATCCTCTTTTATCAAGGATTAATAAATCCGCAATTGGGACAGTACGCAGATTAGAATTAGGAAATTTGCTTGATAATTTTAAAACATATATTTTAGGGAGTCTTAGTGAACAAATTGACAGCCTTAAAATACAAAACAAGAAAAAAGTTGAAAATGTTGCATTGTCCATTTTTTTCCCTAAGTGTAGAAAGAAACATGCCTTGAGAGAATGTCCTCTTGATTTAAAATGTGTAGAAACTTATGTTATTTTTTGGAAAATCATGATACAAAAGAATATCTCTCAATATCAGGTCTTAAAGCTATCTATAAAGAAGAAGGCGTATTGAATCAGGTAGATCCTCTCTATTTTATTGCTAAAAGACCTTGGCAAAATCCACAACGAAATACAGCTCAAGGCTTTAATACTCAACCATTTTCAAAATCTTCACAAAGTAATTGGTCTGCCCCAATGCCTTGGCAATCTTGGCCACAACCTTGGTCACAAGCATGGCACCCTCAATATCCTCAATTTCCACAATTTCAACAATCACATCCTACTTTTCCTCCACAATATTATCCTCAGCCTGTTCAACAAACTTAACCTCACAATTTGAATCCACAACTTCCATTACCATTTCCTCAAAGACCAAACCAATTGCCTACCCAACCACTCCCAAATCCAAATAATAATAAAAATTCACAACCTATTTACAATATGGAAGGACAAAATTTTCAAACCTACATGATAACTCCACTAGATCTAAACAATGTTTAACTTAGATTTGGTATAATATTAGAAAAAAAGTCCCCATCAGTGGTTATTCAAGAAAGTGAAAAAGAAAAGATCTCTGAAGAAGAAAAGTCTCTTAATGAAAAAGAAAAAACTCGAAAACAAGTTACTCCAACACATTCAAATAACTCAACTTCTATTATGAACAACCTTCAGTATCTATTTCAAAACCACCTTTCCCTAAAAGATTAAAAATTGATGAACGGGTAGAAAAACAAATTTTATTGCTTGATTACGACATGTTAGATGAATTGAAGAATGTTTGCATAAAGATTCTTTTACTTCAAGCCATTAAGGAAATACCAATTTTTGCAAAAATAATTAGGGACTTGAGAATAAAAATATCTGGAAGAAAAAGAAAAGAAATCAAAAGAAACCAACTAGTTGGAAAAATTTCATATATCATGATGGGTAAAACAACAATTCAGAAATTTCTTGATCCAAGAAGTTCCATTGTGAAAATACACATCAATGGTGTGGGGATCCCAAATACATTGATTGATCTAGGAGCATCCATAAATATTATGAGTAAACAAACTATGAATCAATTAAAACTTTCTGACCTTCAATATACACCTACACTATTACAATTGGCAAATAGATCTATAATCAAACCTGAAGGTATATTAGAAGACATATATATGTATCCTTAGATTCTTGGGAATACCTTGTTGATTTTATGATTTTAACACCCAAGAATAACTTAGGAGGACATCCATTGATTCTAAGAAGACCATGGCTAGCTACAGCCAATGCTTTTATAAGTTGTAGGTCTGGTGATATGTTCATTTATGATGGGAATACAACAAAGGAATTCACACTATATCCACCAACAAAAACAACAGTAGAGGTTGAAAATGAAGAATGGATAGATGATGACTTTGATATATGACCAATCTTTGCTACTTCACAAATAGATGAAGAAGATAAAATTTTAAATTTAATGGAAAATAATGAATCTTCATCATATTCTGAATCTAGTCAGAATTTTCAAGAACAGTGCAATATTGAATATTTATCATCCCGTCAACTATCCTTTCATTCTATCAAAAAATTTGGCAATTCTACAATTGAAATATTTCAAGGAAAAACTTTGATTATCAATATTAATTTGGAAGAATTTCAAAAGAAAGAATTAATCAAGATGTTATAATAACATTCATCTTCTTATGCATGGGAATATATTGACATGAAGGGAATTGATCCTAATACTTGTATACATCATATCTACATTGAAAAAAATGCCAAACCAATTCGAAAACCTCAAAGGAGAATGAATCCAAATCTAATGGAGACTGTTAGGGAAGAACTACAAAAACTGTTGAATGTCAATTTCATCTATCCAATATTAGATAGTCAATGGCTTTCACCCTTAGTAATTGTTCCTAAAAAGAATGGAAAATGGAGAGTGTGTATTGACTATAGGGAATTCAATAAATCCAATTTAAATGATCACTTTCCACTCCCTTTCATAGATCAAGTTTTAGATACATTGGAAGGAAATAAATATTTTTCATTTTTAGATGGTTTTAGTGGGTATAATCAAATCCAGGTAGCCCTAAAATACCAAGATAAAAATACCTTTACCTGCCCATGGGGAAATTATTCTTACCGAGTACTTCCTTTTGGATTATGTAATGCTCCAGCAATATTCCAAAGAGAAATATTAGGAATTTTTCCTGATCTAATTCATGATTGTGTGGAAGTGTATATGGACAATTTTATAGTTTATGGAATTTCTTTTGAAAAAGCTCCTAAAAAATTGGAAAAAATTCTTATTAGATGTAAAGAGCCAAATCTCTCATTAAGTGACAAAAAATGTTTTATGATGTTTACCGAGGGAATTGTTTTAGGACACCATATTTCATGAAATGGAATTAGAGTGGACACATCTAAAGTAGAAGTTATTTTTAAATTATCAATTCCAACCTGTTAACGAGATGTTAGAAGTTTTCTTGGTTTCACTAGTTATTATAGAAGATTCATAGAAAACTTTACAAACATTGCATCTTGAATTTTCAAATTGCTCACAAAAGACTGTGAATTCAATTGGAATTCTGATTGCCAAAAGGCCTTTGAGTCATTAAAAGAGAAAATCTTTGAAGCATCCATTCTTAGAGGACCAAATTGGAAATTACCTTTTCACATTTCGACTAATGCTTCAAGCACAACTTTAGGAGTTGTACTAGGAAAAAGAGACTTAACTCCATATGACATTTATTACACCAGTAAAAATTTGATTCTTGCTAAGTTAAATTATACTATCACAAAGGAGTTTTTAGTTGTTGTTCATTATATTAATAAATTCAAACACTATATTACTGGCTATGAAACTTTTGTACATATTTATCATTCTGCAATTAGATACTTAATGAATAAACCAATCACTAATGGAAAAATCACTAAATGGTTGTTGTTGCTGCAAGAGTTTAACATTACTATTTTGGATAGACATGGAAAACAAAATATAGTTGCTGACTTTTTATCAAGGATTCAAAATGATAACAATAACATGCCTGTAGAAGATAATTTTCTAGATGAATATCTTTTTGGAGTATCTACTAAATCTCCATGGTTTGCAGATATTGCCAACTATTTGGCAATAGGAAAATTACCATCATACTTGTCTCCTCAAGAAAAAAGCAAGGTAATTCAAATTAGTGCATCTTGTTCATGGATAAATGAAGAATCGTGTAAAACAGGGCCAAATCTAATCATCTGAAGGTGTATTAGAGAAGATGAAGTACCAGAGATATTAAAATCTTATCATGATGAACCATGTGGAGGACACTTCACTGAGAAAAGAACTTCTTAAAAAGTCCTTCTCTTAGGATACTATTGGCCTTCCCTTTTTAATGATGCTAGGGAGTATGTTAAGAGATGTGATAGTTGTCAAAGGATGGGGAAACTTGTTCCTTGTGATGAGATAGCTCTACAACCGGAGATACTTATTAAGCCTTTTGAAAAATGGGTTCTAGATTTTGTTGCTCAATCAATCCACCTTTGAGACAAAAAGGGTAAATTATTATTTGCACTGATTATGTTACAAAATGGGTAGAAGCTAAAGCACTTCTTTTTTCTACTGAAAATGTTGTAGTTTCATTTCTTTTTGAGGATATCTTTACTCGTTTTGGTGTCCCAAGAGAAATTGTAACAAATCAAGGTACTCAATTCACATCCAAGTTGGTACAGAAGATAATGGAGGAATACAAAATTAAACATCGAAAGTCTACTCCATATCATCCTCAAGAAAATGGATAGGTGGAGTCCACCAATAAAGTCATTGAAGCAATTCGCACCAAAACTGTCCATTTGAATAGAAAAGATTGGGCATAAAAGCTTCCAGAAGCTTTATGGGCATACCATACCACATGTATAAATACTATAGGGCATACTCCTTATGAGCGTGTTTATGGGGAACAAGTCCTGTTTCCTTTTTTGATTTTCAAGTAAAAACTTTCAAGACAACAATCAAATTGGGTCTTGATCTTTCAGAGGCACAAAAACAAAGAATGGAGCAATTGAATGAACTTGATGAGGTAAGACAAGATGCAAAACAAAGAACCAATCTAGTTTAACAACAGAGATCCATATGGCATGACAAATATATCAAAGAGAGAAAGTTCCAACAAGGAGATTGGGCACTACTCTTTGATTCAAAGTTCAAATATTTCCAAGGGAAATTTCAAACTCATTGGCTTGGGCTTTATGAGATTGAAACAATCTTTGATAATGGTGCAGTTAGGATCAGAACTATTGATGAAGAAAGGACCACTTTTCTTGTGAATGGCCATCGATTGAGAATCTATCATAAGCCATTGACCAAGGAAGAATTTATCAAATATTTGCAAGATAATATTGATTAAAAGTTGGTGAAGAAGGATGTTCCTTCTTCCCCAACTTGATTTCCAAAAGTATTTTCCTTTCTGAAAGATAAAAGAAACTGTAAAAAAATAATAAATAAAATAAATAAATAAATGTATAAACTTGAAAACCAACAATGGTTGGCATGTTTATATAGAAAATCTAAGGTGAAAATTATTTTTTGACACCTTAAATTTTCCTCGAACCTATTCTAAACCCATTTTCTTTATATCCCACTCGTTTCTTTTCAAAAATAAAATAACTACAGAATTACTGAGTTTCTGTAGCTCTAACAGATTTATGCAGCCAATTTGACAAGAATTTCTAATGAAACAATTGAAAGAGTGATTGACTCCCTCCATTGCAAAGCACCTAAAGACAATATAAAGGACACCAACCAAAGGTTAGAAAACAATAATTCAAAGGTATGAAACTCTTTAATTTGATAATAGGGATAAAAAGCATTAAATGTATGAAACATATAGACATTGTACTACCAAAATTCAAAATCATTATTACTAAGAGTGGGTAGTATCATGTCAAATCAGATCTAATCTGCCATTCGCTCTTCATCATTATGTTTACGCTCCAACCCACAGCCTGATTTTATTGATCCAATCGCCCAAATCATGCTCATTCATGCTCTCAATGGATAGATTTTGTCGCACTTCTTTATACCCTTACCACTTACACTCCCATCATTCACACTTTCATCCTTATTGCTCTGAAGTCCTCCTACCCTGTCAAACAAAATAGTCTTGAGAAAAAGCTTCTCAGCCATGCAGGTTATAGTCAGAACAGAACTAGCAGGGAGAAATTTTTTAAAAGGATATCCACAAACAGGAGAATTATTGCAGAAAGCGTAGTGGCTGGAGTTTGTGGAGAAATTTGTTGGTTTCCACAAAGAAGTAACCAAATCCTTTTTCAAAGATTTTGATGGGGTGACTTCCAGATAGGGGACATAAAATTTACAGTAACAGAGTCCTTTGTTGGTGAAGCTACTGGATTGCCTTGAAATTGAGAAAATGGTTTAAAAATAGAGGTATTGAGAGGGAGGACTGGAAGGTTTTTCTGAGGAACCCTAGCATGGACACCACAATTTTTAAGAAGTTCATTCCAAGCACATCATTGAAAAGTAAGTGGAGAAATTTACTTTTGATAATTCAAAAATTTGTTACTTGCGAAGGGAGGTTTGGGTTCATGTTTTTCTATCATATTTGACTGCTGATGAATTTTATTGAGGATAATGAAATAAATCTTCCATATTTCTTACTTAATAGTCTAAGGAAGATGTCAGGGAGTGTTCAGAGGAAAATTCAGTTTAATACCATGTATCACCATGGTCTTGTTAAAATTCTTGTTGAATTTCATCTTAAAAATGTGGGTGATAATTGGGAAATCTTTTTAGTGAGGAAACATTCTAAGGAAGATACTCAAGAATAACCAAGTAGCAGAGAGTCCAAGAGAGGGAGAAAAAGAAAAATTGGAGAACCAGTGGAACAAGAACAACAACCGCCATAGGAGATGTCAGAGGATGATATTCCTCTTGCAGAAATTTTAGAGAATATAAAGTAGAAAAATGTTAGAAGACAGAAAGACAGCAAAAATACAAAGAGCACACCCAAAACAGAAAAGCCTAAGATATAAAGGAAGAAAGAAAAAATCAAATGCCTCCCATGACAAGCTTAAGAAGAAGAACCAAACTCATTCCAGCAAGAAAAGAACTGCCTTCAAAAAGTATAGAAAGTATCGACTTAGAAGCAGAAGAAGATTCAAGGGTTTCTCCGCCAATTTTCATCTCACCTCCTCAGAGTAGAGGCCGAATAACACCTGAACTTGATCCTGTACAGCAGGAAATTTATGATTATATTGAGTCCCTGGAGAAAAGAGATGTTGCAAGAACATCAGTTTTAAATCAAGAAGAAGTCCAATTTATAAACTACAAGAACCTCCAATGATAAATGTTTTAAAATAGGAAATTTTCAATATGGAGACACTAAACAGTTACATTTAGAAGGAGAATCAAAACCTAAATGCATAGAGTGAAATCCAAATATCTAAGAGTGACAATATTCTTTTAAACCTAAGTTTGTGGTATAAGAAAAATAAGAAGTTGAAGCAGAAAAATGGAGCTCTACAAAGACAAGTCATAAACCTGAAGTACAAGATTCTCATGAAAAAGCCAAGGATGGCAGTGGCTGGAAAGAAAGGGAAAAAAATGAATTTGGATGTACTTGTAGAGGTTTCAAAATACATGCAGTAATTAAACAAGAGACATCAGTTTTGTGTTTTGCATGAGGACATGAAAAAGCCTCAGCGTGAGGGAATGTAGAGTCTTCTGATTGTTTTGTTTTTTGACACTCTTTTCATCCATTTTTCCTCTTTTCATCATCGATATCAACTCAAATAAGCATTAAACTATATATTTTGACATGGTAAGGTACTTAGATGTATTATTTTTCATATTTATTAATGTGCCTTCTTATTAAGTCAAAATATTGCAATAGCTACAAAATTAATAAGATTTTGCAACTATTTCATGATTCCGCAACTATCTCCATGGTTTTTCAGATTCTAGTACACCATCCAAGCAAAGAAGCATATGGGTAGATGGGGTTGATCTCCTCATGGATCTCCTCCTATTTGCCAAAGCCAAATCATCAAGGAAATTGCCCAGTGGCGCAATCAAAGAAGCAAGTCAATACATGGATAAGTGGAGCAACGAGAGTTCAGATAAATCACAACTCTCTGATTTGCTTTCCAAATAGAAAATTGTAGAGAAATGTTATTACTCTGTTATATTAGAATTCAAAATATGATTGTTTTAAGTTTTATAAGTCATACAAGTCTCAATCTGTTGAGCACGAATTCTATATATAAACTCTGTAAACAAAAAGAAGAGGAGGCACGTATGTAATCTTTGAATGACTGTTTGAAGTTTTATAACTCTATTCTCTTTAATTGAAGAAGCATTTTCGTCAACCTCATGCGCAGTTAGCTATTGAATTAAAGTTCTAAAACTTGTTGTTTTGTGGACAACCCCTACAGACATTTGAGGTTCAATCTTTTACGTATAGCTCAGTCATTTCATTTTCGTTATTTCCAAAATTTCATTATCGCAGCTTCAGTTTCTTTATATTCATTTGTTTATAGTCTTTCTTTCGCTATCTATCAATTTCAATAATTTATATGCTTTCTAAAATAGAACCATGTATATAATCTTCTTCTTTTCATAGAAAATACATCTGTTAGATTTCATTCCTTCTTTTTTTTCTTTATCATTTCAGAATTGAATTGTTAATTATAGTGTAGAGATCTTAACATAGGATGCTTTATAAATTCATTCTAGAATAGAAGTGATTCTCTTTTAGAGCATAAGTAATTGTCTTTCTAGAACATAAGTAGTTTATTCACATATTTTAGAATAACTTTTTTTCTAGTTTCTTTTCAAAAACGCACTTTATCTTAAAGAAGTTTTCGTAGAATTTACAAAGTAGTTTTTCTTTTCCATTACCTTGCATAGTAGTTCTTTTGAAACTAACGATAGTCAGTTAAATAGGATCATGATACATTGTTTTAATTTTATTTTTAGAGTTGATTGTAGGAATTTAATTGTAAATCATCAATTTCATTAGGAACATAAGAATAAAGAAGATCCTTAAAATAAGCATAATCATCATTTTAATAAACTCAAGAAGGCTTCTAGCATATATAGTGCACCTGCACTTCACAAATTTACCAATTTTGGCTGACAATTTATGTAAGCAATTTAAGACAATTAAATTGACCAAACAACATGCAACCACCTTAAGAGACCAAAGATCATTGAAGACCCCGCATCATTAAGCTATGCAAAGGAGAAGAGATAGTACATCCAAGAACACATCTATCACTCAACAGCAAGAACGGCTTGACATTCCCACCTTAGCAAGCAAGTCCATGTCAGCAGTGTCATGTCAAGTTGTGTCATGAGTTGTCAAAGGCCCATCACTATTATGGGCCATATCTATTGTAAATCAAATGTAATGTAAAGTGGAACTCAAATGGACACATGAATATGAAGAGTCATGTCAGTTGAAAATTCATAGGAAGTTGGATAGTCATGAGGGAAGTCCAAGAGTCAAAAGGTCAAGCATCACCCTTGGTTATATATACCCCCCTCATTGTATGAGAAAATACTTTTCACCTTGGCTCCTCCCATTACGGATAGAGAGTTTCAATCAATTCTTTGAGGAGAAAGGACTAGTCGTATTTGGAGGAGTGCTAAGAAATCACATAGGGACAATCCTTCGAATCTATGAAAACTCTCTTGGAATAGACAATGATAACGCATTAGAGATCTATGCTTTGGAACATGGCCTTCATGTCGTTATAAATGAAGGCTACACAAGATTAATTTCCGAGGGGGAATCACAATTAATAATTTAGATGCTTAAGAAGCTATAACATGGGTCTTTACCATCCAATATCTCGAGCAATTGATAATTAGAAAATGGCTTGGAGTGCATCAACAATATTCTTCCTTGTATCCCAATGATAATTCCATCCCACATTCATATAGAAGGGAACAAACTCATAGATTGGTTAGCTAATGAAGGTCTCAATCATGATCCTATTTCTCTTGACCTTCATTGGAGTAATGGTATTTTTTATTTATTGAAGATGCGCTACTTTGCCAATTCCTAGGAAAATGGATCCTTCCTAGATGGGGTATATGTTCTAGATAAAACATGTGTTGGGGTAATAATGGTGTTGAAACCCATCTTGTTCCTCTTATTAGCTGGACACTTAGCATACCCTCATCAACCCTATAGCATGTAGACTATGTGACTTGGATAAATGGAAATACTATGTCATTAACCCTACTTAGGTATTGTTTCCCTCTGCTTCCAACCATTATTTCCAATTATATCCATCATGTTGTTTAAGAATGTTTGAGATTGATATGGTTAGTTGAATCACTGTCTATAAGAAGCCCAATATTTCGTCCCATAATCAAAATTACTTTTCTTTGGGTAAGCCTATCATCTAATCATTGTCTTGTGCATTTCTTAGTGTTTGGTTTCCGTTTTGGGGATTTGCTAGTTGTGGGGTCATGGTAGCCTCCTTTCTCTTTCTTTTGTCTACATTTGATTTCTAACCATTTGACCTTTTCAATTCACCCCTTCTCCTCCGCTTGGGTTTTCTCTATCCCATTCCCCTTGCACCCTAGGTGAGCTTGGTTGAGCTATGGCTCCTCCTTCTCAGCTGATATCATCATTATATGTGTCTCCTCCCTCTGTCATCAATTATTCCTTGCCTTGGTTCTTACTCCAACTTCCATGGTCAACCCTAGTGGCAAGCCCAATGTAGTGCAAAGGAATTTGTGATACTCAATTGGGAGCACACTCCAATAGTAGCACGAGATGAGAGTAATATTGCAAAACCAGAGGAAAATCTGGAGCAGAATTGTCTCCATGATAATGAGATAGAAAAAGAAGTGGGACAGTGGATCCTAGACATTAAAATAATTTCAATTGCAACAACAAATATTTGGAAGTAATCAACCTTTATTGGTAGATAAAAACAATTATAAGGAAGGTGTTCCTCAAAAGAAGTGATCCTCAATAATAGATTCTCCTATGCATCAGTGCCCTTTAGTTTTAGATCAATAAATTGCATTAGGGGACTTTTGGTCTAAAATGGGCCTCCTAAGAAAAATGTACAAAAAAATAAACTTTATAAGAACAAATAGGATTCAAGATGATGATGTAAACCATGGGGGATGATTCACCATTTTTGGAGTAAAAAAATAACAATATTAAAAGATAATAAAATAATAAAACTACTTTTTCAACTCGTATTTTTAACTTATCTCCCTAAGGTTTTATTCAAATTTCGAGCAAGAGTACTCATTGGATGCAAAATTTAATTCCTCGTCCAAGGAATACCCATGTTGCATACTTCCGATGGATCCTACTACAAGGAAAATGAGAAATACATGAAAAAACATGATTGCAATCACGTTTTTCATGTATTTCTCATTTTTTGTGTAGTATGGTCCATCGATAGTATGCAACATGGGTACTCCTTGGATGAGGAATCAAATCTTGCATCCAACGAGTGTTTCTACTCGAAATTCGAGTAAACCCATAGGGAGATAAGTTGAAAATACGAGTTGAAAAAATAGTTTTTTTCATTTTTCCCTCTAAAATTTGATGATGTAATCTAATCCTAGTTTATTGTTTCCATTATTATTTTATAATTTCCTTAGGAGGCCCATTTTAGACCTCAAAATTCCCCTAATGGATCCCTAAGTCTCTCTCTTAGCCAAGAAAATTATTGGAATGGACTTCCTAACTTTAGAGGAGTAGAATGATAGTCTGGAAGCTATCCCTGTCGATTCCCCATTTAATTAATATGTTCATGTTCAAATTTTTTTTCTATATACTTATGAGTAGCCTCTTTATTAATCATGTTAGGCAGAGTATTAGGCAACATAACAATTTTCAAAGACTGGTTGTTTTTACCTTACTAATGTTACATAGTCATTTATACAGTGATTTGGACAAGAACCTTATATTTATGGTTCTAGTTTCTTTAGTGAGGGGTCGCTAACTATTATTTTATATATATTTTAAAATGATTAATATAAACAAAATAAAACTTATAAAATTTATATATTAATTCAATAGATTGTTTTTTTGTTTGTAAGCAAGAAGAGAACTTAATATTACCCAAAACTATCTACATAGAGTACAAGTTGAGGTGAGCTGGAGAAGCTTGTGTTTAGACGAGGAGTTGTAAACAAACTGCCTATTCTAGTTTGAAGATAATTTGTGAGGGACCATCTGCCCATGAAAGGGAAACTAGATGATCCCTTGGAAAATTCATATGATAGTTTGAGGCAATTTGGAATAGAGGTAGTATTGATGTCATGCTTTCTCGAGTGACTGGACAAACTGAAATAACTATGGAAACTAAAAGAAGATAGAGACATATAAAGCTTAATGAGGGACCTATTCATGCTATTTGCCTGGCATTGGAACCTCTTGAGGTTGGTGGTGCTTGGATTTGACCTTTTTTCTTGCTCCGACATGTCCACATAGCCAAATGGATCATCATAGCCTTCTTGCGGTCAGGGAGGATGCTCCCATTCAATCGCAACACCATATGAACTTGCACTGAGCTCAGAGGATTCTCTTTTGGTGGCTTGGGAAGTGTTGGTAGGATCCCTTATCTGATTATCAACTTTTGGCTCAGGGATCTTGTAGGATGGGGAGCCGCCATAGTCTTCTGAGCCCTTATCCTTTTCCCTAGTCACTGTAGGGCTAGGGTTTGGAGGAATAGCCATCTGGTGAGAGGATTCCATGGCAGTTGAACTTTTCTTAGAGTTGGTGGACACTGGAGTTGCAGGGATGGGAGGAAACTCTATGCTAATTGATATGGAGAGGATTTCACAGAGAGAGACATGTGTTGTTGAGATTGACGTGAAACTCCACCATTTGTGCTCAACTCCTTCCCTGGTTTCTTTCATGTTCCAGAGTTGGGGATCTAACAAGTTTCTCACTGCCCAATGTCCATTGCCCAAACGTTTGCATTTCTCCGCTTCCATTATTGCAACCAAATGATGAATGTGGCGTGGAATGTTCTAGTCGAAAATCTCCTCCTCTTAGCCATGCCAAGGAGGGAGGGGTGATCTCCCTCTCTCTCTTCCACCACGTTTAACTCTGCCACGCTCGCAAACCATTTCTTGCTTGCTTGGTGTGATGGAGCCTAGTAGTTCTGAGTATGATTGTGTTTCCCTCCTCTTTTGGACTTGATGCTTGTAGGAGAGAATGATGGAGGGAATGAGGGAGCAATTGGATTAGTTGGAGCAAGAGCAGGATTGCATGTGTAAGGCAGATCTTGTGCCATATCTGGAGGTAATGTTCTAGAAACCATCGAGTAACTGTGTCTGAGCCAAATTAAATGAGACTTGTAGTGCATGGTCACCACCCGGCTCAGTATTGAATGCCAAATTAAAAGTTATTATACGATCCCTCACAGGGCGCGATGGTCAAGAGTACACCCAAATATGAAAAAATTCATTCGATTATTTTAAAAGGTTAATCTATTGTCATTAATACAACTACCAATAATCCCAACAATTTGGGAAAATCAACTAATACTGTGAATTTGTCCCAAAAAAAAAAACCCCACAAAAAAAAACTAAAATTATTAAATTTTAATCCGAACTTACCTCTAATAAGAGAAAATCAACCAATGATGTAAATTTGTTGAAAGAAAGAAGTACACATTTCAAAATCGGTAAAAACTAAAATTATAAAATTTATTTTTCTCCTCATCCATTGTGGAAAAGCTAAAGTTCATGTCTTTCTCGTCCAAGATGCAAAATGGAAAACAACAAAATTATAGATTTATGTTTCTTTCCTTCTATGGATTAAGTGGCATGAAGTTCAAGTCTTTGTCGACGGAGGTGCAAATTTCTAGTTGCTTTCAAAATTGGATTCTTTTATTTTTTATTTACGAATTAAGTGTCTTTTACAAAATAATTAATAGCTAATTTAAATTAATAACTACTTTAAATTAATTTAAATCTTTATAAAGTGAAAAACTTCTAAAATCATATATGTATATATAAATTATGTTGTATAGTAATAATAAACCTTAATTTTATTTTTTGTTTTTTATTTTTTTATTTTTTTCCAGTACGAAAAAAGCATAATATATTATCATATGAGGTAAAAATATATTTTTGTCATCACCCATCTGTATCCTATGCCACATATATGAAATATGGACAAGCTGACATGCTTCCCATCTAGAAAATACTAGATGGCATTATATACGTCATATATCGAAATGTGGCCGAAATGCAGTTCAACCATATAAAGTAGGGTGCAGACTTAGTGAAATGGATGAAAAAGTTGTAATTCATCCTGCCATCCATCATTGAACATATATACAAAGTAATTCAATGTATCATTCGCATCATTAACATCTATTCACATCTTGAGGACAATGAGGCCTGCAGATTTCAAAAAAAGGAAAAAATACACAGAAGCATACAAAAAAGAAACCACTATAGTTACCCAGGAAATGGAAACACCCCAGCATCCAGTATATTGCCTCCCAATTTGATTTCAATGTGCATACCGCCCAAGTGTTCCTGTAGACCCTTCTTTGAAATTTCATCTGCTTGATGGTTGTGCTCTCTTTCGATGTGCAAGATTGTTTAATTACTGAACCATGTCCATATATTGTCGATTTTCCAAAGCGATCCAAGGAGAAATTGTTGGTTAATTTTTGCACATCCATTGACATGTTCAATAATAATATTGGAGTCCCCAAATATGTGGATGTCAAGGATGTTGAGGAAGTGTGTAAACCATAAAAGGCCCCATAGAGCCATTGCTTCAGCCCTGGTATTTGTGTCGTTGCCCGCATTCTAGTGAACCCTGTATTCATGTTCTTTGGATAAAGATATCCAAAAGCCGCATCCACATGTGTTTCTTTGAGTCGTGCCATCAAAGAAACTAGCTGGATACTCCAACTGTGTGGCTGGTCTCTTGAGATTTTCTTTTTTATTTCTAGAATCAAGTGAAATAACCATAAAGTTGCATGTTACAGTGCGCTCATATACCAGCATGAAATTATATTTTTGAGTTTTCAAAAATGTTTTTGTTTCGCCACTTCCATATTGCCCAAAAAAAAATTGGGGAATGATCCTCCATGAAAGCTTCTGTGAACTCCACCATTTCATACAAACCACGATGTTGTCAAAATGTTTATAAGGGAAACCAAAATAATTTGCCAATTTTTCCTGAACCTGAACCATGAAGAGGCAATTGAGAAACATATGTTCATTTTTTTCCTCTACCATTCTACAAATCGCACAGATACTGGGTCCATGCCATTGCCTCTTTTGTATATTTTCCTAAGTGAGATTTTTGTTTTTGTAAACTAGCCAGAAGAAAAGGATGATTTTGATGGAAATATTTGTCTTCCAAAATACATAAAAATCACAAATACCACCAGGTAGTACCTCCTTCCACAGAGGCTGTTATATATATCGACAACCATGATATTCCCCGCCGACACATATCCGATCCCAATCTTGTGCCGATTTCCCATCCAGACCCAACTCCTCAACACTTTTCCAAGTAGGACAAGGACCCCGCCAAGTGGATAAGACCTGGCTCCAAAAGTAAATACCATGTCCATTAATGCATCGAATGAACTCCTCTGAAATATTGCATTCCACTCCAGCACCCAGAATGTGATCAGCACCTATGAGAATCCTATGACCCGACCCCATAGACCAAACAAGATACTGTAATTTTTTTTACCTATCTTTTGGAAACTAAGCTAGATTTCCGAGCCTGATGGGATCCCTATACATCCTTTTTGATACCAAAATAGAAAATCATTCTCCTTATGGTATTTATATCTAATCATCTTCCCCCAAGTAGAAATACTGAAAATTCCCCTCCGTAATGATTTCAACAATAATGACCATCCAAAGTGGTGAAGATTCAAAATCCCCTAGCCCCCCATATGCTTTGGAAGTGTAATTTGGGACATCTTGGCCAAATTAAATTTATTTTGTCGATTGCTACCCGCTTGGATGAAGTTGGCCATTATTCTATTAAGATTGTTTATAATAGAGAGAGGGATATGAAACAGATGAGCCCAGTATACCCCCAACTGTGTGAGAACAATTTGTGTCAAGATTATGTGACCTCCCAAAGATAGGCATCTAGATTCCCATCCAGAAATCCATTTATAGAAATGATCCACAAGCCACTGCTAATCGACAATCTTATAGCTGCACGATTTGATATGATAGCCAAGATATTTCATACCACTCATCATTAGCTCCACATCTGTCCCAAATAGGCTTTTAATATAAACAATTACCTCCATATCACATATGCCATGATAAATAATGGACTTTTGTAGATTCATATGTAACCTAGTGGCATTAGAAAATTTTGTAAAAACATGAAAAAGAGTTAGCCAAGCAAAATGGTTTAACATACCTATTATAAGCACATCATCAACGAAGAAACTATGTGAAATTTTGATGTCATTTCCCATGTGCAGTGCTTGAAACTGTCCATCTGACACTGCTTTATTAATGTGAAAACTCAGCCCATCCATCGCCAAGATAAATAAGAGTGGGGAAAGAGAGCATCCCTGTCAAAGCCCCCGACCAGCCCTGAAGAATTTCGATGAATATCCATTGACGATCACAACATAATTTACGTTTGTAACACATGCCAATATCCATTCCACACATTTGCGTTGTAAACCAATCTTATGAAGAACGAGTCTGAGGTATCCCCAGTCTAGGTAGTCATAAGCTTTTTGTAAATCCACCTTCATGATGGCAGCATTTAGATGCTTTGTGTGGATCGAATGCATACATTCTTGGGCGATAGCAACAACATCATGAATTTGTCTGTCCTATAGAAAACCAAACTATTTTGGTGAAATATAGCACAACAATGTACCCCTCATGCAATTTGCAATAGTTTTTTATATGACTTTGTAGATAAGATTACAAAGTGATATGGGTCAGTAATCAGAGAAGCTAACTGATGGAATCCACTTTGGAATGAGAGAAATATAGGTGGAGTTTATATGCGGGTGAATATCCCCCATGACCCTTGACTCCTCCACCATGCCAAGGAGGTCATTTTTAAAGAGATCAAAGAAATGAGTAAATAGATCCACCGTCGACCTATCCAGGCCCAGACTCTTGTCGCTCTTAACGGATTTTAACACCTCCAGAAGCTCACCTTCACAGATAGCTTTAAACAGGTTAGAGTTTGTATCATCATCAAACATGGTGGGATAAAGATCCACACCCCATATTAGGTCCTCTGCTTCTATCCCCTTAGTTTGTCCATAGGCCTTCTTCCACACCCCATATTAGGTCCTCTGCTTCTATCCCCTTAGTTTGTCCATAGGCCTTCTAGAAATGTTTGACAACAACACTGCGAACATCCCTTTGCGATTGAAAATGATGCTCATCAGCATCAATAATCTCCTAGATTGAATTTATTTTGCACCTGTGATTTGCAAATCGATGGAAAAATTTAGTGTTTCAGCCCCCTTCTCTAAACTAGATAGCTTTTCTCTTCAGGTGCCATGAGGCTTCATTAATGGAGAGAATATGCTTATTTTTGAGTTCTAATTCATGAATACGATTCCGAGTAGAATCAGGGAGACAATGTGTATTCATCTGGGAGAAAAGAACATCAAGTTCATGTTTTATATCGAGTAACTCCTTGTGCAATTGTTGATTCTTCTGTTTTTGCCAAGCTTTTACCTCCCTGCGAAGGATCTCTAGTTTATCCAGGATGTGCACCATGGGAGATGATTCCCGACCCCATCATGGGTCCATACAATATGCACCAATGAATTAAAATCTGGGTCATCCAACCAAATCCAATTGAACTTGAAAGGCAACCCATATCTAAACTCCACCCTCCTCCATTGTAAAATAATGGGCTGGTGATCAGATAAAAAATTATTGATAACCTCAGCATGAACATCTCCAAGGTGCTCCACCACCTGTTCATGCAACAAAAAAATGGTCCAGCCTCTTTGCAACATATGCCAACCCCACTCTCCCATTGTCCCATGTAGGAACCATCTTTTTAGGGCATATATAAACAATGTTGTGATCCATAATTGCATCTTGGATCACCCCCGCTAGAGGGTCAGTTTTCCTGGAATGTCCCCAGACTTCATCCAAGCCAACCATACAATTTAAGTCCCCCACGATGATGAGGGATACCATCTCCAATATTCCAGATGAAAACAACTTATCCCAGAAAACAACCTTATTCTTATATGGGGCATACATATTGAGAATGTGAATGCGCCCCATTAGACCACAGATATGTCCTTCAAGCATAATACCGAAAAAACATGAAAATTGCACTTTGGTTGTCACAGTCTATCCTTATAGCTCCCTGTACTAACCCCATACTTGAACACAATCTCCGCAACCAAACTGTTTCCTTGCTTGCATGAGTGGCTGCCATGTATTCTGCCTCTGTAGTTGATAGTGCCACTACAGCTTGTTTCTTACTCATCCAATTGACTGCACCTCCAAATAGGTTAAACACATACCCACTTGTAGATCTTCTCTGAGCCAGATATCCAGCCCAGTCTACATCAACAAAGCCATGAATATCCAGCACTCTATCCAATCCTGGTCTTCCTTAGTAGCACAAACCATAATCACTAGTGCCACGCAAATACCTGAAAACCTCCTTCCCTCGTTTTGACATAAACCTGCTCAATACTCCCACTGCATGTGCAATGTCTAGTCTAGTACAGACCATTGCATACATTAGGCTACCAGCTGCACTTGCATATGGAACATGGGACATGTCCTCTTCCTCTTCTTGTGTCTTGGGACACTGTTCAGCAGATAACCTCACACCTACAGGAATAGGAACCTTCACCGGTTTACTATCTTGCATATTAAACCTCTGCAGTATTGTCTCGACATACTTCCTCTGATTTAACTAGAGCTTCCTGTTTACCTGGTCTCTTTTAATTTCCATGCCCAAAATATAGTTTGCAGCACCAAGATCTTTCATGTCGAATTTGGAGGACAATTGGGTCTTCAAATCCTGGATAATTCCTTTGTCATTTCCAACAAGCAACATATCATCCACATACAAGATGAGATAACTAACACGATCACCAATTAATTTAAAATACACACAGTGATCTGCTTTGTTTCTGGTGAAGCCAAGTCCCTATATAAATGTATCAAATTTTTGATACCACATCCTTGGTGACTGCTTTAACCCATACAGAGACTTCTTTAACTTGCATACCATTTCTTTCTTACCCTTCGCCGCAAAACCTTCAGGTTGCTTCATGTAGATCTCCTCTTCCAGATCCCCGTGAAGAAATGTTGTCTTCACATCCATCTGTTCTACCTCAAAATCCAAAGCAGCAACAATAGATAAAAGTAATCTAATAGAAGCTACCTTGGCAACAGGAGAAAAATATCACCAAAATCAATTCCTGGAACCTGGGAATAACCTTTTGCTACCAACCGAGCTTTGTATTTCTCCACCTTTCCTTCTGCATTTGTCTTCGTTTTGAACACCCATTTGCTACCAATGGGTTTCCTTCCAGCCTGCAACTCCATCAGATCCCAAGCCTCATTTTTGTACAAAGATGCCATTTCATCAACCATGGCCTCTTTCCAGAGTTTTCCATCCTCTAAATCTACTGCTTCCTTCACAGTTCTAGGATCATCATTAATAATAGATAAAGCAAAATTTGAACAGAAAACATATGGACTATACCTTTCTCGCTGCCTTCCTTCTCAAATTGATCTTCTCACACCCGGAGTTTGTGGCTCTTCATCTTCTAATTCCTCCTCTGTTGTAGAGTCTGATTCTTCCTCCTTTAGCTCAAACTCTATCTTCTCTAGTTCCTTTGGCTAGTCTTCATGTTTAATAACATCTTTCACCTCTCTGAACACCACATCTCGGTTGTACACAACCTTCCTTATTACTAGGTTCCAATGCTTATAACCCTTTAAACCATCCTTATACCCAATAAATTTGCACTTTTCAGATTTACTATCCAACTTGTTTCTTTTCTCCTTTGGAACATGTACATATGCATCACATCCAAATACCCTCAGATGTGAAAGAGAGGGTTTCTTACCAGTCCATACCTCTTGTGGAGTCTTATCCTCCCACGCCGATGAAGGTGATCTGTTGACCAGGTAACATGCTGTCTCTACCGCCTCTACCCATAATTCTTGTCCTAACTCTGCACCACTGAGCATGCTTCTTTCCCTTTCCATCAACGTCTTGTTCATTCTTTCTACAACTCCATTTTTCTCAGGTGTGTATGGAGTAGTCTTTTGCCGTGCTATACCACACTTCTTACAGAATTCTTCAAATTCCTTGCTGCAAAACTCTCCACCATTATCTATCCTCAATACCTTTATCTTCTTCTCTGTCTGGTTTTCCACCAGAGCCTTAAATTCTTTAAACCTGTCAAAGACTTCAGATTTCTTCTTAAGGAAATATATACATGTATTCCTTGAGAAGTCATCTATAAATGATACATAGTACATAGACTTACCCACTGATGGAACCTTCACAGGTCCAAACACATCACTGTGCACAAGTTCTAATATATATTTCGACCTCTTACCACCAGAGGGGAAACTCACCTGATTTTTCTTCCCATATACATAATTTTCACAGAAATCAAAATCCAGAGAGCTATTACTCATACGTTCTACCATGCCTTTACCATGAAGTATTCAAAAGCCCTTCTCTCCAATATGTCCAAGCCTTTGATGTCACAACATGGTCTTCTCTCCAGAGACCACTAGATCTTCTGCTTCACTTTTAGGAACCACAAAATTGTTGCACCTATCAATAACAGTGCTACCTTGCATCTTGTACATAGTTCCAATCCGAACTACCCACATCAATACCAGTGCTCCCCAAACCATTTTGCATGTATCCATCTTGAACATTGTTTTTACACCTGCATCATCCAACTTGCTTACGAAAATTAGATTTCTGGCCAATGCAGGAATATGTAGAACACCCGAAAGTGTTCTAACCCTTCCACCTTGCAACTTCAACTTTACTTTTCTGCGACCAATGATTCTAGCCTTCCTGTCATCCCCCAAGAAGACATCACCACCATCATATTTCTCATACTCGCAAAACCACTCTTTATGGGGAGTGAAGTGAAAGGATGCACCTGAGTCAATCAACCATGCCTCATGATATACATGTGTACTTGAAGAAGCCAAGTACACATCCCCACCTTCATCTGGGGTGGTTTTTTCCTTTGCAGAAGGAGCATCATCAGATTCCTTTGTTAGGAGCTTTAGATTTACAATCCCTTTTGTAGTGCCCTTCCTTTTCGCATTTCCAACACACCACCTTTACAGGTTTTCCTGGAGATTTAGATCTCCCTCTAGATTTAGATCTCCCACTCGATGACTTATTTTTGTTTCTGTTCTAGGACCATCCTTGTTCAAACAAGGCATCACCATTCCAGCTCTCCAGATTTTTCCGTCTCATCTCCACCGTCAGCAAGGATGAGACTATTTCATCAAACTACAAGGCAGTTGCATTGCTACCTATTGCAATAACCAGACTATCCCACGAATCTGGTAGAGAACACAACAAACTGATGCACTTATCTTCATCTGAAATTTTAATATCAACAGATAATAACTGACTTACCACAGTATTAAATGCAATCAGATGTTCTGTCACCGAGTCTCCATCTTTCATCCTTAGGTCATAAAACTTTTTCCGTAGGAACAAATTATTCACTAGAGACTTAGATTGGTACAAAGTCCCTAACTTGTCCCATAAAGCCTTCGTCGTAGCTTCCCCTGATACATTCAAAAATACTGAATCTGAGACACACAATCGCATTGTGCTCTTAGCCTTTCGATCCAACTTCTTCCATTCTTCATTGGAAAATCTCGTTGGTTTAGTACCCAGATATACCGTGATCCATTGATCTTTATCCACCAACAAATCCTCCATCTTGAGTTTCCACAACTCAAAACTCTGACCATTAAATTTCTCGATCTCTATCTTTCCACTGCTCGCCATCTTCTTTCACCACTAGAATCGATCTTGTAGATCTCCCACTGAACAGGGTCTACCGCAGGCCAGAGAGAAATCCCTCAGCAACAAAGGGATCCCCTTGAAGCCAAAACAACTCTAATACCAAATGCAGGTTTTAACCCCATACATAAATTACCTGCATACGAATTCTAAAACACAGAAAATAAACAATGCAAGAGCATAACACATAAAACACATATACACAAATATTTTCCCCTGGATCCCAAAACGGGACTACCAGCTTGATTTTTCATTATTTTCCTTTCAATGTTACAATACATATTTATACATGTCGAAGCATCCAATACCATGGACCGAAAAACCATCGTGTCCAAAACCATGTGCAAAAAATCATGCACAAAACCATAGGTAGGCCCACCCAACCTAATATAGGGTCCAAAAACAAAATTTTCCGGGGCACTACCCCGGACCCCATATGGTGGGGTTACCTGCACCCCTCAAACCCCATGTGACTCCCCCCGCTACGCAATCGGCGCAACGAAGGGGGGGCTCTGCCCCCCTTCTAACCCCGCGGTTAACTACGTGGGTTAGTCGTGGAAAGAATATAACACAACCCAATAGATACCAGCTCCAATATTCCAGATGAAAATACCTTATCCCAGAAAAGAAAAAAAAAAAAAAAAAAAACCTTATTCTTATATGGGGCATACATATTGAGAATGTGAATGCGCCCCATTAGACCACAGATATGTCCTTCAAGCATAATACTAACAAAACATGAAAAGACCCTGACCTTAACCCATTGAGGGTCCCATAGGGCCACAAGACCACCTGATAGACCAGCAGCAGTCGTGGTAGCCATATGCCAATCCGGGAACATTTTCCAGAAAATATTGAATCACATGAGGGACCGAATGCATGATTTCCACAAGGAGACTAATGAAAGGATGGATAGAGAAAAAAAGTTGCTGGAGGGCTAGAAATTTTGGGTCAGCACCCAACCCCCAAATGTTGAGAGATAGGATGAAACTCATGACAACCCTTGTGCAAGCATCTGTGCTCCAAGGACCCGAGAAGAAGGTATATCAGCAATAGGAACCTCAACAAGGAATCAGTCGATAGGTGAATTAAGAGGGATAGGACTTGGTTGCCCATGGAAATGTTGACTGCCATGATTTTGATTTTGTCGGAAAGTGATATTGCCTGCGGAGTTAGGGATGACGTGGGGGGAAGAGGAGCCAAGTGGTTTATGTATAATGAGAGAGTGTAGATCCAAGGTCTTTCTCTAAAAGAAAAAAGTCCAAGTCACTACCAACAAAATTTGTGGGGGAGGCGAGTGGTGAGATTGGCGGTCTAACGCTATGCCTAGGCCCCTGGGACCGTTGAGGAAAATGTGAGGGTGACGGAGAAGGTATGTATGTAATATGCGAAGTTGAGGGAACGCCATGTGATGAGTAAGGGGCCAGAAAGTCATGATATGGAGTGATTCCGGAGGAGAATTTCAAATATGCAGGGATCGAATATTTTAGACAGGGATGTCTCACTTCTTGGAGGAAAAAAGGGATGATGGAACAATGATGGGCGAGGAGCCATAATTCGAGGATCTGTTAACAGGGAGACGAATAGAACAAGGACCATGTGGAATACCTGCTTTTCACTGCGAGACATTTCCATGTTGAGGCACCGCACCATTTTGACCGGGCATACCATCTCCATATTGTGACTACTCTGACGCACCAAAACAATTCCATCCATGTGAAATATGTCGACCACTCAGTCAGTGAGGGCAATGAGCTAAAAGGTGCCTAGTACAGTGACGGTTTAAACATCTGAAGGGTACTCCCCAGAAATCCAAATGCTGTGATAAGTGAGTCTCCCACCAATGCAATTTGATATGATCTGGAAAGACGCCCCAATATTCCTTCTCAATTAAAATCCAGGCAACTCTTTTATCCGGAGCCCCCAAACACCGTGGATCAACATAGACAAACTTACCGATGGCATTTCCGATGTCCATGAAGACCTTATTTGTCTAAAATTCAATAGGAAACGCGGGAAGCTTAACCCAAATAAGTTTGTTATGTGGCGTGTCTTTAAGAGGATTAAACCCAATGTACTAGGAGTGGAGGCCAAGAAACTTCTGTCATTTATCCACGGAATGGCCATAATTTTCAAAAGGACATCCTAGCTAAGAAAATGGAAGTTGTACCAACCCCGCAACAACCGCACCACAGTGGGCATGTAACCCAATATGGTTTTCCATTTTTTGTCCACCCAAATATGCATCTCAGCATCACTTAGCTCTGCAAAATGCCACCAACCGACGAGAGCACATTTCTGCAAACTGGTTATATGGTCAATCAATACTTCATGGTCGAAATCCAGAGTGTGTGGCAGGGTGGTAGTCGTGATAGAATGTTGTTGATGCCTAAATCGTCATTCAAAACATGCGTGATCAAAACCCTGCAAATCGAGGGCCGCATGTACACCATCTAGCATGGGAACATCTCCTGGAATAGTGTGCCAAGCATCTAGAGACTGCGTGGCACCCTGTCGATCCACCCTGGATGATTGAAATAAATGTGATTTAGCATCCATGGTGGCACGAATGAATGCCCCATGGGATGACGTGTCAAATTCCAGTACGTCCATACCCCCTGTATGGAAGAATAACTAAGATCAATACAATGACAAAAGAGGTTGCCATGTTAGGAATAAAGGGAATGTCAAAGTGGTAGATGGAAAGAAATAGGATATGTACGGAGAAAACTGCCAAAAATCTAGGGATCATACAAATCACAATCCACGAGGATGTAAGGTGTACAGAGAATAAAACCCACCTTAAGCATAAGGAAAGTACCATTGTCGGTTCATAATCCAAAACAGGATAAAAGGTGGTGCACGTAATATAAAATTAGGAAACCAGATATGGGTCGGAGTATGAGGATCCCAATTCACATGGATATCATGGCCGGATGACAAGTATAATTTAATGGTGGTGGATCCAAGACCAAATCGAGAGTAATTACCACCCACCACCCCGAAGAAATTGAAAACCGTCGAAAAATATAGGATTCCGTTGTTGGGAAGTTCAATCCAGTACAGAGCTGAAGGCAGACGAAAACCAGAGAAATAGGATAGACAAAAGAAAAACCTCGCCACAGTGCATGTAGGAGCAGAGGACTAAAGATCTTCACAGCAACATCAATAACAACATCCCATGCAGGTCCACCATCTATTACAAATGTGAAAACTAAAATATTTGCATGGCCGAGAGATAATGAAAGAGTTTATCCACCGATTCCAAAGCGAGTGTAAGCTATTTGGATACATGAAAGAACCCTCCCCGAAAGAGACTTCTAGACAGACAAGCTCAAAAATTTCAGTGCCGAAATGCATTTGAGTGCTTGGATAGGGGAGGGGAGTGAGTCATGAAGATACAGAAAACGATGTATATCACGATAGCAATTAACATCAGAAAGTGAAAGAATTACGACTAAAGAAAAATGAGAGGGAACATGCTATTCATACCCAGAGATTATAACAGAACCATAGAACACTACTCATGAAATAAAAGATAGAAACATATAAAAAACTAGGTCCCTCTTCACGAGAAAAAAACAATCCCTGTAAAGGTATTCTCAGATAAGAAAGGAGCTAAACATCAAGAAAACCTATGTATAACAAAAACTTTCCATAGAAAGCTCCACAAAATAGACCAGAAGACGAACCTGTGATCTCAAAGAAATAGGGGCCCTCTGCCACTGATAATAGCCACTGTGTCCATCACCATCAACGCTTGCCTATGGAGCCCTCAGATAAGCTGGTTCACTTGCATAAGGTATTTCTTCCCCTCAATTGATTTTGCGAGGTAAATCAAACCTAAGTTGGTTTAGCTACATGTCTATCTCTATACTTTTGTGAGCGTATCCACTCTTTTTGCTCTCGCCTCCGCATTCATAATAGAAACCCAAGCTTCCAATAAAATCTAAAAGAGTAAATCAAACACAACTTATCTGCCTCGCGAGGATTCGCCTCTGTTACCTAGTTCGGAACAAGCGGGGAAGTCGGGTCATATATTTCAACAATATCTCGATCGCCATTGTTGGAATCACAATGGTGGGATCACATATTATCGCAAGAGGAAGGTCAAATTTAGGAAGGTCGAATTTTGAGAGGCATCATCATCTCATTGTCTTCGTGATCAAGAATATGGCAATGATACAAATAGCCTAGTTCCACACTTGCATTAAACAGATAATGGTGCCCAGAGTTCAAGAGAGAAAACTGAATAAGAATGGTCGTCATATGCCCAGGCTTCATCTTAAACACGTTTTTCCATCCACGCTCCTGCACTGGAGGTGCTATCACTTTTCCCTTTGCGTGCTTCTATATCTCGCATTTCAGTGCGTCATTATTCTTCTGCATGCAGCTCTTGAATCCCTCCAGCTTTAGCAACTCTGTTTGGTCAAGGACTATGAACAACCCCAGATGGATATGCACCATAAACTTTAATTTATGATAACCTTACATATATAATATCAGTAAATTATTATTAATGTTTAGTTTACAAAGTTTTATATGAATTTTAACGGAGTTGTCTTTAGTGTGATTTTTTGGACTTTTCGGTGGTGAATCCCGCCAAAAAATTTGAGGTGAAATCTTGATTTGTGTTATTTAAACTGGTTGTTTGACTGTATATATGGATTCAGCACCCTGAAAACCCTTAGGGCACTTCGATTGTGTAAGGGTTACCCATCAAAATTGTAATGGGTTACCCATCAAACTTGTAATTTCAATAAATTCCTACAAAATTTTAGAAAAATTAAACTAGAAAAACTTCAAAAAAATCTTACTAAAAATAACTAATATGAACTAAATTAAAAATCCCATCTATTCCACTTAGTATTCTACTCTATTAAAACTTATTTGGTAATAAGTTTGTAATATAATTTTCTTTTCCTTAAACGGAAAGGATGGGTAAATGTAAAAATTATCATTATGCCTCTCATCAATGTGGGCAACTTATTCGTGTAGCATGCAAGGTATTTTCTACTGTGCGCAGTGCAGGTTTGAGTCATGTGATTACCGTGATAGTGACAATTCGATAAATCACATCTAAATCATATTGATTTAGTTGCATAGTGTACTGTAAATGGAATTAGTATTGTTTATTAAATGTCTAGGTTGTATATAATTTTTTTTAAATACTTTATTATTATTAATTTTTTTGACAATTTAATTTTAAATATCATGAAATTAGTCATTTTATATAAAACGTGCAAATTTTTTTAGAGCAGAAAATACAATGTGTTATTTTTCATTGTTTAAATTGTATTTTTAAATGTTAAATAGAGTATATATAGGACCAAATAATTTTTTAATCTTCAATTAGTTTATTTACATCTCTTTTTAAAATATTTTTGAAAAGTATAAGACTTAAATATTTAATTCACAATTTATTACTTCTAATTACTTTATAACATATTCATTTTTTTAATCATAACCGCGAACATAATTTTTATTTTTTATTTTTATTTTAAAAGGACATGGACCTGACAAAGTTACACATACTCTCATATGGGTTGTAGAATGAGCCTATGAACCCAATCAAAAAATAGAAATTTAAATTTAAAAGTTTTCAAAATTTATTTTTGATTTTCATAATATTTATTTTTTTTCAAAACTTTTATAAACTTAATAAACTCTATTTAGAAATTTCAAAACTAATAGAAATCAAGTTTCTTTTACTAAAAACAAAAACAGTATAAGTATAAAAAGGAAATTCTAATTCTAATTTCGCTTGTCCGTAATTAAAAACTATAAATTTAAATTTCCTTTTTAGATAAAACAAGAAAATTAAGATTAAATTTTATTGGTATAATTAAGTCTAAAAAAATTTTAATGATAAAATAAATGGGTGGTTAAAAATAAAAATAAAAAATACAAAACAATAATTAATTTTTATTAACCTGATTAATTCTTTTGAAAGCCATTGTATAAAATAATAAATGGGAATAATTTATTGATAAAATTGGTTTGACCTATGTCATTTCAATATCTTTAAATAAATGGCCACACATTAATAAAATGGAAATAATTTATTGATAAAATTGGTTTGACCTATGTCATTTAAATACCCTTAAATAAATGGCCACACATTAATGCCACACATGATTATTGTTGTACATGCAAATTAACATAACATAAAGCACACTTCGTTTTAGTTAGCTTTAGTGTTTTTATGTGGTTTACATGCATATTAACATAGCTTAACACACACATAGCTTTAGTTATATTTAATTAACTTTAGTGCTTTCATGCAATGAAGTTTAACATAGGTGATGCATGTATTCATTCTTTCATCACTATTGAATATACAAAATTCATGCTCTCTTCCATTTTTTCTCAATTCTTGCTAGTTTATGCAATTATTCTCCAGCTAGGGCCTTACCTGTGCAGACTCTCATAATTTAACATGGTATCAAAGATGCGAGGGGCTTGGAGAAGGTGTGTGAACAATGTTTCACACGTTTGAAGATCAAATAATTGGAAACTATTGGGAGATTCAAAGTACCTAAATTTTCCACAAATTGAAAGTGTCAAAAATTGTGAGAGAATAGAAGATATGGTTGATGAAGACTTTGCTATAGATGGAGACTTCTCTTTCAAAAGTATAGAAGAGGACTTTGATTCTTTTACTATTGATGCTGTTGATGATGCCCCATATGCACTCTCAACCGCAAAGCCATGCAGGCATCCGATGAGGCATTTATAACACCATGCATGCATCCACGAAGACATTCCTAAAGTTATGCATGCATCCACGAAGACAGACATGCCCATGCATGCATATATGATACATGCATCTAATCGTTAATGATGCATACTAAAGTTGCAGGGAATCCATATTGGCATGCAACCATGGATCCCTAGAGATAGGCATGCACATGCATACATATTTGATACATGCATTTGATTGTCAAATGCATGTTGAAGTTGCAGGGAATCCATATTGGCATGTAATCATGGATAAGGAGAATCAGTGATTGATCCAAACATGGGAGTTGATACCTCTACTTCTAAAAATGAAGCTTGTTCTTCCATATCCATTTGTAGAGAAGGAAGGCTACTTCCAGCTATGTACTTAGTTTGGGATCCAACCCCATTTGTTGGTCAAGCAAGAAGCAAGCTACCATTGCTTTATCATCAACAAAGGTCGAGTACAAAGGAGAAGTCAATGCTACCATTCAAGCCATTTAGTTGCAACATTTATTTTCTGAAGCCTTCTAAACTTGGTATCATTATCCATCGTCTAAATGTCATATGGTGCGACAATCAGAGTAAATTGAATTTTTGCAGAGATCTAATGCAGTGACAATGGACCAAACATATCGAGGTTCACATGCACTACATTAGAGGATTGTTTTATGATGGGGTCATTGATCTGCAATATTGTCCTAGTTCTAAGTAGATTGTTGACATCTCCACCAAGACTTTCACTGAGCAAAAGTTTTAGTTTCTGCGAGATTTTCTCATAATGAACGATACCACTACCTAACAATTATATTTTCTTGTAGTTTTGCATTATATTTTGAAGGGGGGTTGTTCCCACTAGATTTTCCTTGTTTCCTCTTTCATGCATTGTACATGGATACCTAAAATGGCCTTGTTGTCGGAACTCATCCATCTTGCATCACACTCATATAAGTTGTGCTTAAGGAAGGATGTTGGTGTACATGCATATTAACATAGCATAAAACACACTTAGCTTTGGTTAACTTTAGTGCTTACATGCACATTAATATAGCATAAAGGGAACTTAGCTTTAGTTAAATTTAATGCTTGCATGCAGTTAAGCTTAACTTAACTGCTTTATGTATTAATTCTTTAATCATTAATAAATATACAAAAATTATTCTCTTTTTCAAATTTTCTCAATTTTTGCAAATTTATACAATTATTCTCCTAGATCTTTACTTATACAAACTCTAATAATTTAATAATAACAAACACACTAGCCAATTAAAACAAAAATACAAAATTAAAATCTCAAAAAACTAAGAAATTGAAATCTAATTAAAATCTCAAAAACCACAAAAGTGAAATCTATCTTCCTCTTCCTTTTCATCCAGTACTACACTTAGGACTTCTTTATTTTGGTCCATCCATGACTTGGGTTTTCAACCTCATTTATACTAGCGTGATACTAGCGTGGTATCTCTCATCCGCAAACATCATTTTCTTTTATCACAACAGCCATAGCCATTGGCCGCACATGTTACACACTCTTCCAAATAATTTCTTCCCTGAGCTCCGACCTCCAAAAACATGTTTAATTGTATAAATAGATCATACATTACAACACCTAACTTATCGACCTTTAAAAGAAATCTTACTTTGGGTTACATTCATTCTCGACTTTAGACTACAAGGTGGAGAAGTTGTTCGGAAAGTTATGGAAATTCTAGTTATATTTAGAAAAATCCGGCCAGGTTTTTGTAAATTCAAGTTATAGTTCTTAAACTTCAAAATTTTAGGTGTCCTAGATGTTTTTGATGGTGCTGAAACCATTTCCACCATCAAAAAACCGATTCAAACACTGCCTCTACAAGATTTTTTGAAATTTTTTACCTGGATTCCAACCACTTTTGGCCATCTGGACAATTCCTCAGCGCCCTTAGACGACTCTCATTCTCAATCCAACATTTTCAGAGTTGTTCCATTCCAAGTCTGAAGAAACAGGAAGGAGTGAAGTCAGAGCGGCACATAAGCCGCAAGAGCACCCATTCCAGGAGCCTTCGTACATCCCAATTAATTTCTAAAATATATATTCTAAAAAAAGCTTACAAATTAATTTAGCAAATAATAGAAATTTTGACAAGATTATGATAAAATTTGACAGAAATTTTTACGCCTTAAAATTACTTCAAGGTTTTTTTATGGTGTTGAATCTATTTCCACCTTAAAATTCTGAAAATCTGAATCAACTGTGAAATGTTAAGATTTTGAATTTGGGTGCCTCTAATTTTGAGTTTGGGTGTGTCAAAAGTTCTTGATGGCCTTGAATCTATTTCCACCATAAAATTTAAACACTCCAGCATTCAGATTTTTTGAATTTTTTTTACCAAATTCCAACCAAAAAAAACTGCAGTCAAGAATTTTGTAGCTTATATACGCATAACAAATGACATATCTCTAAACTGGGTATATGCGCATAGGAAATGACATGTCTCTAAACTGGATATACATTCATGGTTGCAACTTCCTTCTGCTGAGTTTCAGAGTAACTTACTGCAAGCTTCTCACATATCTCTAAACTGGGAATATGCGCATAGGAAATGACGTATCTCTAAACTGGATATACATTCATTGGTTGCAAGTTCCTTCGGCTGAGTTTCAGAGTAACTTACTGCAAGCTTCTCAATAGGAATTGCAGTGGTTGTTTCTGCTCACTTTCATGGCAACTCAACACTCAATCAAACGCCCTCTAAATAGCAATCCCAGGATTCATAGCTACCATTCTGTAATGGCATTCACACCAGAGCTACTAAACAGCACTACCATCCTCACACATTCACGCAGCAGGCTCCAGAACTTTGTTCTCCTCTACAAGACGCCCTGAGTGTATTGGTCAATTTCGTTTCATCATTGTCCGACCAATTCTTCGTCCAATTCTTGGTGGGCTCGCTTAGTTCTCCAGCACCTTCTAAGAAATCTCGCTCTGAGTTTGTCCGCGGCCGTTCCGGCTCAAATTTGAGTCAACTTACAGCAAATTTTCACAAATTGCGCACAAACTGGATAAATCTGGCCCAAGTACTCTGTCAACTTAAAAGGTCTGATTACTTTCTACGCATTTACAGTGTAATACGTGCATCATTTATTTGTTGCACAAGGGATAAGTTCAGCCTCCAGTGAAAATGCGCATATCTGTAAAGCCATGGATTTGTGCATTGACAAATTTCTCTCTTTCCCTTTTATATTATTGATCTGATTTGTATCCTTAAACAAGGAGAGTTGCAAGGCAACTAGTCCCTGCCGAAGAGCATGCTGGCAGGAGCAAAGTCTGTTACAGAAACAAAGTCTATTGCATACCTATGTTGAAATCTACAATGCAATTCTTGGGTGTTTCCACAGTTCGAGAAGTGCATGATAAAGAAGAAATTCAAGTTCTATAAAATCTGGTAATAAAGAAACTATGTTTGGTGATCGAACGACAAATCTGATAATAACTAAACTATGTTTGGTGATCAAACAGGGAATCTTATTGAACAAACGCTGGCAGAGTTTATAGAATCCTTGAGTTCAGCTGCTAATACCTTTGTTATTGGAACCACTCCATTCACGAGGGTTGGTCTGGCTTCTACTGTAGTTGGTTGAACCACTCCATTCAAGAGTGGCTGGTCTGGCTTCTACTGTGGTTGGTTGAGCCTCTAATTCATGGATTTTCAATATGAAGTGAGAATTAGTGAAGGGCAGTCGGGCAACTTTAAATGAAAGGAAAGGTAATCTTGTTTGTCAGACTTTGGAAGGGCAATCCCAACACGTTTTTCCGGGAGAAAGGTTTCTCTTCTGAGATACCTGCAGTTGTAAACTTACGCAATAAAATGGAGGAGGTTCCAGTGATTAGAACTAAAGTTATTATAGAAGATGGAATTACCTTAATATAGGCACAGAAATGGCCAGCTGAAGGATTGGCAACTACGCTGGGTCCTTCAAGAATTAAACAGAAAAGCGAAATGTTCACCTGTATAAACCATTGGGTCAATCGCTTCCGGTTCAATGGGCTTATCTGCTTCTGGGACACCATTGGACACATCTGACGGTATCAAGACTGAGACCGGACCGAGCACACTCAAGTCTTCTTTGTATTTTTATCCCTAACCTTCTATTATTTCCAACCTTGCCCTTATTTTGTAAGGTCAACGCATATTTATAAATTGGTCCACTCAATCCACTGAACTACCCACTTTCTTTGATCGAAGTGCTGCACCCCTTGCTTTCGCTGATGGTTTCTCTATTTGAGTAGATCCATTAAGTTGTGAATGTGGAAGCTTCCTTCTCACTCGATCCAGCCTCAAGAACGTTGAAATTGTGAGCTCGAGTCTAGACATGGACATCCTGGTTACACATATAAATATTAGTGTTCGATGGGTTTCCCCCATGTGGAAGTACAGGGTTACCCAAAGCCTCTGTATACTCATTATTATGGCCGAATCCATCATCCCAACAACCTTTCTTCTTTTCCAAGTGCAGCTGCCTTCACTTTCTAAGGTCTGAAGGTGGAGCTGTTTGAAAACTCAGTTGTCGGTGGGTGGAACTACCCACTTTTAGGAAATATTGCCATACTACTATAAAATTGATTGGACGAGCTTGCAAGACAGATGTGTGTCTTAATTCTGCATTCACTTAAGGAGATAGACAGATCAGTGTTCTACAATTTTTAAGTAGACGCATGGCTGGCATATAACATTTCTAGATTTTCTGGTTTTCATGTCTAGGCAACATGCTTGAAGTTTGTAAAAGTAGGAAGCTTCTTTGAAAAAGATGGTTACAACACATACAAACTTTTATAAAATAGCTTTCGAGACCAAAAGGCTATCAGTGTGTGAGCTGCAAGGTTATTGACTAGAATTGGCTCTCCGTTATCAGGTGTTTCGAAAGATGGAAGAGGTTTGGTCTTCATGGGTGCATGGTGCCTCAACAACGCGGATAATTTTCAGAGAAACGTAGTGTGGATTTTCAGTAGCTAAGTGGGTAAGGCAGGGTTGGGTATGCTTTGTTTGAAGTATTAGAGTTTGGTAGTGTGGTCCATGGTAGCAATGTTAGGCTCTATTGGTCTTCGTTATATGGAAATTCGGTCCTAATACAAAATTCGGCAAATTTTCTATATAAGACAGATATCATATTGTCAACCAACTCTTGGCTACTATTTTTTATAATATAACTAATGTATTTTATACCAGTAAATGACAGAGTAAAAGACAAACTAAAAAATACAGCACCAAAACACCGAAAATATTTAAAAAAAAAAAGGAAAAACAAAACACAAAAAGACTATAAAATATAAAAGTTACATTGCCAGATTTTCAAGGAATGCAAGGTCGGACACTAAAGTAGCCAAATATGTGCCTCCTCCCGCTTATGGTCAAGCAGCGTCCCCGCTCCTTTGATCCATTCATTGATCGAAGGCCCCTTTTGAATCAAAGTACAGTACAGTACTCATGGATGTGTAACTGAATAGTCACTCCTCGGAAACCGCAGGAAGCAACAGGTCTCTGTCCAAGTGACCCACTCATGAAGACTTATGATCCATTTATTTTCCAGCAGCAGATTCCTATCAAGGAGGATATAAAGCTATTCAGGCAGAAGCAGAGACAGTTTTAGATCACTTATTATATTGGGTTTATCAGGAATATGAGCAAGCAAAAAAACACACGGAAAGCACAATGGCAAAACATAAATAGCGTAACATGGCCTTCACCATAAGCTTTTGCAACGCTACTTGCGTTGGGAAGGAGAAAGCTTATACAGGCTATAAAATGAAAAAAGCTTCTCTTATTCACCTAGCGCCTACCTTGATGGTGGCCTTGATTCAAAGTTTTCACTTATTATATAGTGTATACATGTGTGTTGCATGTAAAGGCGTATAATTTTTTAAAATTAAATTTGCATGTAAAGGCATATAAATTTTTTAAATTAAATTTGCAGCTCCTTGACGGAAAATTTAATAAAAAAATTTAAAAATTAAATATAATAATTAACATAAAGTTAAATAACTTGGGTGTAGGCACGGTAGCTTGCATGCAGCCCACGTATCACACTAAATGTCTGGTCTTTTAAATCCTTCGTGCCGCAGGTTTAATGAATATTTAAAGATCCAATGGTTTTGAGGTCTTTTGAATCCTTCGTGCCAGAGATTTAATGAATATTTTAGAGATGCAATGGTTAAGATGGAGAACGGATGAATGTTTTACTCCTGTAAACATTTGAATTGACTGTCTTTGAAGCAACATCCATAAGGTGGAACATAGTACTTTCTTGTAGTAGGAAATGAAGGTATCTAGCGTTCTTATGGAAAAAGGAAATGAAGGTATAACACAGTGTCGACCTAGCTGGAAGGCGCAAACCAAAGCTTGTCAATGTTCGTCAAAGAATTCCTGAAACAACTTGTCAATGCTCTCTAAGGTATACCATTTGAGCTGGAAGCCCCAGACAAGGGCCTATCCTTGAACTAGCTCGTCAATGCTCTATAAGGTATACGATTTGAATGATTCTGGCCATTATACACGGCTCTTGGAATCCACAGTTTTTATTGAGACCAAATGTGTATTAAGTCATAAAAATTCAATCTCCAGAGAAAGGGGTAAAATGAAGTAGAAAACCCGGAAATGGCTTCTTAGGCGGTTTTCCTATCACCTCTGCTGCACAAATTGTAATTGGAAGCTTTGCCAGAAGCGTTGTTATTGGATATGTTGTTCATGGTGCTCAGGGCGGTGGTGGCAGGTAAGCTTAGGGATTCACCTCATTAACCCCAAGCTAAGGTCACGACCTTCACTGACCAGTCTAGCTTAGGGATTCACCTCATTAACCCCAAGCTAAGGTCACGACCTTCACTGACCAGTCTATTTGATGGTAAAAGATCACCTCTAAAAGTCCTTCTGGGTTTCAGATTCAATATCAAAAGTTAAAATGGAACCAGGAACTAGAAGCCTTTAATTGTGCATAATTCCAGGTATGTTTTCTTTCAAATTCCTTTCACGGATTTATAAAACATTAATGTTTGTTGTATTTTAGTTTGTTGTGTACAACAACGTATCCAAGTTGGACTAGTAAAATGATTGAAACATCTATGGCGTTATCGTTTAAAGATTTATATTTGAGTATTCTTTGTACAACAACGTATTCCCCTGTTTGGTTGAAAATTCGGTTTGGCCTGTTTTATTGATTGAGAAAAATAAAATAAACTATATGACATTGATGTTGTAACTTGTTCTAATCTTGCATTGTCGTGCTTTTCTCAGAAGTTATATGTGACATACTTATAGGCATTCCTATTCCCCAAAAATTCAGCGTTTGCTAACGAATAATTAGAATATCAGTACTGGTCGGTCAAGCCACAAGTGAGGTGGTCTGGAAACTATTTTTTTGGTGCATAATCTATTGTTCTTTCACAGTGACATGTACTTGCATCTTATGATATCCATGTAAGGTCCCCAACCAATAGTTGTTTCACACTTTTGCATTTTCTAGACTAGTAATTCTATACCGTGCAAAGGACCAAAATATTTTTATGGATTATGTATTCATTAAGAACTGAACTTAAAATGTTGTGTTTACTACAAGCTCAAAAATGTTGTGTTTACTACAAGCTCAAAAATGTTTAAAAATTGACTCTACGAGAAATGAGGACAAAGATGACAAAGAGTGAAAATTGACTATTCAACAAATGATCATAAAGATGAAAAAGACAAAGATTGAATGCAGAATGAAAATTGACTGTGTAGGAAATGATAAAAAAGAATGCAAAGTTGTTTCTTACTTGTTGCTCCATTGTTCTTCCCATTGTTTCCCTTTGTTCCTAATCGACAACCCATAAATGCAAAGTAATTGTTTTTTTGTGTAATTGTTCTTTTTGTTTTTCCTACTCCATAGGATTGACCTCGAGTTTTTCACCCAGGCTTGACCTCAAGATTCACAGGAAAGCAAGTTTTTCACGCAAGCTTGACCTCAAGTTTCACAAGAAAGCGAATGATTTTATGTAATCTGGTAATCTGCACAAAATCAAGAGAATATTAGCTTTGTGGTTCAGCGGAGAGTTGTAGCCTCGCGTTTTGAACATATTTTGAACAGGGCTTCAAACAGGGGATAAACAGGGGATTGGCAGCTGTGGGAATTTGCACACACGGCTAATAGGGAATCTGCACACAAGGCTAACAGGTAGCTGTGGGAATCCTGCACACGTGGCTAACATGCTCACAGTGTGTGACACGACAATGTTGGGTGGGAGATGACTCCACAGAAATTAGATATAATATTCTAAACATTAGGCATGTCCTATGAAAGCCACAATTCATCTAAATATAAGCATATTTTCTTAATAAACAACATAACATTTAATACCGGGGAACTAATGATAACATTAGTTTGCAGCAGGGAAATATCACTAGTAGAAAATGAGAAATTAGTAGAAAATGAGAAATTAGTGACTAGGTGACTAAAAAAGTTAGTCATTGAGCAATCTTAAATCACCGAAATAAAAACGACTAACATAAATCACTAATTTAGTCACAGGTTAAAATATGTGACTAGTTAATAAGTAATACAACTAAAAATGACTAACATGAATGATTAATTTAGTCTAAGAACAAAAATATAACTACTTAACAAGTACTACAATAATATGAATTAGTTTTTTATGTTAGTTATCTTAATTGTGTCAAGCAATCTAAACTTACAAGTGACAGGGGATTGAAAGGTTGTTAAAGATTGGTTGAAAGGTTATCCTTCCTTAAACACTTTTTCATCCTCACATGGTGTATAGGTGAGCCAACTTTGCACTATGTATCTCTAATAATTTGTAATTTTAAAAATATATTTTTTAATAAAAAAATATTTTATGTATTTTTTAAAAATCTATTCATTGAATCTAATTGGATATAGTTCTAATTTGAAATTAATTTAAAGGGAAATTTCAATTTTTAAGATTATAATATCAAATAAAAACTACTTTAATTTCATATTAACCAAACTACATCCATCTTAACCCCAAATCTATCAAGCGTTAAGAGGGGTCCGATCTCTGGAGGTGCAAATTTTTTTTTCTAGTGCAAAACTTGAGGAAATGTTTTCACCTCGAGAGATTGGATCCCTCTTGGTACATGATAGTTATAGGGTTAATATGGATCTAGGTTGGTTATATAATACTATATAATATCTATATTTGTATTTGTGTCTCTTTCTCATTCCCTCTCTCTATCTCACCCCCCAAACATACACACACTCTCTCTCCCTCTCTTCCCCTTCTCTGTCTATCTCTCTCTTCCCCTTCTCTCCCTCTCTATCTATATCCTTCTCTCTATTCCCTCTTGCTCTCCTCTCTCCCTCACTCTCTCTCCATGACTCCCTTGTCACCCCCTCTCTTTTGCCACCTTTCTCCCTCTATGTTTTTCTTGTTTCCTCCCTCTCCTACCCCCTCCAATTCCATCTCTCTCTCCTCATCTCTATCTTCCTTCCTCTCTATCCCTTATCTCCCACCTCCCTCTATCTCTCCCCACAAATCACTCACTCTCTCTCTCATCCATCCAACTCTATCACTATCTCCCCACCTCCCTGTCCTTCTCCATATCTATGTCTCCATCTCTCTCCCTTCCCTTCTCTTCCTATCTCTATCATCTCCTCTTCTTTTTCTTGCCTCCTCTCCTCTCTCACTCACTGTCTCTCCATCTCTCCCTTCTCACTCCTCTCTTTCTCCACCTCTATCTCTTTATGTATTTGTTCTTTCCTCCCTCTCTCTCCCACTCCAACTCCATCTCTCTCTCCCCTCTCTCGTCCTTCCTCTCGCTCCCTCTCTCCCACCTCACTCTCCCCCCATCACTCTCTCTTTCTCTCTCTCTATCCTCCAAATTTTTCATCGTCTCGCTCCCTCTCTCCACCCCCTCCCCAACTCTCTCTTAAATTTGATCACATTGTATTGTGTTTAAGAAATTATCTAAATTAGAAAAACTTAATTAGTTGTAAAATATTAAACCTATATTTTGGATCAATCATGTCAAAGAAAATAAAATAATGAAAAACTTTAGAAAATCATGCACTATATTTAATTTATTATAATTAGTCAATTTGCTTGCTGTCATGCCTTGGATCCTTAGCTATGATAGATCGATGTCGGTTCTATATATATATATATATATAATGGCATAATATAATGGCATAGATCCATCTTAGCTTAATGTTATTAAAACCTTATTTTAGTTATAGAGGGTTTAGATATATCTCAAATTGTAACATTTTCTCTTTTAGATTCAATTAAAGAAATGTTGTAAAATTAAATTAAAATAAAATATTTTTAGTATGAAATAAGTTGTGGTTTTTTGTCATGTGGTATTGATAGGCCATGGTATTGGCACATGGTATTGTAACAAAGCGGATTTACAAGTTAATATCCATGGTAGAGCGAGGGTGAATATCCATGGTTAACAATCTTGTCATATTGTTATAAAATATTTGATTGTGAAATAATTTATGTTTTTTGGGCATGTGGTATTGATAATCCATGGTATTGACCCATGGTATTGTAACAAAGTCTATTTTTTTACAAGTTAATAATATCTATCATAATGTGGGGGTGAATTTCCACGGTTAAGAATCTTGTCATATTGTTGTAAAATATTTTAGTTGTGAAATAAGTTATAGTTTTTGGACTTGTAGTATTGATAAGCCATGGTATCGGCCCATGGTATTGGTTGTAAAGTATTAAACCTATATTTTGGATCAATCAAGTCAAAGAAAATAAAATAATGAAAATTCATTATATTTAATCTATTATAATTAGTCTGCTTGCTCTCATTCCTTGGATCCTTAGTTAAGATGGATCTATGTCGATTATATATATATATATATATATATATATATATCCATCTTAGCTTAGTTTTATTAAAACTTTAATTTAATTTCTATCGGTATATTTTTAGTAGTTGTGAGGATAGAGGGTTTAGATATATCTCAAATTGTAACATTTTCCCTTTTAGATTCACTTTAAAAAATGTTGTAAAATTAAATTAAAATAATTTTTTTAAACTATGAAATAAGTTTTCGTTTGTTGACATGTGGCATTGATAAGCCATGGTATTGTAACAAAATGGATTTACAAGTTAATATCCATGGTAAAGCGAAGGTGAGTGTGAGTATCCATGGTTAACAATCTTGTCATATTGTTATAAAATATTTGATTGTGAAATAATTTATGTTTTTTGGGCATGTCGTATTGATAATTCGTGATATTGACCAATGGTATTGTAACAAAGGCTATTTTTTACAAGGTATATCCATGGTTAATAATCTTATCATATTGTTGTAAAATATTTTGGTTGTGAAATAATAATATGTGCGGTAAGGTGGGGGTGAATATCCATGGTTAATAATCTTGTCATATTGTTGTAAAATATTTTGGTTGTGAAATAAGTTATGTTTTTGGGCTTGTAGTATTGATAAGCCATGGTATTGGCCCATGGTATTGTAACAAAGCCTATTCACAAGTTAATAACAAAATCAAAATATAACATTTTTTTTTTATTAATTTAACTTTTTATTATTAATTGAGGTCATATTTAAATGTTTACACTCATCCAAATATCATTTTTAACTTAACAAAAAAATAACAAATTCTTATTAAAAATAAATCATTTAACCCAATTGCAATTTATATATTTTATTTTATATTATAAATATTTATTTTATTTTTTCTATTATAAATATTTCTTTTCTTTTTCATTTCTAGTTTAGCATTGGATTCAAATAAAATATTTGCAGATTACAACATCACATTGTAGCACTATATTTTTCTCTGCCTTGTCTATATCTACGTGGAAATTCCAGAAGAAGGAAGACTATCAACGTGATCTATGGATTTCATGGGATCCGAATCCCAAATGGAGTTTGCATTGGAAATTCCAGAAGAAGGAAGACCATCAACGTGATCTATGGATTTCATGGGATTCGAACCCCAAATGGAGTTTGCATGGGAAACACCTTAGGAGAGCATCAACGATTAGATGGAGCAAGGGCAAGGTCACTGGGCGTGGATATTTTGGTAATTTGTACATGGGTATGAATTTGGACTTTGTTCTTCCTTTTTACTAAAGAGGATTTTTGTTTGTATGGGTAAATAATTTCGAGGATTTATATGATCAAAGCATAAATTTTATGTAGAGTTGAGGGTTTAATGATTATGATAAAGGCAAGGTCATTAGGCGTGGATATTTTGGTAATTTGTACATGGGTATGAATTTGGACTCTGTTCTTCCTTTTTACTAAAGAGGATTTATTTTCTTATGGGTAGATAATTTCGACGGTTTATATGATCAAAGCATAAATTTTATTTAGAGTTGAGGGTTTAATGATTATGATATTTTGGTAATTTGTATATGGGTATGAATTTGGACTCTGTTCTTCCTTTTAACTAAAGAGGATTTTTCTTCTTATGGGTAAATAATATTGAGGGTTTATATGATCAAATCATAAATTTTATCTAGAGTTGAGATTTTAATGATTATGATAACGCTGATCTTGATTGTGGCCAACAATTTATCAAAAGAAAATGCAGAAGTAAGCATTTTACATGTCCTTATTGTACAAAGGGTTTAAGGATTATAATAGACAATGCACAAGTAATAATTTTTCATGTCTTTATTGTACAAAGGGTTTAATGATTATGATAATGCAGATCTTGATTGTGGCCAATAATTAATCAAAAGACAATGGACAAGTAAGCATTTTGCATGTCCTTATTGTACAGATCAGTTCGCTCCTCCCTAACTTTTCTAGGGTCAGAATGCATGAAATTTTATTTTTTATTTTCACCTTTTTTTAGTGGTTGATTGTTTGTGTAATGGACTCTACCATGCCCAAATTAAAAGGGCTTAAGTGATGCAAGAAATTTTCTGTTAGGATACAAATGCTAAACCTTCCTCAAAATTTGTTATATGAAATTACAATTTCTTGTAATCATAAACATAAAATATTTTCTGTTTCATCCTTAGATTCTGATTTCAATGCCTACAATTTTAAACCATGTTAATATATTTTAATTAGAATATACTTAGATCCATTAAACTTTACAACTCTCCAAAGCTTAGTTTAATTTCAGCTAAAAAGACGGAACCTGAATGAATTTTGAAATTTAGATTCAATTCTTACAGACAATGAATAAAAATGGAACAACTCAATGGACTAATAAATTTTACCCACCCATCAATTTCAAAGACCTTTGATATTATTCTAAACCTAAATAGAGAGAGTAGAAGAAGAAGAGGAGCTTGGATGAGGTGGACCCTAATCTGCTTGATACTTTTCAAAAGTTGGGCATGCCCTTGACTAGAAGAAGAGATTGACCAACGTTGTTGTATATGTTGATTTCGACAGTGTTTTCATTGCTACCATGCATAGGTAGACTCTATAGGTAGTTGAGGTTATCTTTTGTTCATTATAAGAGGTAATTCAGGAGTACCTTTATCTAGTTAGGAAGTAGCTTGGCAGGGTTGTTTCTCTTGATGATAACTATTATGTTGCATTGTATTTTTATTTTTTTAGTGATAGCTCCTTCTATTAAATCTCCAAGCACACTTTGTCACGCATGGAAATATCCACTTATTTCAGGATGAATGAGATGGAGACCAGGGATTTTGAGAGGACTCTTATTTTTGTAGATGAGGAGTTCTATGAGGTGAGAGGAGTTTTGTGACATATATTGAAGGATGAACTATACCATTTTATGACACCAATCATCTCCATGCCACAGTGGTGGATCTCTATTGCACCAAGGGAGAAATGATAAAGTATTCCACTTTAAAGAATTGGTATGTGGGGACGAGGAATGAAAATGTGGGATTTATAATTTTATTATGAAAAGAGGTTTTTGCGATGGAGACAAATCAAGGATTTCATGGACCTGAGTAGAGATTGGTTCAACAATCACCTGGAAATACTCAAGCTTTGTTTTGAAAAGAAATGATGCAATTGGAGAGTTCTATTCTGTTGCCTTGAAAAATAACTATTAATAGGGGGACAAAGATGGTCCATATAGGTAAGAATTGCAGGAGTAGGATTGTTTCTAAAATTATATCTATAGGAAAATCAAGGGACTACTATAGAGGATTAGTGCAAGTGTAACCAAATTATCATAATGCAAGGAATTTTTTATAGTGAAATTTGATACTCATCGTTGACCAGGAAGCTACAAATACTTATCGTTACATTCATGTACAATTGAGTTACATTCTAAAGTCTCTAATTTCATTTATTGATAGTCTTTCTTGTGTCCTTGTCTCTCTTAATTTCATTGTGGTAGGATTGGAATGGGTTAAAAAATTAAGCATATCATTGAGTCAAATAGACACCCATATGTCACTACATGTCATTATGCATACTCTTTATTTTTGATACAATTAGAAGTGAGCAATATGAGGTGTGCACACACAAAAAATCATAGCATGCATGATGAATCCCCCTCCAATTACATTTTCTATGGTGACATTTTATTTTCTTTGTTTATACAGGTCATCTAGCCACATAGTGGCCACTATCAAATGTTGAGGCATATGCCATATAAATATTTTATAGTCTACTTTATTTTATATTCATGTATTCATCGTCTTTCATGTCTTATACTCTGCATTGTATCTTCTTTCATTTTCAGGAGAAGAACTCAATATTGATGGTAAGAAGCAACAATTGAAGAAAGACAGGAACAATAACACTGGAGCAACAAATGCAAAATGAGAGAGAGAAGAGAATCTGTCTAGTGATAACCTTAGAGCCAATATCTTGCATAAGACACACTCATAGAGACTGATGGTCAAGCCTTCAGAGTTGGTGAATTCACTTGCAATGCTTTAGAAACATAGTGATAATGTTTTGAAATGACGAAACAATATTTCATGTGTAAATTGTAGTCCAACCCATATTAAGTTGGAAACTCATATTGTAATACTTGATATTTTATATAATAAAATTTATATGGTTGAAATTATTTTTATTTACACTTGATATTATTTAGTCTTGTAATTAACATATGTAACTTTGCGTTATCATATTAGATAAACATGCACATTGTATGACATTTTCTTAAAATTTAGTCGCAAAATCATACTAATTAATTTATGGTGATTAAAAATAAACATATAAAATCAATATAAAACTACTAAATTAGTAGTTTATATTAATTAATGGTGAACATGAATAAATGAAATGAATAGAAACTACTAAATCAGTCGTTTATATAATGAATATGAAAATACCAAAAAAAGATAAGTGACTACTGCAAATGGTAAATTTTTTATTATTAAATGATGACTAAATTTTGCATATATACGATTATTAGTAGCTAATTTACAACATTTTATAACACGACTAAAATTTAGTCATATTTCTTTGGTCATTAATTGGTTTTAAATGATGAGTAAAATTTGCATATATTTGACTATTAGTAGCTAATTTACAGTATCTTATAATATGACCAACGTTTTGGTCATATTTCTTTGGTCATTAATTGGTTTTCTCGAGGATTCATATAGTAATATATTTTGTTATATATTTGGTCATTAATTGCGACAATTAATGACTAAACCAATGAAAAATTAATGACTAAATATACTACTAGATGGTAAAATTGAGGAAACCAATTAATGACTAAGCTAAAAATGACTAAAAGTTGGTCACGTTATAAGATACTGTAAATTAGCTACTATTGGTCACCAACTGAAAAATGGTCGTTTATATGCAAATTTTAGTTGTTTTTTTAGTAACTAATTAGTCATTTTGTACTAGTGTATGAATCAAATAAATCAAATATATAATAGACTATCCATCCTTTTGGCCTCCCCTCCTTGGGAAGAGACTAAATAAGATGGAGAATAATGCTATTGTTCCTTGAAAAATAATCCATAAATTTCATTGGTTGATAAAATTTGAATATTTAAAAACTTAGGTTACCTACAGCTGGAACTAATGCTAACGCCACATTTCGATTACTATAGTCCCAACTGTGCCTACGGCAGGGACTAAAAATAATGAAGTGCAAATTTATTTGTACACATACTCGAGGGAAAAGTTCAAAGTCCTCTCCCTTCCATGGATTCGTACAAATCCAAAGTGCAAGATATAAAATTCCCTCAGTTTCAGTGCATCTGTGCATGATGGAAGTGCAAGTAGTTGATTTATGTAATGTGAATTCCCTCAGTTCCGATGCATCTCATAATATTGTTTCAAATTCAATTGAATTTCACATAATCAAAACTCATAATCTTGTTGTAAATTGATATTCAAATTTTAGTTTATTTCATATTCAAATAATCTGGCTATAAATTGATATTCAAGTTTAATCTTATTTCAAATTCAATTGAATTTGAATTAATCAAACTCAATTAAGTCATAATTGTTTCAAATTTAATTGAATTTCACATAATCAAACTTATAATCTTGTTTCAAATTAATTAAATTTCACATAATCAAACTCAATTGATTGAATTTTACATAATCAAACTCAATTGAATCATAATCTTGTTGTTTCAAATTCAATTAATTTCATATAATCAAACTCAATTGATTTTGAGTCAATTGACATTGAGAATATTCAAGACTTCACTGAAACACTTAAGTGAAACTGTTTCACATAATCAATCTCTTCTCAACTGAAACTGTTTCACATAACTTCTCAAGTGACACTGTTTCACATAATCTTGAGTGAATTGAGACAAGAAATTTAAAATTGAATCTCGATTCAAATTCAATTGAGTTTGACATATTTTGTTTCCTCCTTGACTCAATTGAATTCCACATAATCTTGTGATTGACATTTAAACTTAAACTTTATGTGAATTAAAATTCACTCTCAAATAAACCTCACATAACCAAGTTTTATGTAATCCCATGTCTAAGAATTTTGTTTTACATAATCTTGGCTTTCCAAATGACAAAATTGGCCCTGTCTTAATTCCTTAGTCTGTTCATTGCCATTTCAGCTCATTTTCTGAACTACCTCCGAATCTCTCCCCTCTTGGAAATCTCCCTCTAAGTCCTGATGTCACAACATAATCCCATGTAATTTAACCAAGCTGCCATGGTATGGTAGTTTTTAGATTCAAGGTTTTCAATTTTCTCATAATCTTGCGAATTAAGATTCACATGACCAAAGTTTTACATAATTCCATCCATTAACATTCAAACTCAACTGAACCTCACATAACCAATTTTCAATTTTCACATAATCTTGTGAATTAACATTCACATAACCAATTTTCACATAATCTTGTGAATTAACATTCAAATTCACAACTGAACCTCACATAAACAAGTTTCAATTAATCCCATGAATTAATAATTCAAACTCAACTGAACCTCACATATCCTGCTAATTGACGTAATCCAACATCCAATCAAAACACAACTGGACCTCATATATCTTGCTAATTGACTTAATCCAACATCCAAGCCTTACATAGTAGTTGTTGAAAGCATCCAAATCCAGTGGTCGACAACATCTTATAATTGGATAAATCTCTTATCCCAGATTGACAGTACCGTCCCTATAAAACTAAATAAGTTTGAATAACACAAAAGTTAAATGAAAAGGCCGGTTAACTAGATGAAGTTTGAATAACACAAAAGTTAAATGAAAAGGCTAGGTTAACTAAATAAAGTTTGAATAACACAAATGTTAAATGAAAAGGCCAGGTTGTTGCCTGTTGAGGTTTAAGCACAAGCTGTAGGCCTGGGCTAACGCACGGTGAGGTTTGAACACATGCCGTGAGCCTGGGTTGAACCGGTTTGAACACATGAACACATGCCGTGTGCCGCAGCCGAGTGAAGTTTGAACATTCGGCCGTGCTTATTAAGGAAACCCTTTGTGAGGAAACACTTTCTAAGGGAACTACGATTACACAATATTATTTGAAACGAAACTCAAAAATAGAATCTTAAGAATGAGAAACCCTTTCTAAAGAACTACGATTACACAATATTATTTGAAATGAAACTCAGAAATAGAATCTTAAGAATGAGAAACCCTTTCTAAATAACTACGACTACACAATATTATTTGAAACAAATCTCAGAAATAGAATCTTAAGATTGACACTAATGCCCGTATAAAACTTGAATTAAAAAAAAACACTCCTACGATTACACAATACTATTTTGAAAAACAGAACTCTACAAAATACTATTTTGAAAAATGAAACTCAAAACTCAAACAATCTTAACGACATGGCATATAATAGATGCTATAATATTGTAGATTTAAAAACAGAAAAATTCGTTGTTGGGTTCATCTAAAAGACAATTTTACGAAGGAAAAAGGTTTATATAATGAAAGAAATGATAATAACATCATTTTTTCAGGAAGTGATAGTACTTTCTTATATAAACTTTGAAAAAAAAATTGCATGATAGAAAGTCAAAATAATATGCACATACATAGCTACAAGTCATTGTACAAGAATAGGCGTGAGCTACTACTATGAACAGGTAGAGGGGCTCTAAAAATCAGGAGGAGAAGTAGAGTATTCTATGAAGGCGGCTGTTGGTGATTACAAAACAATAAAACCACACCCAAATTCAATCTCGATCTCCATAAGTGATATTAATCTATTTATTACAAGTTCTTAATTACACAGAGGAATGGAATATACTTTTAAAATTGTAGAGCCACTTAAGCAACCCTGGTCATGGCTGTTGTTGGGGTCTTGATAGACTTAGTAGCCAAGCTTTTCCTTACGAGTCTCTCCTCCGTTCTTGCCCATCTCCTTACGAGGCCAATCTGTACTCACAATAGTAGCATTGATGCTTCTCCTGACACTTGCTTGAGTTGAATATGGTACACACATCCTTATTTCTAATGGAGTAGCTCCTAAAAGTGGTTGAGGTTCAAGATATTTTTCTCTGGGATTAAATGTCACCATTGTTGTTTGATCTTTTGATTCACTAGATTCTACCAAACTAGTGGCTTTTATATCCTCTTTATCATTTATAATAGTGGCCTTTATATCCTCTTTATCATTTATAAAGGTAGTTAGTTTGCTCAGCTTCAAGGGAGAGGGTAGACAATCTTATTGATCCCAAGTAATGCTCAAGATCTAGAAGCATTTGGGAGGACTGTGTAGTTTTCTTTAAATAACCATGATAAGTCAATTTATATTAGTTGTTAACGACTAGCAATGATTATCCTCACTATTAGTTTGACAACTAAAATATGATAGGTTTTCCTATTATTTAATATATATATTAAATTTTTTATATTTAAAAGTATTTTATATCATTTTTTCATATATATTATAATAGTTATTTTAATGATATATATATATATATATATATAAGCTTAGCAGTACCTTTTATTCATTCATCTATAAACATCCAAGTTACAAATATATAGTTCGTTCAATGGCCTCAACCTGCACATGCCCAGTGGGAAACCAGGTCTGTTGGCCACTGAATCACATTATAAGCCATCCAAAACATAAATAGTTTAAGTCCTTTTAACCAAGCCTTATAGGGTTGATAGTATGGAAACCAACTAATAAACATTAGACTAAAATCATAAATGCTACCCGGCATAAACAACCAAAATTAACAGTGATAACTTTGACCCATTACTCATCGGCAATTACAGCAGAGCAAGATCTTTAGCACTTGATCCTGGTAATTCAGATTGCGGCAGGCATGGGATATGCCACTCGATGCGGCCAAGACGGGCATTATGATTCTGCAACTGGCGTTGGATAAGCTGGAGCTCATTTCGAACGTCTTGTAGACTCGGCTTGGCCTTCTTGTGCGTCATTGTGTTGGTGGTCGCAGCTATTTATTTGGCTGCTATGCACTTCATTAACTAGTAAAGATGAATGGATTGTTTGAACAGGGTGAGACGACTGCGCGTGTACCCTAGGTCCGTGATTAGTTCCCCCCCAGTCTTCGACTGATGGTTTCAACTCAGCTTATGAATTCAACTCTGCCTCCCAGTTCACAATCAATTTTTTCACCTGCGCTGGGGTCCCTTTGTAGTAAGCCTTGACCATGGCATGAAGATTCTCATAATTTTTTTTTCGACCATCTGTTGCACAGTCCCTTGTCATGCAGTCCCTTGCCGCAAAGTCTCCTTTCGCACAATCCCCTGCCGTGCAGTCCCCCTCTGTGTCGTCCCCTACTACGCAGTCGACTATCGTGTAGTCTCCTACCACTCAGTCCTCTGCCACTCGGTCTGACTGGAAGAAGGATCTACATCTTTTCCTTTATCTTCTTGGTGTCTTCTATCTCTTCCGCCTCAACGCGAGGCTCCACCACAAGGTTGAGACTTCACCATGTCTGCTAAGGCCAGGCCCCCTTTCTTCACCCTTCTCCCACTTTCCCGTGCTTGTGACCCAGCCCATTGTACAGAGGCCAAAAGTAAAGACAACATAGGCAGACATGGAATATAATTTGTACAGAGAACCACCCGAAAAACAAGCATTAACTTAATGAATGGCCGAAAAAACAAAGGCAACGCTGGACAACGTTGTGTCCCTTCAAAATTCCATCACTCGAGCTAGAAAAAATATATAATTAATAACCCTCCGGAGGTGGGAGGTATCACCAGAATAAGAACAGTGTCCCCCATACCCTCCCGAGCCCTGAGTCTGTAGACTTGGCCCTAATCATTTTCTAAAACCCTTGCTCTCCACAGGGCTTGCCCCAATAATTCAAGCTTAAATTAGGAAACCCAATTATCAACATGCAGAGAAAACATCATGATAAAAAACTAGAAACCAGTAAACATGCCTATGCGAGAAAGAAGATTGCCAAAAAATATAGAAATCGACATCACATAATTGAGAAGGCCTATATTGCTAGTCACAAAAATTGTTAATTTAACCAGTGCTTCATTTTCCCTCCGGACATGCAGTTTATCCCAAGTAGTCGCCCCCCACCTAGGATACAAAGATAGCATTATAACATACCAGACTTTATATGCCAACCTCGAGCAGAAACATGCAACAACTTGGTATTCCTCTTGCGTTCCTGACGTTGCAAACCTGTAACCAACAAACTTAGGCTCCTTAAGAGGCTGAGGACCCGATTTTATATGCCAGATATGTGGGCTTAAATCCACCTTCGCTCCCACTACTTGTAGCCGCCAATGATTACAAACTTTCATGTCGTGGATCTACCAAGATCTGCGATGCTGCATATTATCATAGTGAATACGCGTGTGAGGGCGTGGGGGATATCACCCACCATCCCAAAACATTAAAAGCTCTGTCATGTCAATCAAGCCCGAGTGAGCCTCTAGTTGTCTCGCATCCCGATCACAGGAAAATAATAATAAATATTTTAAAGATAATCAAAAATTATAATAAGTAAAAACAATTTCAAGAATGTAGGTTTATCACCCTAAATGAAACACCTTAAATCAAGGAATAAAATTTTAAATATTAAAACACCAAAAAGTCATTAGTATTTGCTCTTCATTTATGAAGAAGTTTAAAGTTCTTACTCATTTTCACTTTGAAGAATAGAAGCTTATCATTATAAATGGAACTCTAGTCAGGTTTTAAAGGTTAAAATAGGAAAAATAATTTGTATTCGCTATCACAAGAATATGTTATTTTCTTTAAATAGCAATAATGATGTGCATCATTATATATTGATTAACAACTAATGATAACTATTATTAATATTACAATTAAATTAGAATAAATTTTATTATTGTTTTATATATATATATATATATATATATATATATATATATAATAGTTTTATATTATATATTTAAAAATAGTGTTATAATAATTATTTCAAAATTCTATAATAATAGAAGAAAAATTCAATATTTCAGTTTTTTTTTCCATATTTTATAAATAAAATTATAATAACAATATAAGACATAAATATTTTAAAAATAATAAAAAATTATACTAAAATAAAATCAATGTACGTTTATCACCCACCATGAAATCCCTTAAATCAAATAATACTATATATATAACAATAACAATAGGGTCCATACATATTTTAAAGTAATAATAAATATATTTAAAATAATGAAAAATTATAATAAAGTAAAAACAATTTCAAGAAGGTAGGTTTATCACCCACAATGAAACACCTTAAATCAAAGGATAAAATTTTAAAGATTAAAACAAGAAAACATCATTAATATTTGCTTTCAATCTATGAAGAAGTCTAAAGTTATTACTTCATTTTCACTTTGAAGAATGGAGGCTTATCATCATGAATGAAACCCGATTCAAATTTTAAAGATTAAAACGAGAAAATATCATTGGTATTCACTGTCAATCTATGAAAAAGTCGAAAGTCATTACGCCATTTTCACTTTTTTCACAGAAAATTGCAAAATATACTTTTTAATAGAGACATCAAAATTAATTTGAAAAGTTCAAACGCATAAAATTTTATTTATGTGATTATGAGCGAAGATGATAGGTTATTATGAATTAATAATTATGATAGGTTTTTTCATTTTTTCAAAAGGTGGAAAAACTTATCAAACTCAGTTGTCAAAGCAATATTGAGGACAACTATCTCTAGCTGCTATCCGCGAACGTTAGTTGACACATCACTGTTATCAAGGAAAACCATGCCACCTAGACTAACACACTGGTGGTCCGTAAGGGAGTAGGCTTTCACTCCTGCCAGATGCCTCTGGGTCTTGGGCCGTTAAGCTGTTTCCTTACATCCGAGGAAGACGAGCTCTTAGCCAAGCAGAAGCAGTTTTAGGGCATACTCCAAGCCCGATTATGATAGGTTATTATGAATTAATAATTTTTTTATTATTGAAAATTTTAGAATTAAAATAAAAATAAAAATTTAAAATAGATTTAGAGTATGTTTTAATACTATTTTTATTTACTTAAGAGCTTGATTTTTTTGGATTTAAGAACATAAGTTAAGGATTCAAGATTTAGAGGTATTTGATAATACTGAAAGCCTCTTTTATTAGGAACAATTAGTAGGTAATTCTAGATGGCATGATTTTTTATAAATAACACTAATGAGTCATCTCCATTCAGTGATCCACTGTTGGTTTTTTGAATTTAAGGAAATAAGTTAAGGACCCAAGATGTAGAGGTATTTGACAACAGTGAAAGCCTCACTTATTAGGAAAAACTAGTAGGTAATTCCAAATGGCTTGATTTTTCATAAATAACACTAATGAGTCATCTCCATTCAGTGATCCACTGTTGGTTTGACCACTCATTTATGATAGGTTCTCTATAGTTGAAAAAAAAAACTAATAAAATCCAAAATTAGTTATTTTGTAAATATATTAATTTTTCAAAATAAAATTAAATAATAATATAAATTATAATGATTTAAAAAACAATGTTAATAAGATCATCCAAAGGTTTATGAATCGGTCTAAGTTTTCTGCAGTAGGATGGCAACAAGTTCTAGGGGTTATTTGTCAACAATATCATAGCCAACTAGCTGAAATACCAAAAGGTGAAGTTGACCCTCTTTGTTAAGAAGTTAGCTTAAATACCTAACATGGAGGTCTATGCCCCCCAAGAGAAATCTCAAGCTTTGCAACTTTTAGAGCACGACCTAGTTGGTTAGTTCATGGGGATCTAGCCTTATCCATATTCTATGAAGATTTGGGTGGAGAAAAATTGGAAGCCAAGGATCAAGGGTATTGTCTCATCTTCCTTTGTGGGAAGGGTTTTTTTACCACCTTCTTAAAAAATAAGGTAAATTAAGACTTAATTTTCCGAAGTGGGCCATACTTTATGGGTGCTCAAGGGCTATATCTAGATCACTGAAGTCCATATTTTAATCCCAAAAGTGATGTGACATAGGAAATTCTTGTTTGGGTGAAGCTCCATTTCCTTCCTTTGTGTTGTTGGAATGACACTACCTTCAAAAGAATTGGTAATGGCTTGGGAATATATATTCATAGATACGAGCCACATGAGGGTTTATTTTCTCATGCACAGATCTGTGTGGAAGTGGATCTAGATAAAGGACTTCTAGCAACCATAAATATGAACTTGGATAACTGGTCTCACATCTACAAGGTGGACTACAACTAACCTAGATCTGTTTATCTTTACATCTATTATGTGCCGAGAGGGATTAAATCCCTTGAGGTAGAAACCTTTCCTCAAGTTCTACACTCCAAAAAGAAGGTTTGGCTCCTAATCCTGATGGATAGATCTGAATCCATCCTTGCAATTCTATCAAGCGAACCTTGGAGATAGAAACCTAGGGAGTTGAGTTATATCAAGCCAACCAGGCACATATGAAAGAATTTAACCCTGCAAGCCAACGCAAAGAGCCATTAGCTAAATTTAATTGTAGTATGTAGCATCTTCAATGTTTGTGTTTCTTGAGCTCTCAAAAACTTAAACTTCATCACTGCCACATGGTGTGGTTCTTAACTTTTAGGGATATTATGACTCGGCTTTGAGGATTTTTTTTCTTAAAATATTATAAGAATAAATGTATCTTGAATTATTATTAATATTTTAATATGCCATTGTCAAATGAGCTTATCCAACTATCTTATTCAAAACTGCAGAAGTTAGTATCCATTTGGCATAATACAACATTTTTTTGTGTTTATTTTTTGTGTTTTATTTTATTATAAGTTGTTTATTCTTAGAACTTTGATTTTATTCTTATTAAAGGACACATGTCAACTCCATGTTGAGCATGGATGAAATCACACATCACCCTCATCCCGGGCTATAGAATATGTATCTTAGTGCAACCAATTTCCATTTAAATGCAACACATGTCATGAATATGGCCAATTTGAGAGAAGCTGCAAAAAAACTTAGTAGGAATAACATAAGCAAGTTGAGGAGGGGGACCAATGGAAAAAAGACAAAAGAAGAATATCCCTAGAAAGACAAAAGAAGAATATCTCTGGAAAGGAAAACCAACAACCAACTTATGTAGCCTGATCAGAATGGAAACAAAGAGAAAGGGGCAACTTCCCCAAAAAACGTGGCCCAGTAAATGGAGAAGGGGCTAACAAAATAAATGGGAAGAAATAGAGTAGTAACAATTATGAGGTGCTAAATATGGTGAATGAAAGGGGGAATATTGTAGAATAATCTTCCATCCCCACATGGAGTTGACCCCAAATCGACAATGGAGCCAATCATGAAGCAGACTGATGAGAACATGTTTCCCCTTGAGGATGAACCAGTCCTTGTGCAACTTGAGAAAGAGTCTTCCTCGGATGATGAAGAGTTCCCCTCTCCCATAAATATTAAGCTGATGTCTACATTTTCTAGCTTTGTTGATGATAAAATGGAGGTAGGGAAGAGAATAGAGCAGGATCAACTTCACAAGAAGGCTAGAAGGAAGACTAACAGAGAGAAAGTAGAAAAATATAGAGAATTGGGCACGTAATCGATTTTGAACCCAAAACTCAAAGGGTATAAGAACACCAGGGAAGGAGGAACCTCAACCCATTCACAAAGGGCTACTCAGACCAATAGTAAATAATGAAGGTTATCTCCTAGAATTGCAGGGGATTAGGGTTGGAAAAAAAAATGGAAGAAGTGAAATCCTTAATAAATAAGGAGAAACCATCAATCATCCTTATTTAGGAGAATAAAATGGGGATCAATAGATCCTTTAAAAATAACATAAAATATGGCATGGTAGCGGGATCCTCTTGGTGAGCTCTCATGGATCCTCTAGTGGAGTTTGCACATTATGGACTCAATCTTTGCTCACATTGTTGGACGAGTGATCATCCACTCATTGGTTGGCAACAAAGTTTTTGCATATTCCTCCAAATTAGGTATTTTATATTGTTAAACTATACATGATGGTCCATTTTTGAGAAAAATCATAGTGTCAAGCTTCTTTATTAGATATGGGAGACTCCCCTTTTGGTTCATAGTGTATTTTTGGAGGTGATTTTAACACTACTTTTCATTAATGGGAGAAGAAAAGTGGATCTATAGTAAGATATCAATTTCAAGAAAATATGGAAGATTTTATGCAAATCACAAACTTGTTGGATTTTAAACCAACCTCCAACAAGTTTACTTGGAATAATAAGATATTTGGCTCGGGCCATAGAGCCACTAGACTAGACCGCTTTCTAATTGTTGATTCCTTTCTAACAAAAAATATTATGGTATCCTCACACATTTTCCCTTGGAATAGTTGAACACCGCCCTATTGAACTTGAGATTTCAGAAGATGAGGATTATGGCCCTATTTCGTTTCACTATAATCCATGAAAAGAATGTTTTAGCAACTTGATTAGAAAATTTTAGAGAGTATGGGTCCTAGGCAATCTGATTTTGCAGTTTGATTTCAATCTTGGAGAAGAATATAAAGTGCCTTAAGAAAGCTTTGAAGAAGTGGGCCTGCAATAAAATATGGATAGACAATATACTATACAAGCATATAAAATGAGAATATAATGCCTATACTCCTAAATAGAGGACGATTGTGTTACTTATGAGATGCTAACTGAGGAAAATAAATCATTTGTAGCCTTCATAAGGATTTGAATAAAGAGAAAGAAGAATGGAGATTAAAATCCAAGAGCCTATGGCTCCATGCAAGAGATATGAATTCAACGATTTTTCATAATGAAGCAAGGAACATGATGTAGGGTTACCCTTACTTTGAACCCACAGTATGCATAAAAATATGCATAAACCATTGTCCCAGGAATTTAACTATCAATGGAGTCAAATCTTCAGACTGTATAATGGTTAAGGCCCTTTGAATCATGGTTCCTTTCCTTTCGAAACCAATCACCCCACCTAAACCTCTTATCGGGAGTTTTTACCTATTCACAGTCTTTGTTTAAACCTTTATTAAAGTTTCCCATTAATTTAAGCTTATCGGGACTTTAAAAACCCTTCGGAACCTTTACATCACCCCTTAATCGCATATACAATCTATAAAGGCCTTATCGTCTTATTTCCTGTTAAAATCCATTTACAAAGGAAATACACACATAAACATACCTTTCACCTTTTCATACGAACTCCACATAGAACCCGAGGTTGTACCTTTATCGCAATCAACCATCACATCTTCCTTCGTCATGCATACATATATACCTTCTGCTTCCCGATATGCGATTTCCCTTTAGGATTGGGAAATACACTATCGGCGCTTAATTCATACCCTTTTCATTTACAAAGGAAAACTCCGCCAATCGCATATAGCGGACTTCAAATCCACTAAAACCCCGACTATATTTATCATCAGGTCCAGTTCATCACTGGCTCTCCACCGGGTCACTCCTCCGATCTCTAAAAACCCCGACGCCCGATCGCCGATAATTCCAAACTCTGATCATCGATATATCGCTATCGACGATATCGCAACTCCACTAAACATCGTCGCTGCCCCTTGCACCTCCGAGTTCCGATTGTTATTTAAATCGTGACCGTTGATCTGGCCACAATCCAACGGTCCATGATCAATCACGCTTGTTCATCAAAATCCTCCAACACTCGGTTGTGATTTAATCTCAACCATTGATCTTCTAGATCTAACGGTTGATGAGCGTTATTACTTAGTTTTTCCATCCCTCTATTTATTTCGATTCCTGGCCATTTCTTTACAGGTTTCTGTGATTTCTGGGTTTTCTTAATGATTTTCGTTCCTTGCTGCTTTGGTTGCGTGACTCCTTTTGGCTTATCCTCTTAAGCTCCTTTTATCTATATTGTCCCAGATCACTTCTTGATCCTTCAATGGATTCGAAAGTCCATTACGAACCCAGGTTCATTCCTCTCCTTTGTGTTCCACTTAGTTCTATCTCGGCCCAATTTCACTTTGCTGTTCTTCTCGAACAATTCTCAATTTCTCCTCTGTGCGTCCTTCCAAGTTCTACCTACAATCCTATTACAGAGCCTACAAATCATGCATAATCCAACACTCGAACACACATTCCACTCAGAATTGAGATAAATATGTTAATGATATAAACAATTGATTACATAATCGAGCCTCCATGTCTCGCACAGGCCTAACTTTCTACTATCAGTGGCCTCTGTTTATATTCTGCTCGTAGGCTCAAAACCACACTCTACTATCTATCTAGCCTCTCTAACCTATTTATTTGCCTTTTAGGCTTACATTTATACATAAAGACTCTAAAACCAATTCCTGGTTTAGATCCATGAATTCCTTAACAAATTTCCTAATTCTCCTTCTTGTTCCTAAAATCATGAACTGACTCCTATTCTAGGATTTACAATCAATTCTCAATCCCTCAATCTCTCAACTATCCTAAATCTCTCATCTTCTCCTACATTCAATAAAATTTACAATAAAGCCTCACAATATTCAATTAATTCCCTACTCTAGCTTCTCTCATTAAAATCACTCAAAACATTAATAATTACATTTAATTCATTCTTAGGAATCCAACTTCCTTAAAAACACAATACCCCTATGTCTACTAGAATACAATGAGTTTTCTTGGGCTGGATGCTCCTGCATCAGACTCCCAAAGTAGAAAATTTCCATGATCTCCTGATCATGTTCTTCATATGTTGATATAAAACCTCCAAGATCCCAAACTTTAGTTTGTAGCTGCCCAAATGCTTTTCTCCTTTATTGCTACTGTATGTCTATTGTTTTCTGCTCTATCTTTCTCTCCTTGTCAATCAGATTCATACTCTGACTAATCATCCTTCCTGTTTCTATAATTTTCCTCCCTATGGCCTATTTCATCATTAACTGCCACATTTCTTCATTTTCTTTCTCCAGAACATCCTTGGACTAGTTCATACTTTGCCACTTACTACTATTTGTTTCCTTCTGCCTCAAGTTGTTACTGTTGTCCACCAATTATTCAAACTGTTGTTGGTTACTTCCACCGTGTAGTTGCTGGTTCCTTACTGCCACCTTTACATCCTTACCCTCTTTCATGATTATCTCTTTCTGCATTGAATCATGATTTTCCAGCATTCTCTCCAGCAATTGAACACCTCTATTCCATGGATTGAATTTTTCCATAGAGTCTTCTTCTTCCATTTTTATTTGGTTACTCATTTGTGCCAAAATTCCTCTAGCATCTGCAACTAAACCAACATTCATAAAACACTTGTTAAAAGAAAAATCATAAGGCTTCTGTGCCTTATCTCCCTTTAGTAACAATTTAGCTTGCTACCTTGTTTTCTCCTCCTCTACCAGCACATCAGTATGCTGATTTGAATTCTCAACAGAATTCATGAGACTATCAACTAGTCTCTCCTCCACACCATCTACTTCTATGATGTCTTTCTGCCTTTTTACACTGTAGTGAACTTCTTCATTTTTGTTCAATTCTGAATTTACAACCTGAACACTTAACTTTTGGTCTTCTAGCCTTTTTTCCAAAAGACTTAACTCCTGCCACAAATTTGCCATCTCACTTGGAATTTCTCCCAAAAGTTCTGTACAATCCTCACTATCTTCTTCTTTGTCACAAGGATAAATTATTGACACTATTTCTTCATTCTTGGTTAGAATAAAATTTTGATCCTCCATCCCTTTGGTAGTTTTAGATGTCTGTCCATCACTCTCCCCTTGATCACTTAAGAAAATCAATTCCACATTATTTTCTTCAATAGCAAATTTCTTATCATAGGACACAACTGTCTCATCCCCATTGAAGATATTTCCTCCATTAAGCATGGAATTTATGAACTCCTTCTACTGTAATAACTCAACTTGATGTTCATTTGAAAGACAATCATCATCATACTTTACCTGCCAATTTTCAGCTTCATTCAAGATATTTCCAAAAAATGGTTTATCTTTTGCAATACCTACATTCATACACAACCTGTTAGTTGTAAAACCACAAGGCATCATGACCTCATTGGATGATTCAATCACTAATTCCTCCTACTGTTCCAAGCCCTTTACGTGACTTAGAAATATTTTGGTGGTCTTCTCCTCAACCTCATCAAGTCCTTTACTTGATTGCTTGATATCCTCTCCTACTTTCTCTTTTAAAACAAAATTTAGATTCTGTCTGTCTTCTTCCCTCTTTATGACAATATCAGCATATTGTCCTTCTCTCAATGTTTCAACTGTAAACATAAACAAATTATCATATTTAAAATCATCAGATCTTCTGCCCTCACTTGAAGTTTCAATCTTCAAGTCTTCATCTTCAATCTCTCCTAGAATTTCTCCCTATTCTGGTTCACAAATGCATGCTTCCATTTCCATTTCCAACTCATCTTCTCGGGGTTCTTCAGATCTCAACTGAACACCCAATATTTGTTCAAGCTTCATCAGCTCTTCTACTAATTACATATTCACCTGCCGATTTCTCTTCTCTTGTAGCCCCTGCCACTTTGCTCTCCTTCTCATGGTCCAGCCATGCTTCTGGTCTTCATCACTTCTCTGTAGAATGTCCATCAATATTCCAATTTGGAAATCTATGTCAACTTTCTCTCTGTCAAACTCTTCTTGACTCATCCTCATGCCATTTTCCTTGGCACCTTTCCTTTTGCTATGGCTTCTTCCTGAACCTTTGCTATGACTATGAGTAGTCATCTTCTTCTCCTCTCTCTTCATGAGCTCCTCACTCCTCTGCCACAAGCCTCTGCAATGACAAATCCTCCTTACTGCGATCTTACCTCATTAAGCTCTCCTCACTCAATCTTTTGGTAAGCACGGTCCTTTATCTGGAACCTCCTCTTGAGCTACACCTTTTCTCCTTCTAGGCTTCTGTAATCTCTCAGCCTCTCTTGAGAACACTTCAGCTGTCCTCTATATCCAATCTCTTGTTGGATTCTTCAAGTTCACTACCACTTCAGATTGCTTTCCTTGCTCTGCTTTTAAGAACACATCTGTTTTTTCTCTCACAAATTCTCTTATTCTATATTGTTGATATCTTCACACTTTCTTATGTTCTCACCTGCATATCAATGTATAAACATACATTCTTCAATCAAAATAGAACATATCACCTCACCTTCAAGATCTCAGCATGATCTTGTTTCACCATTTTCTGTCCTTTGAATGGACTGTCCTCTGTCTTTTGCATCTGCAAGTTCAGTTGTACTTTATCTTTGTGTGCCTATTTTTATCAGATTAAAATCTACTCTCCTTTGCCTGCATATAGATCTTAAAACATAACTCTATTCTAAATCCTTTTCTACAGAATTCCCTTATTCTGTTATGCTATCAATTGTAATAATAAATATGCACTGATACCAAATGACGCAGGGTTACCCCTGCTTTGAACCCACATTATGCATAAAAATATGCATAAACCATTGTCCCAGGAATTTAACTATCAATGGAGTCAAATCTTCAGACTGTATAATGGTTAAGTCCCTTTGAATCACGATTCCTTTCTTTTTGGAACCAATCACACCGCCTAAACCTCATATTGGGAGTTTTTAGCTCTTCACAGTCTTTGTTTAAACCTTTGTTAAAGTTTCCCATTAATTTACGCTTATCGAGACTTTAGAAACCCTTCGGAACCTTTACATCACCCCTTATCTGCATATATAATCCATAAAGGCCTTATCGCGCTATTTCCTATTAAAACCCATTTACAAAGGAAATACGCACATAAACATACCTTTTCACCTTTTCATACGACCTCCGCCCAATGCATATAGCGGACTTCAAATCCACTGAAACTGCGACTATATTTATCGTCGAGTCCGCTTCATTGCTGGCTCTCTGTCGCACCACTCCTTCGATCTCTGAAACCCCCGACACCTGATCGCTGATAATTCTGAACTCTGATCGACAATATATCACTATCGGCGATATCACAACTCCGTTAAACACCATCGCTACCCCTTGCACCTCTAACTTCCGATTGCGATTTAAATCATGACCATTGATTTGGCCACGATCCAACAGTCCACGATCAATCACGCTTGTTCATCGCAATCGTCCAAGGTTCAGTTGCGATTTAATCTAAACAGTTGATCTTCCAGATGTAACAATTGTTGAGTGTTATTACTTAGTTTCTCCATCCAACCTTTTATTTCCATTCCTGGCCATTTCTTTACAGGTTTCTGTGATTTCCGAGTTTTCCTAATGATTTCTGTTCCTTGCTGCTTTGGCTGCGCGACTCCTTTTGGCTTATCCTCTTAAGATTCTTTTATCTATATCGTCCTGGACCACTTCTTGATACTTCAATGTATTCGAAGGTCCATTACGAACTCCGGTTCGTTCCTCTCCTCTGTGTTCCACTTAATTCTATCTCGGCCCAATTTCACTTCATTGTTTTGCTCGAATAGTTCTCAGTTTCTCCTCTGTGCGTCCATCTGAGTTCTACCTACAATCCTGTTACAGAGCCTACAAATCATGCATAATCCAACACTCGAACACATATTCCACTAAGAATTGAGATAAATATATTAATGATATAAACAATTGATTACATAACCAAGCCTCTATGTCTCGCACAAGCCTGATTTTCTACTATCAGTGGCCTCTGTTTACATTCTGCTCATAGGCTCAAAACCACACTCTACTATCTATCTAGCCTTTCTAACCTTTCTAACCTATTTCTTTGCCTTTTAGGCTTACATTTATACATAAGGACTCTAAAACCAATTCCTAGTTTAGATCCATGAATTCCTTAACAAATTTCCTAATTCTCCTTCTTGTTCCTAAAATCATGAACTGACTCCTATTCTAGGATTTACAATCAATTCTCAATCCCCCAATCTCTCAACTATCCTAAATCTCTCATGTGCTCCTACATTCGAGAGCATTTACAATAAAGCCTCACAATCTTTAATTAATTCCCTACTCTAATTTCTCTCATTAAAATCACTCAAAACATTAATAATTACATTTAATTCATTCTTAGGAATCCAACTTCCTTAAAAACACAATACCCCTATGTCTACTAGAATACAATGAGTTTTCTTACGCTGGATTCTCCTGCATTAGAACATGATATGGAAAAATAACATCAAGTAATTATTGATAAATGATAATAAAGTTTTGAGTTTCAACAAATCAAAGAGGGGCATTAACCTACTATGTTGAGTTGTACAATACCACTCATCCCACTAGCCTTATGTAGAATAATATATGCTAGAACATTTCCTCGAAATTCTTTCTCATCCAGACAATTTAATGTTTGTGAAGGAAATTTTAGAGGAAGAAATCCAAAAGGTGGTGTTCTCGTTTAACCTTGATAAAGTTCCTAAATTGGACAAGATTTCCGCTCAATTTTATCATCAATTTTGGGAGGTAATAAAATATGATTTTTGTAGAATGATTGACTAATCATTTAAATGCAATTTCTTTAGTGGAGGAATCAATACTTCTTTCCTAGCATTGGTCCCAAAGGAAGCAAATCCATCTTGTTTTTCTAGGTTTAGACCAATCTCATTGTGTAATGTTTCTTATAAAGTCATTTCAAATATTTTTGCCTCAAGATTGAAAATTCTTCTCCCAAAATTAATATCTAAGAACCCAGGTGGATTTGTTCATAAATGACAAATATTTGATAATATTATCCTAGTCTAGGAAGCAATTCATTCTAGTTAATAAAGAGAAGACCAAGGCATGATCATTATCCTTGATATGGCTAATGCCTTTGAAAAGGTTATACATGATTATTTATTCAAGGTTATGTCAAAAATTAGTTTTGATGAAAGTTTATTTATTAGGTTTCCCTCTCCATTAAATCACCTTTGATATCTCCATTAGTAGATGGCAGGGCAATGATATTCTTTTGATCTTCTCATGGCTTCTGTCAAGGTTACCCTTTGTCCCTCTTTTTACATATCATAATGGCTGACTCTCTTAAGTAAAAGGTTGGAGTTCGCAAGAATCCGTGAGCATTTACCTAGTCTTAAGTTTGTTCATGAAATAAAGAATATAAATCACTCTCAATTATGTATGTGAACCAACTCACATTATTGTTTGGAATGATGTACATGTAGAAGTATAGGTAGAATGTTGTACACATTCTACAATAGGAGAAAGTCATGCTATGGAATTATGACTCAAGTTGACTGAAGTAAAAATTCAATGAAAACAATTCAACATGGAAATGGTGATTTAAAAAAAAATGGAAGGTACCCTCAAAGAAAATATATCCATTTTCATTACTATAACAAAAAAAAAAAAACTGAATCTTGAATAACCAACTTGTGAACCTCAAGTTTAGGTTTTAATACCAGCTGAAAACTAATTTGATTTATGTTGGAATAGTGCCTGAATAGTCATAAGGTAGTCATCTTGTTGGGTTGGCATATTGGAAATAAATATTCTTGGAAGATGCTTGAATAACCCTAAAAGAACGTGGTTGTTGGGTTAACTAGAATTGACACTGGGACGATGTCAAATTGGGAAAGATTTGATATCCCCTCGATTGATAAAATTTGTAATTAAATGTGCATAATTTTATTATTAGTTAAAGTGAAAGGTATTGGAAACACTTTAATTATCAACAAAATTTAATACTGATAATAATTGATGTAAATTAATTAGATGTTTCTATTTTTTGAATAAAGAAAAATACGGAAAATTAATGATAAAATTTGTAATTAAATGTGCATAATTTTATTATTAGTTAAAGTGAAAGATATTGGAAAAACTTTAGTTATCAGCAAAATTTAATACAGATAATAATTGATGTAAAATTTTAATTAGATGTTTCTATTTTTTGAATAAAGAAAAATACGGGAAATTAATGGTTAAGTACAGATGACTGAAAGAGAAAAACCCTTGTAATAAAAACCCTTGTAATAAAATGTGCATAATTTTATTCAATTAAAGTGAAAGATATTGGAAAAACTTTAATTATCAGCAAAATTTAATACTGATAATAATTGATATAAAATTTTAATTAGATGTTTCTATTTTTTGAATAAAGAAAAATATGGGAAATTAATGGTTAAGTACATATGACTGAAAGAGAAAAACCCTGAAATTTTATTTCAGAAAATTATTATTATCTATCAACAAGTCCTAGGCTTCTAGATTAGATTTAAGAAAATTATTATTATCTATCAACAAGTCTTAGGCTTTTAATCTGGGTGATTAGATTTAATTTTGAAATTATGATATTGGTCAATTAAATGTCTCCTAGAAGACATGAAGTTGTCCTCAGATGTGAGAGACAAGAGCTCATTAATGAGCAGTTAACTATTTCCACCTATTGGTGAGGTAGAGGCAATTAGTAACCACCCAAAGAGTGGCAGAAGAATATTATTTGAAAATTCTCCAGCTTTTGTCTCAATTATTCTCAGAGTAGAATTAGAGAGAGTGAAGAGAGGCAAGAAATAATGGACATAAAAAAAAGAGCTCATTAATGAGAAGTAACTACTGCCACATGTTGGTGAGGTGGACTCAATTAGCAACCACCCAAAGAGTGGTAGAAGGATATTATTTGAAAATTCTAGAGCTTTTGTCTCAATTATTCTGAAAGTAGAATTAGAGAGAGAGTGAAGAGAGGCAAAGAATAATGGACATAAAAGCAATTGTAAACCTGATTTTTTCACGGGATACAAGCATTGTTTGTTATGTCAAAATTGGGAGGAGCCAAGTAATTGACCATATATTTCCCAAAATTATTATCAAGTTAATGTTCTCGAACTCTGTTTATTATTATTTAATATTAAGAACAAAAATCGGTTTCTATTTCCCTATCATTTCCATATCATTTCATAGATTACTCTGTTTATTATTATTTAATATTAAGAACAAAAATCGGTTTCTATTTCGCTATCATTTCATAGATTACTGTGTCCATTGCCGATATTATGTCAAGTATAAATATCTATCAAACAATAATTTTACTTTTTTATAAAAATTCACCTATTTATGAAGATGTGAAAGTTGATTTGCCTTTGTCCAGTGAAGTGGTCAAGTGAACTGAATACATTCAGTATAAAACGCTATTATGTACGAAGAACAATCGAACCAGATAACATTAAATACCTAGATACAAATAGAAGAGAATTTAGTATGTATGAGAAAATTTCTAACAGTTAAAATAGTAATAAAAACAAGAATGACCAGCAAGTCTGTAATGAAATTACCTTCTGAAGATATGGAATTGGTATGAAATTACCTTCTGAGAGGAATTATACGATAACAAATTAATATTAATAAGAACAGTGTAATTTTTGTTACAACAAGAGCCAAATATGAATTAAAAAAAAAAACAAAAACAAAACCGTGAAGAAATGACAACGGTGGACTATGGAAAACCGTGATAAATTAGTTAACTACACTAAGTATGTTAGAGTGTTTTAGAGAAAAGTCACAAACAAATTCCAAAATCCTCACTAGATATTTCGAAAAAGAAACCAAAGAATAGTCTCTACATTTTTGAAAATGACCATAGGAATTTTTGGCAATCAAATGACAAGTAGTTGAACAACCCTCAGTGAGAGTTACAATTTTCTTTTGCTAAGGTTTCTGACTGGGTGAAAACCCTGGCTTCATTAAAAGAATAATTTGTACAGAGATACCCTATGTCCGTAAATAAAGAGACATACTCTAAAATAGAAAGGAACATGGTAGGGTTACGACATGAGACTCTACCAATGACCTTACTGTAAAATTAGCAAAAGGAGTATTGAACTGTATTCCTTCATGACCACACTAAAATGAGCTCAAACCCTGGATCTGCACCCTGTGAATTAAAAACGAAAAACACAATTATATATAAATAATGTGAATGGAGGAGAAATAACATATTAGGAATGAAAAATTTACCGAGACTGCAGCAATAACTATACCTTTGAAGAAATGATATTATGCCGCTGAGAAAAACCTCCTTTCACAACAGGTAGCAGCAACAAAGATTTACTAATGACAGCTGGAGGAAGTGTAGCTTGGTGTTCATGCTACACCTGTTATTGCCTCGTCTCCACAATAGGTAGCAGCAACAAAGATTTACTAATGACAGTTGGAGGAAGTGTAGCTTGGTGTTCATGCTACACCTGTTATTGCCTGGTCTCCACTGCCAATTGTGACAGTTAAAGAAAGACTAGTGGAGAATGGGAGAAAACCAAATGACACAATTTAAATTATCACAACGCATTAAACCCTTTTTGAAAACCCTAGGTTTCATGGGAACCGTAGATCAAGCTTCTTTTAATAGACACCGTTTTAATAGACACCGTTCAAGATAAAACCTATACTTGAGGGTAGAGTTTTTGGCCAAAGATTAGCGGTTTTTAGAAATTTTTTAAAAATTGGGAAAATTTATTATCACTGAGTTTTCAAACCAACAGTGAGGACAACAATTTATGGCTTAAAACAGGTTGACTCATCAGCATTATTCAAAGAAAACCATATGTATTTGGGTCTTGGGCCTTAACCTATTTCCTTATATCTAAGGAAAATGAACCTGTTTCCTTATGTGAACAAACAATTTTTTTTATATCTAAGGAGAACCAACTCTTAACCAAACAAAGACAATTTTAAAGCATACTAGAAATCCATAAAAAATAAAGGTTCTAAAATTATATTAAACCAAAATTTTATTCACTATACAATAAACTAATTATACCACATTGACTAAGTGGAAAAGTAATCTACATTTTATATGGCTATAGCTAATGTCATGCAACAAACATTAAGGATGAGAAACACTTACATGAAATATATATACATATTGGTGATTCAATATTAAAACCAGATTGTTTGTATGTGGCAAGAACAATAATTTACATTGTAAAAGTATAATGAAATTATAATTGATTTTGCAAATACTAACAAGAATGGAATTAAAAGTATAATATGATGTAATAGTCTGAAGGAGCTATAAAAATAAACAAGATTGGACTTAAATTAATATGGAATGGAGGTGAAAGAAGGTTGTGCATATACTTTAATTATAGTTGGTCATAAGTTGGTCATGTCAATTTTGTGAACTATAATATGATGTAATAGTCTGAGGGAGCTATAAAAATAAACAAGAATGGACTTAAATTAATATGGAATTCCATAATTAATATGGAATGGAGGTGATAGAAGGTTGTGCATATATTTTAATTATTATCAAAGTTGGTCAAAGTTGGTCATAAGTTGGTCATGTCAATTTTGTGAAGTATAATATGATGTAATAGTCTGAGGGAGCTATAAAAATGAACAAGAATGGACTTAAATTAATATGGAATTCCATAATTAATATGGAATGGAGGTGATAGAAGGTTGTGCATATATTTTAATTATTATCAAAGTTGGTCATGTCAAGTTTGTTTCACAGGTAGTTGATACAGATGACATAAGAATAAACACATGGTATGTTTTTACAAGTGTTAGATAGATGATGTAAGAATAAACACGTGTACTTTCTATGTAAACATAACTAGGATAAACACATGGTATGTTTTTACAAGTGTTAGAATGGTATGTTTTTGCAAGTGTTACGTAAACATAACTAGGATAAACACATGGTATGTTTTTACAAGTGTTAGATAGATGATGTAAGAATAAACATGTGTACTTTCTATGTAAACATAACTAGGATACCCTCGAAGGAGGGAAAGGGAATACCTAAGAGGCAAAGGTTAAATTGTTATTATGGTTAAATTTTCATCCTATATAAATGTATTGGTTACAAAATTAGCAATTCATTTAAATGTATTGATTGTAACTTAGAACAATTTAATTAAACAAATGTTCGTTATAAAATCTATATCTATATATATATATATATATATATGAACAATTTAATTAAAAAAAATATTGATTATATATATATATATATATATATATATATATATATATATATATATATATATATCTAATGGAAAATTTACATGGTGGAGTGCACATATTCAAAATAACTAAGGCCTTACTTCTACCGAATATGCTGACCAACAAGTACACAGAGTCATCAATAGAAGAAAGCTAGTAGACCCAATATTGATAGCCCATATGAACCAAAACTGCTAAAAAATCAAAATACATCCCACCCTCATCACTAACCATTCAAGTTCACTCGAGCCTGAGTGCCATTCCTACCCTCACTAGGGTGGAAAAATGCTTCATGCACATGAGACTCCATGTGTGCCATTCTCCCCTCGAAATTATCCATCTACTCTATCTAGTCAGTCTAGAATATGCCATTGATTATGTTGAATGTTATTTAGGAAGTTGATAACATCATTTCAGTCATTGTGTCTATCATGAGCCAGTTGTTTGACCATTGATAACACTTGATGAATTTAATCTTTTTGGGAGTCAAATGGGGAGGGTAGGTCCACGCGCCCAAGGGAGATGTTATGAGGCTACTCCACCTCACCACCTTCATCTTGTTGGACGAATGGATGCACAACTCCATGCCTCAGAGGTCCCACACCACTCTGGGGCCATCCCCTTTAACGCATCATTAGTGTGTTGTAAGGGTTTTCTTTGGTCCCTGCCATCTCTACCAACCAGAGACAGGGATATCCAACCCACGACACCAACCACAAGTCCTGTGAATTACAACCTCTCCAACGCCTCGGCCCTATACCCACAAAGCACAATCCCATCGCCCAGATGCACAAAACAACCTACATTAGCACTAGGCCATGATGTAGGGTTCTCCTCCCACCAACCCAACTAACCAGACATGGGGGTCTTCGTCCACAAAATTGATTAAACGGCACCTCTCCACAAACTAAAACACATCGCTTGACAACTCCTCCTTCGCCTAGAAACTAATAAAGGAAATTTTAAATGCCCCCATATGACCACTAACCATCTTAGTTAACCCACACTTCCCTCCAAGGCCACAAAATGACACCAATCATAAAGTAAAAACAAAACTTGCAGAGCTTAAACTTGACCAACTAAATATAAAAGAGCGGATATAGGGAAAATTCCATCAGGACCACCAATAGAATTTAGAGGCCCCCTTATCCGTCACCTCTTCCACAAAAGAGTACTAATCAAACAACGTAAACTGATGATTGAAAAAAGCTAAGGACAATAAAAACAATAATACTTGCAAGGAGGGGGCCATACCACCAGTATCCACCGATAGAGAACCCAACTATAAGCATCACACACCCCACCCCACCCCCCCAAAGCCTAGGAAATCTTCTAGTCTCTGGAATTTGTCGTGAGGCAGGGTCCCAAATTACATTCTATCTTACCAGTGGAACCAAAAGATCACTAAGCCTCCCCTCTCCATTGTTCACTGTGCACAACACCAAGCCAAAGAATATGAATGACTCACCTAATAAGCTTCCCTACTCTCGTGAACACTCTATTCCCTTGAATACCCAAACCCTCATCGCCCAACACTTAGGAATGCATACAAGCGCCCAAATAATAATAATTATACTGTGGATCACCTCCATAATGTTCCTCCTTGAAGCGCCAAACAAGGCTTGCATGGCACACTTCAAATTCATTAATACCACTTAGATGTGCTATTAAACGCCCATGTCTTGGGCATCACCATTTGCATTTGCCACTCATCGTGGATTCTCAAAATATATTAAAAAATAATGTTTTAATTTATTTATATTCAAAATATTTTATAATATTAATATCAATTATTAAAAAATAAACTCATTTCATCTTATAACAAAGTTTTCAGAGAGATATATTTTAAAAATTAATTAATTAAATTTATTTTATAAATTTAAAATTATAATCAACTTCATTATTATTGACACTTTCATTTGATTCTCTTCATATTTATTTCTTTAATTTTTATTTTTTTTATTAATTCCACAAAAAAACTATACAATTCCAACTATTTTCTTATTATATTATGCGTTTATTTTATAAACATATCAAAACCACAGTAACAACCTCTTTTTACTCATTATCATTGAAATTTTCACTAGAATTGCAGTAACAACTTGTCCCATAGAAAACATCCTTTTATTACACTATCTTAAAGAGTCTTTCAATAATGCTATTGAGATGAAATGATATTTTATCAACATTAATATGATGATAAGGTTTTATCCTTCCTCAACACCAATAACATTGTGTTAATTCATATAAAATACATAGCTTATATATATTTATAAATTAAATGTAACTAAATTTTTGTGACTTACATATCTTTAATAATAAAGGTAAAACCACATCCTTATAATATAGCTATGTTAACATAAAGTAGAATTGGTAATTTTAGGAAATTTGATTATCTATCTGCTGAAAATGAAAACTAGAGAAATTAATAAGGTGTTTATTAAATTTAAATTGAAAACATGAAATCAATGATATAAAAAATGATTTGAAAAAGAAAATACATAAAAAAAATATTAAAACTAATATATGAAAATATAAAAAATTAAATAAAAAAATATATTAATATTATTTAAATAATTTTAAAATTAGAGAAGTAAATTAGAGTTATTTTGAGTGGATGGAAGAAGTAATGGAATTCTCGCACTTAAATTCCATTCCTTCAAATAATAAATGTTGATAGTATTAATAGTGTATAAATATGATAAATATTAATAATATTGGTAATGTATAAATAATCTAACTTACAGAAGAAATAGTATTTTTTCCAAAATTAAATATTAAATTTCAAATCAAAATAGCTACTCGCCCTTTATTTAAAATAAATTGAAAAAAAATACTATAATCATATTTTAAAAGAGACAGATTTGTGGAAGTTGAATAAATACAAAGGGTGTTTCTTACGTATTCTTTAAAAAGAACAACTAACCCTGAAGCGAAAAAGTTTTTTTTGGGTGTTTTCAAGTGCAGATTGGAGTCGCTTTGGGACCCAAACACTCATTACTAATTTAAAATTTGCGAAAATGCAGTTTTTCATAATTTACAAAATAGAAAAGACGGTTCAATACACGTGTAATCTGGCCAAAAAAACGAAATACTCATATGGAACTACAAAATCCGCCAAACAACAATGATGCCTTCGCTTTCATTTTTATAATAGCTATTCGAATTCTACCTTACAAACAGAATGCGAAAACACGCATGGCCTAGGTTAATTATATAATTATTTAACTATGATTGATATGATAGCATGGGAGAATGAATGCTTTGTAATCAGTTTTTTCCATTACCGTTCAATTTAATCTAAGATCGATCGAAGACTGTCATATAATACCATATTTTTTTTATTGGGTGGGAAGAAATTTAACCATAAATTAGTTTTGAAGACTATGGTTTGAATAGGTCTAATTACTAGCATTTGTCCCAAAAGGTACAAAAAAAGGCCGATAGGATTATTAAATTGGAATTGTTGAATTTTTCTAGAAGAGATGTTGGTTCAAACCTGCAATTTGAGCTGGCTAAAGGCTTTCTAATTGTTTTTTATTATGGTAAAATTATATTGATAATTCATTGGTTTTACTTTCAAAAGCTTGAATTTGAAGGGTACCTTATAGCTTGTATGCAAGATTGCAATGGGTTCTGCCCCAAAAAATGCTACTAGATCTAAACAAGCAGAGCCATAAACCTGAAAATTTTTCAATAATAGGACCTGCTTGGGACAAGCATAATCCTTACTCCACTCCAAATAAGAGTTGCAGTATACGGATTAGGATACAATGCAGGAAAGCATGCCTTATGAACAGAAAAGGCAAAAGATAATAGTGTTTTAATTGCCATATGCAAGGCCTTCATAGATTGCCCCATGACAGCATAAAAGGAACTAACAATATAAAACACGCATCCATAACAGCAAAGGTAAAAGAGCAGCAAACATGCATTCATCCAAAAAATTGCAGCAGGGAAATAGCCAAACAGTATATATCTTCTTCCATTAATCATAGGAAGAGAAGTATAAAGCATGCTTTCAGAGCAGAAAAGATAAAAGCTAACAGTGCTAAGTGTTAGCTCCCATAAGTAAGGCATTCACAGTTTGCTCCATAACAGCATAAAAGGAACAAACAGAATAAAACATGTATCCATAACACCAGAAGGTAAAGGACAACAAATATCCATTCATCCAAAAAAAATGCAGCAGTCAAATATCCATTCATCCAAAAAAATGCAGCAGTCAAATAGTCAAACGGCGTATATCTTCTTCTATTTATCATATGACAAGCAATATACTTCCATCAATTCAAAAACCCTTACAGACCAGTACCGTCTCTTACCCTATTCAAAAGAATATGGTTTCTAGCTTAAATAGTTATCTGTGATGAAGTACATTTGAACCAGCGCTTAAGCCCACTAATTCAAAATACAAAGTAAAATTGCTTAATACAAATAAATTCTTTCAAAATACAATTTAAAATTGCTTCATACATGTAAGGTCTTGATTGCTTAAAGTTCCTCCAACAATAAGGAAAAATACTTGGAACTTTTGGATACTGTCCAGAAAGCAAAGGTAATTTTGGTGCTTACCATTTACCTGGGTGATTCCAGTCCCATTCAGAATTAAAAACATCCACGAGCAGAATAGACCTCTGTAACATTCTGATGGGCAACAATGTGAACCCTTGTAAGAACAGATTAGGAACAACGGATATATCAGACAAGGACCACTTTATCCCCACAACAGGAAACCACAGACAAATTGCTTTCAACGACAATGTAACAGAGCCTTGAGTTCCATATTGTGATACATTTATCCAACAAGGGTTGCCGCATCCTCACAACAGGAAAGCATAGGAAGCTTGCTTTCAACAGCAAACTAACAGAGCCTCACGTTCCACATTGTGCTCTCCATCCATAACATTACAGCCCATATAGCCTTGCCGTGTTAGATATATTCACAAGTTATAGAAAACATACGAAATAGAACTGTCCCAAACAACCAGGTAAAACCCACCATCCTAAACAGTCAGGCAGAACCTGCCTCCTGAACAACCAGGCAGAACACACTCAATAAGTAACAATAAGGGAAGCCGCACATTTGCACTACATCAGACTTCTACGTAAATTTTGAAAAGATATAAGTGCATGAAGAAAAGCTTCAAAGAACAAAAAAATAACGAAATACAGTCAGTAATATCAATGACATCGGCGTAAAATCTTTGGATTATGAATTCTTTTCCAAAAGCCAAAAGGTAGCGCCCATAAACAAGAAAAGCAAATACATAATTTCGCAGGCAGAAAAGATATGGCTGATCAAGATCAGCTAATTTTTAATTAGTGATAGAGGGAAAAGCATTAAAGGTCGCACGAATACCTTCTTAGCCCCTCGCGCATCCCGAGGTTTCTCCCGGTCGGATGATCAGCCATTGCCACAATTTCAGTTGTAAAAGGCCGCCAGAGCTTTTAACAGCGAGCTATTAAACATCGGAAGAAGAATCTGCAGGCTTCCATGTATGGAATCGGTCTGCGCGTCTTTGAAGTATGAAGCTGAGAAACAAGGAAACCTCCACAATTGACGCAGGAAGCTAAGGCCAGTAGCAGATACAACTGAATTAGGGCCGATCACTTGAGAATGAGGGAATTCCTGCGTTAGCTCAGGGGCACAGAGCCCCTTTAAGGATGGATAGCTCGATATTTTCTCAGGAATTCCCTATCTTTTCGTGCAAACAGTGTGACAAATAGAAAGTTGTGTCTTTTTCCAAGTGTGAAATAGGGCACAGCGTTAAATGGTACGCTGTAAAATCGGCAGCAGAAAGCAAATTTCAAATCAACGGTTGAGAGTGTCTCACCTGATTGAACGGAGCAGGGTAAAAGTGTTGACGATTGTTGATGCATAGGAAGGTCTATCGGCCTAATTAAGAACATGTTTTTTTTACAAAAATCACAAAATATGTATTTTTTCGGGAAAAAAATAAATAAATAATAATATCTTTAAAAAAAAGAATTTCAAAACTAAAAAGATAAAATATTTATAACTGGGTACAATCAAATCTCTACGCTGATATGGACCGTTGGTCCCCACAGATCTCTGATCCAATTCCTAATTAGACTGTGGACACTTAAAAATTGCTCTAGGCGTGAGTATCTATAAAGTTGGACACTCTGTTTATGGATTCCGCATTTACCTGTACATATATATAGGTCCAAATGCACTTAATTTGTTCCACAAACCTCTAATTGATCCAGAGAACCTTCTGCGGTAGAAGGAATTGAAGAGGGCCGAATATCACAGCTCCATCTTAGCGAAAGACTTGATGTTTCAAACGGTTGGCAGAGTCATCGGATTTCATTTACTTTCGATTTCTCACAAACAAACATTGAAAAGGACTACAAACGAATTTCTTTTTCTCTAAATCTCTAGAGAAGAAGGTTAACAGTTCTTCCCCGCTCGAAACAGACTTGACAGCGGTAGCATACCAATGCTCATGATTGGTAAAACAAGCCCCAATCTTTGACTTATTAGGCTGGGGGCACTTGGTTGGCTGTGCGATTGGTAATGGCACAACGTGTGTGGGAGCTGTTAAGGAGGGGCATCCTTAAGTCAATTGTTGATTCCTAACGGAGAGTGACAAAAGTCGTGGATTGCGTCGCCAACCGCTGGCGGGGATGAATCCAACATACAAGGCAGATAAGTTGACGTGTTATGGATTTAACGAGACATGTCATCCTCGGATTTGCCATGGATAGACGAGGAACGTCGGCGGGCGATTATAGGACACCTTCTATTTAATAAGTCAGACTGCAATGACTGTGTATCCCATTACTCATTTTACAACTAATATATTTGGATTTATGACTGATTTTCAATAAAGACTAATGACTGTGTATCCCACTACTGATTTTACAACTAATATGTTTCATTCTGCAACTAATATGTTTGTATTTATATGATGAGTGATTTATATAATAACCATGGTAGATCAACTCAGTCTGCATTTTGAATAACGACTTATGACTTTGTATCTCTTCGATGATTTCACAACAAACATGCATATTCTTTGTATTTATATTTGTTTGTTAGCCTGTGTTATAATGTCTCTCGCCCTTTTAGACGCGGGATTTCTTGGGTTGTCGAGCCAAAAAGAAATGGCAGTGACGGCTATTATCACTGGAGTGGCAGCCAATACATTCAGTAGCGCTATTGCTCCACTCATCCGGCAAATAGACGATGTTATTCGGTTGGATGAGAACCGTAAGCTTCTGGAAGGGCAGTTATGACTCTGTTACTCGATGTTAGCAATCAATTTCAAGATCGGCAAAAGACGCCCCCTCAATTTCTGCAAAATTGTCTGCGAAGGATGCAAGATGCAGTTGGAAAAGCAAGACAGTTGATCGATTGTTCTTGAAGGCGGAAGTGGTGTATCAGTTGCCTCCTTTGCAAGGCTGCCTAAACTTTCTACAGAAATCCGGAGGTGGAAGACAACTTTTGATGAGCTCTTTCGCAATCTTCAAACCGACTTCTCTATGTTTCACAGTGCTTAATAGATTGCCTCCGCGGCACCACAACAGGCAAGCCTACTTCTTCAAGACCAACGAGACACCGGACTCGTAGTGTTACGCCCTAGGCGGTAGTCTTTCAATCGTACTTGGCGAGGTGCGGCACCACCGAACACTTTCTTTTCACCAATACTTCTATTCATAGACTACGCCTAACCACTTGTCGTACTTAGTTTGTGTTTCTCAACCAAGTAATTATTATGTTTCCTTTATACCAATGAACACCCATACACATCCATTATCATTAGCGATTATAAATGAAGAACACAATTGCACAGTATAAAGGGAGGGGCAACTCCCTGAACAATGAGTATGCCCGAATATATTTTATTAATCAATTTTTCAATATTACAAAGCTTCACAAGTATACTTGGGAAACACCAAGTTTCATACTTAGCCAAATTTACAACTTGTCACACCTTCGTGTGCCAACCAAAGTTCCTTGCCCAAGCTGGGCGGGCGCGCCCTCACACGAACTGCCAACCGCACTTCTCAACCGAACCTTGTTTCTTCGTGGACGTCGGGCGGGCGACCTCACCAAGTCACCGAGACACCCTCGTCTACTCCTTCGCACGACGGTCTCACCAAAGTTTCCACCACGTTATGTTTTACACATCGGGCGGGCGACTTCACCAAGTCTCCACCCGCGCTCCTCGTCTGAACGACGGGCGCTCCTACTCACACCCTCACCTTTCCTTCCAAGCTGCGTGCTACCGTGTGGAGCTGCCCAAGGTTGGGCGCATTAGAACTGCGCCTTTCCTTCTTGCTGCGGCTCGCACTCTTCTTCACACCTCCACTTCTTTGAAAGACTTGCTCGAGTTCGATTGCCAAATGAATCCATCGCAATGTTGTATTTGTATGGATGGTTGGGCAAGCCGTGCTGCCCAAGCCGACTTGCCAACGCCCTCACACATCGTTCGTTCGCCTTGTTTTGTGTTGGTCGACCAACACTTTACGCACAAGCTGCCACAATATGTAAGGTCGGCCGGTGGGTTGAGCCATCACTCCCCACTCTATAAAATCCTTCGCTTCCTCCTCTAATGCGCATTATTAACTCGTCTCCTCGCACATTTTGGTCATGGAAGCTCGCACTTCGCATTTTCCACTTTGCTCGTTTGCCAACAAGCCATCGCATAAATTGGGAGGTCATGCCAAGAACCGCAGGTCCTTACATCCTCCTCCACCTAAAATCATTGTCGTCCTCGACAACATCCCATCCTGGTAGCCATCCACCAAGATCATCATCAATAACTGTTTCATCCTCGGTCCGTGATATCGACTCCTCCACATACTACAAACATCCCTGCAACATATGTAGAACCACCATCTCCATCATGTGTCGTCCCATCCTGTGAACTATCCTCCTTCCTACCTGCCTGATGTCAACATCTCTCTGGTACACTGCTAGCCCCCATGACTTGAACTAGTCAGGTGATCAGTCCAATTGTCACGCTCAAATCATAAGAATTTCCATCCTTATGCTTTCACCAGTCTATTTTGGATTCTGCCACATCCTGGACTCACCAAGAATCTCTCCCATGCTCAGGTCCATAGAAACTCCATCCCATCTGCAACATGTCATGATGCTTAATGCCAAACCATTCCTGCACCACCTGTCATACCTGCTCAACCTGTTTTAAGGACTCACTGCCATGAGAAGCTAACAATGAGCCCCATCTTCTATGTCATCTAAGAAGATGTAGAGGGACTAGAGCCTGAAGGCTCACCCTCACTAATAAGCTCAATCCATCTGTTAGGATTCTCTATCTCCATCCTTTGTAGATATGCCACCCGATCCTCCTCATGGACATTCGGTCTCACATAAACCTCCTTGTCATCATCATCATCGTCAACTTCTTCTAGCCTTGTTGATAAATCCAAGATAAGTCTATCAGAAAGCGTCCTGATAACCAATGACTGCTCGGTAAGTTTTGCCTCAATAATAGACAACCGCTTACTCATGTCTTCCATGCGCTTCTCATCCTCCATCTGCATCATTGCTAGTTTACAATAAGGCTTTCTCACACCAATGGTTGGAACACCAATGGGTACATCTTCCCTTCCATCGTAAATGTACAGTTTCTTCAAATGTGGAAGGATCATAGCATCATATTGTTTCAAGAATTCCATCCCCAGCACAGCCTCATAGTCATCAATACGCACTATAGTGAAGTTGACTTTCCCGGTCCACTCACCTAGTGCTGTGTCCACTCTTTCAGCTACACCAAGAACCAAATCAGGCGGAGAATTCACCATCTTCATTTGTGCCTTCATTGGTAAAAATTTCAGCCCAATTCTTCTCGCAACATCTTCACTCATGAAGTTATCAGTAGCTCCACTATCTACCATAGTAAGTACCTTCATACCTCCAATCTTCATCCGAACATACTCCAAGCTGTTCCTTTTAGGATCTCTCCAAGAGACCACTTTCATAGCAGCAGCAACACCAAGAATCTACATCATCCCCACAAAAGGTTCTTCTTTCTTCGCATTAGATTGTGCAATAGCAGCCACTTTTGGTCTAGAAGGACAATTCTTTACCGTATGTGGTTCAGCACAAATCCAACACTTCAATGGCTTCTTTGTCTTCTCATCTAACTTTGAAGCTTCATCTTTCTTCTTCTCTTTCGGCTTATCGAACTTCTTCTTCCTCTCATCATAATGCTCCACCAACCTGTCCACAGCAGCAAAAGCTTCTTCAATTGTTTTAATCTTCTGCCTCTTCACTTCATTGCGTGCCCAAGGTTTCAATCCAATAATGAAGTTGAACACCTTGTCCCTCTCCGCCATGTTAGGAAGTTCCAGAACCGCACTTGTAAACTCTCGCTGATATGTCTGTAGGTTCCTTGTCTACTTTATGAATTTAATCTTCATCCTTGATTCCCACGTTTCATCCTGAGGACTGAAATGAGCCTGCAAAGCTTTCTTCATATCATCCCAAGAAGTAATTTCATCAGCACTGCCATTGGCAATATGATCCATCCGTCTTCTCCACCATATCTTAGCATCTTTTGTTAGGAATTGAGCAGCCACTTTCACCTTTGTCTCATCATCGGATAGACCCAAGCGTTCCAAGTATTGCTCCATATCCCATAGAAAGTTACCAAGAGTCTTCGCACTTCTTGTACCATCATAAGATTCCGGTTCCTTGACTTTCACATGAGACACTCCTCCACCTGAGTTATGTCTCACGACCTTCTTCAACACTGCGATCTCATCATTTGCACCATCAAGAGATTTCCGCAAGTTCACAATCTTTGCTAGACCCTTGTCCCTTGCTTCTCCAATCTCCTTGACTTCATTTTCAAGTTGTGTACACTTAAGATCAGTGTACTCATGCCAAGCCCGGAGTTCATCAAACTCTTCCCTCAACTACACATGATCCTCTAGTTCCTTCACAACTAGATCCATCTTTGTAGTCCAGTAAGATTCCAATGCCTCCACTCTCTCTAGTATCTTGTTTATCCAAGCCTCAGTTGCATTGTGGCTAGATTCACTTGATCCCACATGAGATTCACCTGCCATTTCTACTTCCTTCTTCCTTCTTTGTGATCGAGTATCGACCATCCAATAGCTTCACCAAGTTTCCTGCAACCTGAACCAGCCCTTATTCCACTTGTATGTGAAACAACTTCCTTCACGTGCAAGTACCTGCTTCACTGTCACCAGCTTCCAAGCTTCTTCAACCTTGAATACCACCTGTCACTTCGTCATGAGCAAACCTTGCTCTAATACCAACTGTCATGCCTCCAGGTCTATGGTAGTCTTTCAACCATACTTGGCGAGGTGCGGCACCACCGAACACTTTCTTTTCACCAATACTTATGTTCATGGACTACGCCTAACCACTTGTCCTACTTAGTTTGTGTTTCTCAACCAAGTAATTATTATGTTTCATTTATACCAATGAACACCAATACACATCCATTATCATCAGCAAATATAAATGAAGCACACAATTGCACAATATAAAGGGAGGGGCAACTCCCTGAACAATGACTCTGCCCGAATATATATTATTAATCAATTTTCCAATATTACAAAGCTTCACAAGTATACTTGGGAAACACCAAGTTTCATACTTAGCCAAATTACAGCTTGTCACACCTTCGTGTGCCAACCAAAGTTCCTTGCCCAAGATGGGCGGGCGTGCCCTCACACGAGCTGCCAACTACACTTTGTGAAATCATTGTTTATATTCGATCTATAATTAGCGACTGAACTTTGTGAAATCATTGTTTATATTCTTATTTATAATTTGATATATATTCTTATTGATCCACAACTAATTTTCCATACATAGAATTTGATACTATGATCTTCAATATATATATTATACCTTTTTACTGACATTAAATTCCTCACATATTTCAAATCTAGACCTTACACTGTATGGTGTATGCATCATAAATCTCCACTTTATTTTTATAAATTTTGATTGAAATAAGTGTGTTGTGAGTATTTCAAGTTGTGTTATTATTTTCAACTTGAACTTGAGATTCATGTGGTATGAGTATTTCATGTGTTATGAGTATTTCTGTAAATCTTTATGTATCATGAGCATTTTCAATTGAAATTGGAATTTGTATAACTAGTGATAGAAGTTGTTCAACTTGGAGTTGAAAGATAATGATTTGGGTTTTATCTTCTGAGATCAAATCCATCATGCATTATATAAATGTTATTATAATGAATATAAACCTTTTTCTCATGTTTTTCATTAAAGCTTTTGCTTTACATATTATCTCTACCTTGAATCTTTTAGTGTTAGTGATTGACTCAAGTCTAACACATTTGACTATTTAGTGGAAAGAGTTGCAGAACATAAGAAATAGTTTGGAAAGAAGAAGACAACATCACAACGCACTAGATAGACTGTGTGCATTGCTCAAAAAGAGAAGAACCAATCACATGATTCTTCTAGGGGAAATGGCACTAAAAGAAGGTGGGGGAAAAATTAATTCTAGAGATAGGGGGTAAAACAAAATCAAGCAGAAAGACCTGATCTTCATTGTATTTGTTGCAACAAAAATGGATCCGATGCAGCAACATTTGGAATCCTCTAGGAGAAAATTAAAGACAAGCACAATTAGAAAGAAGACAAAGGTAAAACACTAATCCAACAAAACCACCTAGATCTACGTATTACATACTTTCTTTATGTAATGTCGAAATAGATGAAGAATTGTTTCATACTTCATTTGCTTCTTGGAGAGATGCATAACTGCTTGACATAGGTGTAACATGTAACAACCTTCCAAAGACACTTCTTTGAAGATTTAGTGACAATAATTTGTCAACTCTTAAACTTTTAGGATCGACACCATCATGCTTAACTTTCCTTGGTTCTTAGATTCACTTCTACATGATGTGCTTTATCTTTCAAAGTTGTGAAGGAACTTTCCGCCCCTTGTAAAATTTAACAACAAGGCCACTCCATTCATATATTTGATGGAAAATTTCAAATAAAAAAGGTTTATGATAACATGGTTGTCATGACTAGAGTGGAGGATGAAACATTGTTGATGTTGAAAGGGACATCTACTCATGCACAAAGTTATGCATATCACTCTCATCAGAATGATTGTACATTGTCATATAATCTTCTATGGCATGATAGATTTGAACATATTAAGTATCACAACCTTTGTTTATTGAAAATAATAATGTTTGTAGTTTGTCTACTATTCCTAAGAAACCAAAGTAATGTAATGTTTCTATCCTTGGAAAGAATACCAAACAACCCCTCCATGAGTCCACTTCCAAAGCACGTAGAAAAATTGAACTAATACATTATAATTTGTATGGCCCCATGCTTATTCCATGTTTTAATGGAAATAAATATTATCATGTCTTTTGTTGATGATTATACCAAGATGTCTTGAGTGTACTTATTGAAATATAAATCTCAAGCTTTTGAAACTTTTAAAAATTTCCATGTATTGATTCTAAATGAAGGACAATTGCATATATTATCTCTTCACACTAATAATTGAGGAGAATATACATCTAATGGATTTGAAAACTATCTTTCGCAACATGGGATTCAACATCAAACCATAATCCCATATAATTCTTAACAAAATGGTGTTAATGAACACGAATATCTTGAATATGGTTTGTTCCATGATGTTTTTCAAAAATGTAAAGTTGATGTTTTTGGCTAATGTGGTTCTATGTATAGTATTTGTGAAAATAGTTTTCCATCTCAAGATCTTAGAAATAGTACTCCATATGGAATGTGGTTGTAGTGAGACATCTCGGGGTCTTTGATTTAACTTGTTATGCCTTGATTTATGAGGCGCAAAGATGTAGGCTTTAACCCCATAAAATTAATCATTGCAAACAAATTCTTAAAAAGCTAAACATATACACTAGAAAACACAAAAATAAACACAAATATTTTACACTAGAAATTGAAACTAGGAAAAATATAAATATTTTTTAGTATATTGATCTTTATATATATATATATATATATATATATATATATATAGATATATATATATAGATAGATATATATATATATATATATATATATATATATATATATATATATATATTGTGGCATCCATAAACTGCCAATTCATTTATCATGGATTAGAAGATAACCATAGTTCATTAACAAAAACTACAAATCCATGGGCCAAACCTCCATGCACCACAAAATCATTTAACTCAAAAATTGTGTGCCGAAAACTAAAAAAAATAGACGCAGAAAATCACCTAAAAGAAAACTAGGCACCTTGCCTCCAAACACTCGCACAAGGTGGATTTGCCACTACTGCACCTAGAACAACATACAACACATGCAAGTAGTCATGCAAAGAATATAACACATACCCAATGTTCTCTCACTTGTTGTTTTCTTTTCATATAAGGGGCCACAGGAGTACATGATCAATAATCTAGGGCAATAATTCCCATTGTTTCTCTACACAAAGAGAACTTCTCTATGCTCACATGTTTTGTTAATGAATATGCAACATTCTTCAAAGTGTCCACCTTTTCCAGTAGAAACTTCTTGTCTTCAATCATATTTTTGATGAAGTGTTATTGAATATCAATTTTTTTTGTCTTTATTGATAATCTAGGCTCTTCACCAAGGAAAATACATTCTAAATATCACATTCTATCATTACAACTTGTTGCATCAATCCAATACTTGAAAAAAATATTTGTAACCATATTTATTCCTTGCTTGCATGATTTGATGCCATGTGTTTAACCTTTGTGGTTGAGAGTGTTGTTGAAAATGAAACAAGAAAATCATGATTTCATTTTGTCCTTGAATTAAATTAGGAATAAAATTGTAATTCCACATCACAAGACAACTTGTACAAATTAAATAAGTTAATTTGACTTAGTTGGCTCAATTAATTCGAGTTGAAGGTCTAACTAGAGTGGTGTAGAGTGTCTCCTACATTATAGGATCCCTCGTTGAGTTTATTTTGATTTGTAATTAATTATTTTAGTTTAACCGAGTTAAAGTCAGTGAAACGAGTTCCAACTGACGGAGGAACTAGTAGGAGGTCAAACAGTGGGGTGTTGCTTCATGTGTTTAACCAATTAACTTATGATTCACTCATAAGTAACTCATGCATGTTAGATCTAAGAGTTACTAAGTTCAGACTGGAGTTCAAGGGAAGCTTACCATCAATTGTATAATCATCCGAATTGTACAATTGGTGCACGTAGTCAAAGGAAGGCCTATGAGGATTTCTCAATTCATATTGAGGAATTTCCCTAATTAATAGGGGGTTAATTCCCAAGGAAACAATGCAAGGAAATAGGGACTTGGGCAAGCAGAAAATTGGTTAAGTATTGGCATAGGCTTACAGTCTAGGAAGTTGTGAGATAGATAGAGATAGTGCAGAGGTTGCTCGAGCTTCTGCAAAGCATTGTAATCTTCTCATTATTTATGACTAATGCAATATACAAATAGCAGGGGTTTTTAGCTGTGGATTTCCCCAGGAAATCATTATGCAATGTGTTGATTGAATTATTTCTCTTGTATGCTTCATGATTTATCGATCAATTATTATTTCCGCTGATGAGTAGAGTAGATTCAAGTCTATTGTTTTAGTAAATTAAAATTAGCAGTTTGAATCTACAAGGAATTTCTAGATGGCATTAGAGCTAAAATCACTATAGAAGAGAAGAATACGAGTTTGTCTTTGCAAGAAGAACAAGTTTTGCAGATCTATTCTCCAGAGCTAGTAGCAGGATTCAGATGGTGTTCTATGGTCTGATGCTCTAGTATGCCCTTGAGGGTAGCTCGAATTGCATTTCTTGGAAGGAATGGATGGAAGCAATCATGGAAGATAATGTATTGAAGGAATACATTGACAGCAATGTTCCGAAACCAGAAACTGCAGATGCAAAGAAACTGACAGAGTGGAAGAAGAATGTAGCCAAGGTAAGAAGGATCTTACTGGAAGGAGTTCGATATCATATTGTCTCAGATCTCCATAGGAAGGAGACTCCACATGCAACATAGAATGCCTTGATAGACTTATTTCAGAACAAAAATGGTCGTAGGAAGCTAGCACTGAAGGACAAGCTTCAAAAAATCAAGATGGAGAATGGCGACACAATACCACAGTACTTGTGCAAGTTCAGCCAATGTCAGGTTGATCTTGGGAGAATTGGGGTCACAATTACTGAAGATGATCTGGTCAACCTATCACTTCTAGGCCTTCCCAAGAGTTGGCACAACTACCAGGATTAGGTAAATGGGAGGGAGAAGTTACCAGAGTGGGAGCATTTGTGGTTTGACTTGATGCAAGAAGAGATTAGGCGGAACACCAGAGATGGAATCTCATCCAAGAATGAGGATGAGGAGAATTATGCATTTGATAGAAAGGTAAAGAAAGTGAAAGGAAAGAAATTCCAATCCAAAGGATATTCCAATCAGGATGGTAAGAAGAAGGACTTGTCAAAGATTAAATGTTTGCACAAGAAACCCAATAAGAACCCCTAAGGAAGAGTGGTAGGTGAAGCTCTTGCTTTACAATTCGAGTTGGATTTCACCCTCATTCCATGTATGGTGACATTGGTGATGGAAAGTGTGTGGAATATGGATATTAGTGGAGGCTCATTCCATACGAAGAGCAACAAAGAATTTTTCAATGACTTGGAGGAGTAGGACTTCCAGATGCACATCGAGATGGGAGATGATGGAAGGTAGGTATAACAAGATCGACATAGGTACTATTACTTTTCATAAGGAGTCTAGTTCTCCTTTCACATTAAAAGATGTCATGTATTTTCTGATTCTGAAGAAGAATTTAGTTTCAGTTCCTATTTTGGAAGGTTGTGGCTACGATGTGATATTTAGCAAAGGGAAGGCTTGCCTTCATCACATAGCCACAGGACAAGTGAAGCGGATCAGGCCTCAAGTGGAGAACCTCGACAAAATAGATGTAGAAGATTGTGCAACATTGAGAACAAAGTAGAGAAGGTGTAGAGATGAGACATTAGTGAATTACATCATAAAAGATTAGGCAATTTGCACCATGGAACATTGAAGATCATTCAACAAATTTCTACATGATTTCCTAAGGGCGCACTAGAGCAATGAGATACATGCAAAGGGTGTACATTGGGGAAGTACACCAAAGCCACCATTCATGATAAGGATAGTCGAGCACAAGCGATCCTTGAAAGAGTTCACTCAGATGTGTGTGGACCATTCTCGAAAGCCCCCATAGCCAAGCACAAATGTTATGTGATATTTGTAGATGATTTCTCATGAAGTGTTGGATTTTCTTCATGCAGAAGAAAGATCTTACGTTCTCTAAATTTTGTGAGTCTAAAGCACTTGTTGAGAAATACACTAGTAGGAAAGTGAAGGCTGTTAGGAGTGATAACGGTGGAGAATATGTGTCAAATTAATTCAATACCTTCTATGCATTAGAAGGCATTCGAAAAGAGTTAATAACAACCCATAACCCACAATAGAATGGGGTTGCTGAAAGGAAGAAAAAAGTATTATGGGAGCTGCATAGGTGATGTTACATGATCAGGACCTACCGTTTCACTTGTGGGCTGAAGCATGCAACACAATTGTATATGTGCATAATAAGAGTCCTCATTAGATTCTTTGGATGAGTACACTAGAAGAAGCTTTTTCACGTAAGAAACTAGATGCGGCAGACTTCTGAATCTTTGGTTCACTACTTTACTATCATGTTACCAAGGATGCAAGGAAATAGCTAGAGCCAATAGTTGTGTTGGGCATATTTGTGGGGTACACTGATACACCTCACTGTAGGAATTTACAGGGTAAGTTCCTCAGAAAGAACACCAAAAGGACACCGCTCACAACTAGATCACAGATCAATACACCAGTATTTTTGACATGGTTAAAACCCTCAAAGAGGGAAACAGTCCACGGCCTATGCCAACATGGCTACTACAGGCAATTTATTAATCAAAGAATGAAAATTTACATAAGCTTCTCTCATGCACGGATTACCCGAACAATGACCCTCCGTGCGCTTTAAATAGAACTCATGGACCAATCGGGTGTCAAGCCACGGATCAAGTGTCGGTAATACCGAGGAGAGAATGAACCGTCGGATCACTACATATCATGACCGTCGGATTGTAAGTTACAAAATGTACAATGGTAAAGAAACACACTTTACCTAACTCTATACCTAACTCTACACTAGACCATGTTGAACTTAACTATATCCTATGTGTCGGAATATCCTAACATCCCCCCTTAAGAACAACTTGGGATAGGATTGAAGGATTTACAAATATGACACAATAGGAGAAGGAAGGAGGCACTAGAGCCTATCCCCCCTTAGTGACAACTTCCTGAACTCCAAGCATATATCGAAGTTTAGTGAACTTCGCCTCTGTGAGAGCCTTTGTGAAGATGTCTGCAACCTGATCATCTGTTGGACAATATTGCACTTCAAGAACATGGTCATGAATGAGCTTTCTGATGAAGTGCATGTGTAGTTCAATGTGTTTGCTGCGCTGATGCTGGACTGGATCTTTGCATAGCTGAATGGCACTTTGATTATCACACCAAAGTGTGGTTGGATGCTGCTGCTCAAAGCCAAACTCTGATAGGATCTGACGAAGCCACAAGGCTTCCTTACTAGCTTCCACGGCACCACGATACTCTGCTTCTGCTGACGAAAGAGAAATGGCAGCCTGTTTCTTACAAGCCCATGTAATAGGTCCTGAACCAAGAGTGAAGACATAACCGGCAGTAGACTTCCGATCATCAGGGTCACCAGCCCAATCAGAATCAGTGAAACCAACTAATAGAGGAGCTGCTTTGGCACTGTAATGAATCCCAAACTGTACTGTACCTCGAACATAACGAAGTATTCTTTTAGCTGCTTTCCAATGACTTTCACGGGGGTTTTGCATAAAACGAGCAACAAGGCCAACAACAAAGGAAAGGTCAGGACGAGTATGGGTTAAATACAAGAGTTTTCCTACAAGTTGACGGTATAAGGTAGCATCAACTTCAGGAGAAGTACAAGAGACTGAAAGTTTGACTCCAGACTGAAAGGGAGAAGGGGCTGGCTTACAGTCTTCCATGTGAAAATGACGAAGAATATCACAAGCATACTTGGACTGGGAAAGGAAAATACCCTCGGATTGCAAGACTTGAAGACCGAGAAAATAGTGTAAGTGTCCTAAGTCTGTCATTTCAAATTTCTTTTTAAGGCTGGACTTCACATGGTTTATAAGGTTGGGATCACTACCAGTAAGAATAAGATCATCAACATAAAGAACAAGGATGATAAGAGAGTTGCCCACTTTCTTGGTGTAGACAGTATTGTCAGAATAACACCTAGAAAAGCCAGATTCTAAAAGAAAGCTATCCATTTTGGCATACCAAGCCCGAGGAGCTTGCTTGAGACCATAAAGGGATTTCTTAAGTCGACAAACAGGGCTGGAGTCTGTTTGTATGAAGCCAATGGGTTGTTCCATATAGATTTCTTCCTGCAAGTCCCCATGCAAGAAGGCAGATTTAACATCCATCTGATGGACTTCCCATTTTAAAGAGGCAGCAAGGGAAAGAACAAGGCGGATAGAGTTCATTTTGGCAACAGGGGAGAAGGTTTCAGTGTAGTCAATGCCTTCAACCTGTGAAAAGCCCTTAGCAACAAGACGAGCTTTATGTTTATCAACTTTCCCATCTGGTCCATACTTGGTTCTGTAAACCCATTTACATCTAACAAGTTTGCGTCCCTTTGGTAGAGGAACAAGATCCCATGTATCATTTGCAACAATGAATGATATTCTTCATTCATAGCTGCTTCCCAATGTGGATGGCCTGAAGCTTCTGCAAAAGTGTCAGGATCATGATTTACTGGAGCTTGAGCCAGTAAAGAAGAGGCTCTTTCAAACTGAGAACGTGTACGTCGCTGATCTGTAGGATCACCGGCAAGATCACCTGCTGCATCCCGAGTAGCACGGACCCATCTTGGAAGTTGAGGATCCTGAGAAGGTGGGGGAGGATTATCATCCTCACTTTCATCATCTGAAGAAGAAATGTTTTCAAAAGTAGAAGAGATAGGAAGAGGTGGCACATCCGCCGGACTAGGCTCGCAGGCCGATTTATTTTCATCAAATTTTACATCTCTTCTAATGATAACATTTTTGGACTTAAATGGAATAAGTCTATAACCTTTTACATCTTCAGAATATCCAACAAAAGTACATTTCTCACTCTTAGGTTCTAAAGCTTTATGCTTTTCATCTGGAATATGGGCCCATGCTTCACTTCCAAAAACACGAAAGTGACTTACATCTGGTTTAATGGAACTCCAAGCTTCTTCTGGAGTGATATTCTCTAGAACCTTAGTAGGAGTGCGATTGATTATATAATTTGCACAATTAATTGCTTCGGCCCAAAAACTAAGACTGAGTCCTTTAGATTGCAGCATACAATTAGCCATTTCCTTTAAGGTGCGATTTTTCCTTTCAGCTACACCATTTTGTTGTGGAGTGTATGGAACAGTATGTTGCATTTGAATTCCATTTTCGGTGCAAAAGTTGATGAATGTGTTTTTAACATATTCTCCACCATTATCAGTTCTTAGCTTAAGAATTTGATGTCCAGATTGTTTTTCAACAAAGGCTTTGAAGGCCAAAAATGTGTTAAATACTTCGCTCTTGAGTTTTAAGAAGTATACCCAAGTGCGTCTGGAGAAATCATCAATGAAAGTTAAGAAATACTTGCAGCCAGAGAATGAAGCAACAGGAAGTGGACCACATAAATCACTGTGCACAAGCTGTAAAGGGGCTGAGGCGTGCCAAGAGGCACGTTTGTCAAAACTGTCCCGATGATGTTTTCCGAGTACACATCCGGAACAAACACCATCTCTGCAAGATACCATAGGAAGACCTGTCACCATATTTTCTTTACATAGATGCTGAAGGGAGCGATAGTTTAAGTGACCAAATCGCTCATGCCAAAGTTTGCTCACTTCATCATTATGAGCAACAAATACTGAGGGAAGATTTGATGACCCAAAGTTGTGAAACTTATACAACCTTGTGGAATCATCAGCAAGACCAGTAGCTAGAATCTGTTTAGGATCTTTTAGATCCTTGATTACAACATCATGAGGTGAAAATTCAACAATTTTACCTTCACCTGAATGAGTTATCTGATATACAGATAGAAGGTTGCAGGATAAGGTTGGAACACATAATACATCATTAAACTGACCATTGTCTAGATGAACAGTTCCAGTCCCTACAACATTAAGAGATCTATCATCACCAACATATATATTTTTGGTGTTACAATCATTTAAAGAAGAAAACATGGCTTGGTTTTTGGCCATGTGATAAGAGGCTCCAGAATCAATGAGCCACTCATGAGAATGAGAAGAAGAAGATACATTTAATGCATAACCAGACTGAGATGATTGACAACGACATGCAGAAAGTGCCATTCCTGAAGATGAAGTTGAAGTTGAAGAATGCTCCACATGGATGTTATGTTTCTTCATTGCGGCTTCCAAGGCTTCCATCTTCTTAAAGCATTTAGATTCTAAGTGGCCATCTCGATTACAAAAGTTACAATGTCTATCAGTCTTCTTCCATTTGTTTTTATTGGTCTTATCATTTTGCTGAAATGATCTTTCATTTTGAGGCTGAGTTGGTTTAGGACCATTCTTTTGAGGATATGACTTCTTAGGATTCTTTGAATTTGGTTGCTGCTGGGCGGCTAACGCTTTCGTGGAAGAGTTTCCAAGATTAAGAAGACCAAGGTGTAAGAGTTTTTCTTGTTCTCTTATTAAGGAATCACAAAAGGAGTCAAAGGAAGGGGCCTTGTAGTCTTTTCCTTGACAAATGAAAGCTTCCCTTGTAGAATGGAAAGTGGAAACAAATACAGAGTAGGCTGGTCCCAACTTAGTAAGGATGGAATAAATAAGGTTACCATCTTCTTTCTTAACCTTAACACCTTCCAAGAGATATCTAAGGGTCTTGAATTTGGACAAGAAATCTTCAATGCAAGAAAAATTATTAGGATCCAAAGTAAGCAACTCATTTTCAAGTTGATGGGCTCTAATTTCATTTTTAATCCCAAAAACTTTAGCGATTTTTTCCAATGCTTCATGAGGAGTCTCAAGTTCTGCAATATGGAATCTAAGATCAGGAGAAATAGACATCCCTATCAAACCACGTGCTTGATCTTGTCTATTTTCCCATTTTGCAGCCTTGTCTTCATCTTTTGGTTTCTTCTCTTGGTCTGTGGCTATTCTGTAGAGACCTTTACTTCTAAGTAAATCTTCCATGTAGGCTATCCATTGGAAGTAGTTAGTGCTGTCAAGAATGACTTGGCATGGACTTTCCATTTTAAAAAAAAAAACTGAAGCTGAAGATGCTGAAAGTAAGTGTTCCAATGGATAGATCTCGAAAAATTAGGCTGTTTTAAAAAAAACGGCTCTGAAAAAGGCTTTCGGATGAAGAAGTTATGGCTTTTTGAAAAAACAATTGTTGAAGTTGCCGACAAAGTGCGCGAATGTGCGGGAATGAAAAAATCCGCCCCCACAAAATGGAGACTTGAACCCAAGACCTCTACTCTCTTAAAATAGCTTTGAACCAATTGATCTATACAAAAAATTTGAGAGAGAGAGAGAGGGGGGGGGGGGCCTTGGTTTGCGTGCTTGCCTTGAGAAAGCTCTTTTTCCCTACAAAACACAAAACACAAAACCCAACACGAATATGCAAAGAAAAACGAACCTTGCGGCTCGAAGTTAGCTTTAGCCAAAAAACTAGATATTTTTAAAAAAAATCTCAAAGTTAGCTTTAGCCGAAAAACTAAATATTTTTCTCAATGTTTCTGATTTTCCGAGATCACACTAAGGTGCAGGGAAAAGAGCATACGCATGAGAAAAATCCTTCCTTTCTGTTTCTGATTTGCCCAGATCGCACAGAGTCGCAGGGCAAAGAGCATACGCAGAAATGAAAGGTATAGATCCGGTTAAAAAAAAAAGGCTAAATAAACCGAAACCGAAATAAGCAGAGAGAAAATAACAGTAAACTGCAAAAACACTGTATACCTCCCGATCTGAAAAATGACGCAGCTAGGGCTACCAGAAACCTTTTCGCGTGAAACGAAAGGGGTTCCTCACTGGAACAGATGCTCCGAATGCAACAGAGCAGTCCTCTCGGCCCGAAAGCAGTCAGAAACAACAGATCTAGGAAACGACAGCCGCATGCAGTTCTACCGGCTTCAGATTTGGATCACCAACGGACGCGGCCCTCAAATAGCTCTGATACCATGTAGGAATTTACAGGGTAAGTTCCTCAGAAAGAACACCAAAAGGACACCGCTCACAACCAGATCACAGATCAATACACCAGTATTTTTGACGTGGTTAAAACCCTCAAAGAGGGAAACAGTCCACGGCCTGCGCCAACGTGGCTACTACAGGCAATTTATTAATCAAAGAATGAAAATTTACATAAGCTTCTCTCATGCACGGATTACCCGAACAATGACCCTCCATGCGCTTTAAATAGAACTCATGGACCAATCGGGTGTCAAGCCACGGATCAAGTGTCGGTAATACCGAGGAGAGAATGAACCGTCGGATCACTACATATCGTGACCGTCGGATTGTAAGTTACAAAATGTACAACGGTAAAGAAACACACTTTACCTAACTCTACACTAGACCAAGTTGAACTTAACTATATCCTATGTGTCGGAATATCCTAACACTCACAACTATCGGGTGTACCTGCCATCTCACAGGATGAAAATGGTTCGTAGTGATGTGAATTTCAATGAAGAGAAGGCCATGAGATGTTCCCTTGAGAGGGAGCTTCAGTTACATGTAAATGAAGAGCTTTTAGCTCCAAAGGAAAAACCTCAAAATGATGTGGAGCAACCACATGTAGAGGAGAAAAGAGTTGAAGCACCCACTCCTGCAGAGACATCCAAATATGGAAGGAAGTGCACCAGAGAAGCTGACAGATTGATGTTTGATGCTAGAGACAATGTGGGAGCACCCACATCACAATGCAGGAATAAGAGGTCACGAGATCAGTACACTGACTACGTGGATTTGATGAGCGAGAGTGTAGAGACTGAGCCATCCTCATTTGAGGAAGTAGTGCAAAAACTAGTATGGGTTGTCGCCATGGTAGAGGAGTATGACTCCAATATGAGGAATAGTGTTTGGGAAGTTGTCCCAAGGCCAGAGGATAAGTCAGTGGTAGGTTCTAGGTGGATCTACAAGGTGAAGAAAGCAACAAATGCAAATGTGGAGAAACATAAGGCCAGATTTGTGGCCAGAGTGTGCTCTCAGGTGGAGGGAATTTATTACGAGGAGATCTTTTCTCCAGTAGCAAGGTACTCTTCAATCAAATCTATCCTAACACTTTCAGAGCAGATGGGATGGAAGATACATCAGATAGATGTGAAGATAACATTCCTCAAGAGAGTGATTGAGGAAGAGGTTTGCATTGAGCATTCAAAAGGATTTGAGACCTTCAACAGAGAGTGACATGTGTGCAAACTTAAGCGAGCACTGTATGGATTGAAACAAGAACCTCGTGCTTAGTACACTAGGATTGAAAACTATTTCACTAGGTTTGGCTTCTCCAAAAGTGAAGCATATGCATACCTTTACCGTATTATGGTTGAAGGTAAATTATTGATTATAATATTATATATCAATGATTTAATTCTAATAGGTGATAAGAAGATGGTAAAATCTTACAAAGAGGATCTTGCAAGAGAATTCTAGATGAATGTCCTGGGCTCACGCATTATTTCCATTGTATGGAAGTATGAGAAGGAGATGATGAATTATTTGTCTCTCAAGGTAAGTATGACAATGATATAGTGAAGAAGTTTCACATGGAGAGTAGCAAACCCATGGAGACTCCTTTAGCAAGGAATTGAACGAAGGAAGATGCTACTTCAGGTGAAGTAGCAGATGCTACTATTTACAGGAATCTTGTGGGGTCACTTATGTACTTGGTGAACACACGACTGAACATATGTTTTGCAGTTAACTAGCTTAGTCAAGCAATAGTTAAGCCAACCAAACTCTATTGGAAGGCAGCTAAACATGTGTTGAGATACCTCAGAGGCACCACTCAGTTTGGTCTTTGGTATAGATAGACTGAGGGAGTGAAGTTGTAAGGCTTCACAAATGAAAATTGGGCAGGGATTCTGTCAGACATGAAGAGCACATCAGGGGGGGTTTTCAGTATTGGGTCAGCAACAATTTCTTGGTACAACGGGATGTAGAGATCAATTGCACTTGGTTCAATAGAAGTGGAGTACACAGTTACTAGTCAAGCACCTTGTCAGGCTATCTGGATGAGGAAGATCCTTGTTGGGGTAATTGGTCGGTTGATGGATCTTACAACGATTTACTGTGACAATCAGAGTTATATCAAACTCTCTAAGAATCCATTTTTTCATGATCGGTCTAAGCATATCGACATCGGGTATCACCATCTACGAGATTGTGTGCAGAGGATAATCATGTTGTTGGTTACTTTACTACAGAGGAACATGACATAGACATCTTGACTAAGGCACTGTGAAGAGGAAAATTCGAGTTCCATATAGGCAGGATTTGGGTATCTGATAATAGCTTTCTTGTTGATAGGGAGTGTTGAAAATGCAAAAAGAAACTCATGATTTAATTTTGTCCTTGAATTAAATTAAGAATAAAATTGTAATTCCACATCACAAGACAACTTGTACAAGTTAGATAATTTATTTTGACTTAGTTTGGTCCATTAATTCGAGTTGAGGGTCTAACTAGAGCCATGTAGAGTTTATCCTACATTATAGGAGCCCTGGTTGAGTTTATTTTTAGTTGTAATTAATTAATTCAGTTTAACCAAGTTAAAGTCAGCTAAACTAGTTCCAACTGATGGAGGAACTAGTAGGAGGGCAGATAGTGGAGTGTTGCTTCATGTGTTCAACCAGTCAACTATTTCCAACTGTAGGGTAGTGTACTATGAGTGTACAGGTGGTGGATGCAATCAGAGGAAGGCATATGAGGATTGCGCAATTCATATTGAGGAATTTCCATAATTAATTGGGGGCTAATTCCCAAGGAAACAACATAAGGAAATAGGGACTTGGGAAAGTATAAAATTTGTCAAGTATTGGCTTAGGCTTGTCCAGGAAGTTGTGAGACATATAGAGATAGTGAAAAGGTTTCTCGGGCTTGTGTAAAGCATTGTAATCTTCTCATATTTTCTTACTAATGCAATATACAGATAGCATGGGTTTTTAGCTGTGGCTTTCCCTAGGAAATCATTGTGTAATGTGTTGATTGAATTATTTCCCTTGTATGCTTTGTGATTTATCGATCAATTATTGTTCCTGCTGATGAGTAGAGCAGATTCAAGCTTATTTTTTTAGTAAATTACAATTACCATTTTGAATATAGAAGGAATTTCTACAAGTTCCACTACAAACTGTCTCTTTCTCATCCAACTGATTACTCCTCCGAACATGTTAAATACATACCCACTTATATATCTCCTATGATCCATATTTCTAGCCCACTATTCATAAAAAAATGTATGTATATACAAAAAATTGTCCAATCCAAGTTTTCCTTATTAGTACAATCCATTTCCAATAGTGCCACACAAATCCCTGAAAACCCTCTTTATTGATGTTTAATGTTGCTTGCCTAGCTTTGATATATACTTGATCAATACTCATGTTGCATGTGCAATATTGAATCTAGTAAAGACCATCACATACATCAAACTTCCAATTGCACTAGCATATGAAACACATGACATGTCCTCTTCCTCTTCCTATGTCCCGAGACACTGATTTCCAAGTAACTTTAAACCTACATAAATAGAGACATTTACCAATTTACATTCTTTCATATTAAACCTTTTCAATATTGTCTCAACATACTTTGATTTAAACAAGGTTTCTTGTTGGCTCAATCTCTTTTAATTTCCATTCCTAAAATGAAATTTGTAACACCAAGATCCTTCATCTCAAATTTAGAGGACAACTGAGTAAATTGACTTCCTAGATGGTTTCTTTGTCATTTCCAATCAACAACATATCATCCACATACAAGAACAAATAAGTAAAACCAATTTGAAATACACATAGTGATCTTATTTTCTCCTTGTGAAGCCAAGTCCCAATATATAAGTGTTAAAATTTTGATACCACATCATTGGTGATCCCTTTAACCTATAGGGGGGATTTTTCATCCTGCATATGAACTATTTCCTTTTCCTTCATCACAAAGCATTCTTACTATTTCATGTATATTTTTTATTATAGATCCCCAAGTAGGAACGTTTTCTTCACATCCATATTTTCTACTTCAAAATAAAAAGCAACAACAACAAATAAAAGAAGTATAATGGAATTTAACATGGCGATAGGAGAAAAAATGTCACTGAAGTCAATTCCTTTTATTGGGATTAGCCTTTTTCCATTGACCAGTCTTTTTATTTCTCCACTTTTCATTCCACATTGAAATTATTCTTAAACACCCATTTGCTAGCAATGGGCTTTCTTCTAGCTGGAAACTTCATTAGATCTCAAGCATCATTTTTGTCTAACGTTGTCATTTCTTCAACCATAACATTTTTTTGGAGTTTTCCATCCTCCAAATCCACCAGCTCCCTAATAATTCTAGGATCATCATCAGTAATAATCAAAACAAAATATGAAAAGAAATGAGGTTGAGTATACCTTTCTAGATTCCTTATTTCTTAAATTGATCTCCTCAATAATGAAGTATGTGGTTCTTATTCTTTCGATTCGTGTTCCTTTGTGGAGTTTGATGTAACAACCCCGAAATTAAAACATGCAACTAATTAGATCAATTATGCAATTTACAATCAACACACCTCTATTCAACTAATTAGCATAGAATTTTTGAGAAGTAGGAGCAAAGACAACTTACTTGCAGCGATGATATTCCTTACTTGTACTTTCAGAGTTGAACATTATTTGAGTCCTGCTAATCGCAACAAAGCTTTTGGGATGACTCTCCACCCAACCATAGACTCAGTTGAACAAAATCTTTCTACAACTAACCACCCCCGATCCCTCAATCAACGTACTACTGCCAGGGAATCCTTTGTCTCACAACACTTTTCTCCCAAGAGAATGGATGAAGGAATGATGGAATGAATCTCTCATCTTCCTCATTGTCTATTAAAAATACCAAACATTGGAAGGGGAACTGCATGCACACATTCCATGTGTCAACATGCAACTTTTATTTTTTTATTTTAAGTTTCACTTAAGTTAAATTTTCTCTCAATTTATTTCTTTCTTATTTTATTCATTTTTTACATTTTGATAATTTTACTTATTTTTACTATTTTTACAGTTCTCTTAGTTAACTATTTCTTATTTTATTTCACTTTTTGTTAACTTTACTTATTTTTACTATTTTTATAGTTTATTTTTATTTATATTTATTTAGAACTCTAGTATTGTTATTTACTATTTTATTTATTTATTATTATTATATTTTCTTCATTATTTATTATTTATTTACTATTATTATCTTTTCTTTATTGTTTATCATTTATTTTCTTATATTTTAATATTAGATTATATTGTTTATTATTTATTATTTTATTTATTATTAGGGGACATTACATACTCCCCCTCTTTAGGGAACTTCATCTCGAAGTTAAGTTGAATTATTTAACATTTTATTTATTTATTTATATATTACTTCATGTTTGCCCTACACCCTCTGTTAAACTAGTATAACCAGAAGGCATCGAAAGTTTTCACAACTCTCGGTAAATCTCAAGGAACCTCTGTCATTTTTCCCACTTTCGGAATTAGGCATAAGCCTCATTGATCTGTATCTTAGTCCAAGGCTAGCCGCAAGGCTCGCACCCGACTTAGACCTCATCTGCCCCAAGGCAGGCATTCGGTATAGTACTCAATGACTTCCAGCATCTCGCAAGGTTGGCCCACTCCCTCCACACCTACTAAGGTGCACAGCCCCAGGCATCGAAGTCTTTACACCCCCACCAGACTTTGACATCCCAATCCAATACCAGGCACCTAGCCTACAATATTAGGCACTTGGCCTCCTCAAGATGGTCCCATAGCCCTTCAAGAGCTATCCATCAAGAGCTATACAAGACAAAGGAACCACTGGCATATGTAGTGTTGATTGAGTATGTCCCCAACCCATATGGTGTTACATATTCTCCCTCGCAGGTATGGGCTCCCACAAGATCATCAAATAAACCGGCCCTCTCGGCCCATTTGTGGATTTCCTGTCCATCACCACATCTCAACATACATCCAATGCATTAGTTATAATCATAACATCATAACAAAATAATCCATATACCAAATCCTGCATGTTATCTTGACAACATAACATCATTGTTATCACAACATCATGCATGTGATTACCACATGCTTCACATCATAAAATACCTTCATAAGTTATAACATCAACATATTTGCATTAAAGATATGTCATGACATCACATAATAAATGAACCACATGTCAATGTACATCATGTCATAACATCATGATCCCTATGCATATAATATCCATAATGAGACTTTAACATCATGATCATAAAAAATAAATAAATAAGCACAACATATACATCATTAACCTCTCGTCAGAACTATATGGATTTACCACATACCATCATATCATGAAAAATCATTCATGTGAGAATCATCTCAATACTTATCAAATATAGAACAAGAATACAGTATAATAATTCTTATCATGAATTAATTTCATTTACTTATATAAATAATGAATGTTAACTATGAATCAAGATTATTCAACATCCCTCTAGGATCTAGGTTATCTCATGAATACTATTAGTGTCATGTTTTCATCAAGGTACCAATAACTTTTAAATAATCATTTATTTTTCTTTATATTAGGAAGTTAACCATTTACACCGTAGGTATACTCATCTAAGTACATCGTTAAATTTCAAATGAGTCTCATCAAATATTCTTGCTTCCCCAAGGAAATTTTAGTGAAATTCATTGTTAAGATATTACCATTTGCACAATCATTTAAATAATCAATATCAACTTACAATTTCATGATCACTATACGTATTGTTCTTATCCAAATGACACACATACACGAGGTCATCCTTAGTTAAGTCTTATGTTATGCTTAATCCACCAACATGAGAGCTTGTTGTCCCTTGCTGATTTATCTGTCACACATGTGATTGTCATTGTACATCCTCAAAAGATCTACTTATCTCATCAAGTTCCCATATCAATACTACTTGACCTCTCTTTATGCTCAATGGTTTCTCATTATTCCATACTGTTTATTTAATTTTCCCAAAAGTTAAACAATCATTATCCTTGAAACATTTTTCTAGTTTATCACTTGTCATTTCTCACCAATTACAAGTATTCACAAATTTCAATCTTAACGCTTTTAAATTATGTAGGTCATCACTTTTACACTCGTCAACATCCTTAAGAGAACTTTCCACTTGAGATAGACCCCATAATTTTCTTAGTTCCCTTCACACTTTAATGTTATACACCTTAAGAATGGTATGAACTTTAATTAGCTACTTAAATATAAAAATTCATATTCTTGTTATTCACATTAGCACCATGTGCCACTATCACTAATGTTGGACTTACCATGAAATAGTGCATTTTCCCAATTTCTATTTTTAGCTTCCTTATTCCCATACTGAAACATTCATGGATTTTGTAATCAAATGTTACCGTAATTCCTACTACTCCTTTAAATCAACTTGATAATTAACTGCAAATCTTTCATTATATTTTAGGATAGTTTTATTACTTCTTGTTGATTCTTATGCTTGTTTATGAAACTTCCACTCATTCCCTTAGAGTGTTTTTCTATAACATTTTCACTATTCACCATCATCGTTCCAATTTGGTTATGGTTAGGAGGATTGCAATATCATTGATAGAAAATTGACAAGTTCAGCATTTTCCCTTCTTGCATAAGTTAACTTTATTCAATATTGCCACAAACTTTAGGGATCAACTTAGAACTTTCCTTTCATTCTTAAAGCCCTTGATAAATACTACTTTTCTTTTTCCATCTATTCATGTGGAATTCCACTTCTATTTTCTTAATTTATTCACCTATAAATTCCCCACATCTTGTATAAATAGTTAGTGTCATCTTTACTTTCTTAAGTTGCATAGGCTTGCATTAATTTCCATAATTAGCCCTTTATTATCCTTCTTTCCCTCTTGAAGAGGTGAAATTCTCAGAGCAAGCCAACAGAACAACTCAATAACCTCAAATTCACTAGAGAGTTTGCATAACATTAACTATTCATGTAATCACTAGTACATATATCCATGCATTTCTCTTTATGTTAAAATGACAAACTATGCTTTAACTAGAAAATTCAAATAAAGAAGAAATTTATGATCTTACTATATACGACTGAAAATCTACCTTGTTTTTCTTCATCTCATTATACAAATCCATAACAATCTTATATATCTATTATTTACTTATATATTAAACAAGTGTAAAAACTTTCTTAAATTTCCCCTATTCTTTGTGTATAAAAACATGATACAATACCTCTACTTATTATAATTATAATTTTCAAATATGCATCTAGATTAAGACTTTTTAAATTGTTTTTTTTTGTAATAATGTAAATCAACATTGAGTAAACTTATATCAATTTCGATTTGTATACTTGAGTCTATATATCTAGATATATAAAATTCTATAAAACGTATTTTGAGAACCATGATAATAGTTATTTTTACATTATAACTCTATGCACATGACTTATTGCATGTGATTTTTCAACCAAATCAATGAACTACATACGTTGAAGACCCAAGGCTCGTTGGTGCCAGAGTTGCCTAGCTCGGTGGTGGGTCCGGTTGCCTAGCTCGGTTGGTGCCAGAGTTGCCTCTGCACACAACCACAACCTCAAAAACAAGTATTAAAAATGACTATAAAGTGGCTGCATAGGATTCATCAAAGATCGAAGACATGGGTAATAATTTTTTCCCTAGCCTGGGAGACTCAAGCTAACTTTCGCAATGTTTCATATATGTCCACCCGAAATTAAATTAGAATATTATCAAAGACATAGGTAATAATTTTTTCCCTAGCCTAAGAGACTCAAGCTAACTTTCGCAATGTTTCATATATGTCCACCGGAAAATAAATTAGAATATACAATAGCATATACTTGTACTAAAAATAACCTTTTCATAGAAGTGATGTGGCATATTATATATTAATTGATTATATATTTTTTAATTTCCTCATATTTGCCAACTTCAATTTTAAAGTTTGCATGAGACAAAAGTTAAACACATTATGCATTCCATTTAATAACCTAACTCTAGCATAAAAATATTTGACAAAAGTTTTTCAGAGTAAATCACATGATAGAATAATTGTCGACGTGTTTCGAGCCAACAAGTGTAGTTCGTCATAAGGACAAGTTGAAGAACCAGATCATGGCTGCATATTAAATAGGGAGAGCGTTTTGAACCAACAAGTGTGGTTCATCATCGGGACAATTTGAAGAACTAGATCATGGCTGCATATTAAATAGGGAGAGCGTTTTAAACCAACAAGTGTGGTTCATCATTAAGACCAAACACTTTTTCGAAATATTTGTCACCTAAACACTTTTTCGAAATATATGGAAAAAGGCTTAGCAGATTTGTTTTAAACAATGGGGCTTAGCAGATTTGTTTAAAAAAAAATCCGTATCTTAGCTGAATGACGGTTTACATAAGGCAATTGTTTTTTTTCTATGGTAGCTCCCTTTGACCGTTGTTACAACATCAGGTTTGTTTGGCCGCTAAATTGCATTGGTTATTGTGGCGTGATTATGGTTCGAATCCTCTCAATTGAAAAAGTCTTTTTGTATTTATATAAGTTAATCCATTTTTCGATTTTTCTTAAAATAGCCCATGGTCGGTTGGAAGAATTTTTATATATAATTTTTATTTTTATTTTCACATTATTAAAAGAAAAATTGTTGATAATTTAATTAAGTATTTTTCTTGAGTTTTTACCATAGATTTGAAACCTTGCTCTGATGTTATATGTAACAACCTCGAAATTAAAACATGCAACTAATTAGATCAATTATGTGATTTACAATCAACACACCTCTATTCAACTAATTAGCATATAATTTTTGAGAAGTAGGAGCAAAGACAACTTACCTGCAGCGATGGTATTCCTTACTTGTGCTTTCGGAGTTGAATGCTATTTGAATCCTGCTAACTGCAACGAAGTTTTGGGGATGACTCTCCACCCAACCATAGGCTCAGTTGAACAAAATATATCTACAACTGACCACCCTCGAGCCCTCAATCAACGTACTATTGCTAAGGAATCCTTTGTCTCACAACACTTTTTTCCCAAGAGAATGGATGAAGGAATGATGGAATGAATCTCTCATCTTCTTCATTGTCTATTAAATAGACCAAACATTGGAAGGGGAACCTCATGCACACATTCCATGTGTCAACATGCAACTTTTATTTTTTTATTTTAAGTTTTACATGAGTTAAATTTTCTCTTAATTTATTCCTTTCTTATTTTATTCATTTTTTACGTTTTGATAACTTTATTTATTTTCACTATTTTTATAGTTCTCTTAGTTAACTTTCTCATTTTATTTTACTTTTTGTTAACTTTACTTGTTTTTACTATTTATAGTTTATTTAGAACTCTAGTATTGTTATTTACTATTTTATTTATTTATTATTATTATATATTCTTCATTATTTGTTATTTATTTACTATTATTATTTTTTCTTTATTGTTTATCATTTATTTTCTTATATTTTAATATTATATTATATTATTTATTATTTTTATTATTATTAAGTGACATTACATTTGATTCATCATCCTTCAATTCAATCTCCCTCTTCTTTAGTTCTTTCTCCCTTTGTACGACTTCCTATTTGAAAATATATTTTATATTTCTAAATACCACATCTCTACTATACATAACCTTCATAGATTTTGGGTTCCAAAGATTATAACCTTTCAAACCATCTTTATATCCAATAAAGATATTTTTTTTAGCTTCCTAGTTAGCTTGCTCTTATTCTGCTTTATTATGTGTACATAAGAATCATATCAAAATACCCTAATACATTTAATATAGGGTTTCTCACTAGTCCATACCTCATATGGAGTCTTGTAATCCAATACTCATGAGATTGATCTATTTACCAAGTACCACACACTGTTCTTTTCCTCTTTCCTAGAATTCCTGACCTAACTTGGTACCACTAAAAATGCTCCTTTCTTTCTCCATTAATGGTCTATTCAGATTTTATACAACTCCATTCCACTAAGGTGTGTATGGAGTAGTCTTCTTCCTTGCTATACCACACTTCTTGCAAAATTCTTCAAATTTATTCCCACATATGTCTCCACCATTATCTATCCTCCAAACCTTAATTTTCTTCTTTTTTAAATTTTCCATGAGAGCCTTAAATTCTTTGAATTTGAAAAAAACTTCAAATTTATTCTAGAGAAAATAAATACATGTATTCGTTAAGAAGTAATCTATAAATGAGATATAGTACACAAATTTACCCAGTGATGGAGCCAACACAAATCCAAGCACATCACTATCCACTAACTATAATATTCCTAACAACATAAGAGAATCTTACCTGATTTTACTTCCCATATAAACAATGTTCATAGAAATAAAAATCTAGAGATCATTTAGACATCCCTTCTACCACACCATTAGCATGTAGTACTCAAACAACCTTTTCTTTGAAATGGCCCAATATTTAATGCCATTGCATAGTCTTTTCTCTGGACATTGTAGGAGTTTCTCATTCTTTTTCTCGACCTTTAGGAACATCGAGTTCTTGCACCCATCACTAATAGTACTTCCTGGTAGATTATATAGAATCCCAATCCAAACTCCTCTTAGCAATACTATAGCTCTCGAACCATCTTGTAGGTATAATTTTCAAACATTGTCTTCACACCTAGATTGCTAAAATTTCTTATAGAAATCAAATTTATGGCCAATACTAGGATGTGGAAAACATCAAGGTGTGTTCTAATACTTCCACCCATAAGCTTCAACTTGAATTTTCCATGTTCTATGATTCTGCCTATCTAGTCATCCCTTAGGAAAACATTACCACCAATATTTATTTCATACATGAAAAACCACTCCTTGTGAAGAATCATATGAAAGGATTCCCCTAAATCAATCAATCATGCCTCATGATCTACATGTGTACATGAAGAAGCCAAGTACATATACCCTCCTTCATCTAAAGAGGTTTCTTGCTTAAGTAGAAGGAGCCTCATTAAATTCCTTCCCTTTCTTAATGATTTTGGATTTATAGTTGTTATATGGGAAATTCACTTCTGCGGACAAAAGTGAACTCCCTAGATCTAGTAGTATGGTCTAGAACAATAGAGGAAAAAATTCTAACACCCTCCTCCCACATCTACCCAATAAACTATCCAGTCAGGGTAAATATGCGACAAGAGACCACTATGATATGATTCAACCTCCTAAGTCATGTTAAGGAAGTGGAACCGATGGAAACACACCATACATACATTCAACTTCAGCATCATGACCCATAGGAACCAATCCAACACTTTAGACAGCTTTCCCTTGGGTCCCACTGAAATTTTGGATAGCTTAAGCCTCAGTCACTCTCATGATATAGGCATGACAATGCCCATAAACCTAGAGTCACTCTCACAAGCTTTCCTACCAGTGTCCAAAGACTCTTTTTTCTAGTTCTGTGCCAGTGTCCCCAGGATTTAAGACACTTTTTCAAGCCCAAAGCCCAAGTCACTACCCATAACTTCAAGATACCTTCAGAATAATAACATAACATGGAAATTACAATACTAAAGCAATTACTTGAATGAGACCTTGACTGGACCCCTACCAGTCATGACGAACATTTCGTAATCGATAGGTCTAAATAATAGATCTGAGCATAGGGCTCTCATACTTATTTGAGATTCACCATGAAGCATTGATACCTCAACACATTAACTGCCATTCCATCCATTAGGTCATAGATACATTCTTCATTCATATACAAGTAGAAACATGATGATATTCATACATAGATGATGTCATAAAACATATACATAACCAGCATAATAGGACATAAATACTAATGAACTCACCGCCATATAAACCTCATATAATCCAATATAATGCTTATAGAAATACAAGGAGAAATAACCTCTTATTGATGATGAAAAATCTAGCCGGGATGGGACTTCCACGTTCCTCTTGACTGATTTGAATGTTGGGAAAACTTGTTAATGCTATGCAAGCTCCCTCATCAGTATTATAAAAAATGTGCTTAGGATCATCTCAAATTAACCAAAATGTGAGGAATTATGTGTCAATTCTTAAGTTTCTTTTATAATCAATTTATGATGTTAATTAGTTGTTTAAAACACATATACGACAAGTAAAATTCAGAGAAGTAAAACACAAGAACTCATAGGACAAAGTTGATAAAGGAGTTCACCCCTACTGGGCTACATCTCCTTGGACCTGCTTCAATGGATAGGCTCTCTTTGGATTAATGGTCAATTCTCTGATTACATGCACCTAAAGTGCTTCAATGGCTTTGCAACTTGATCGATTGGATTCAGAAGACCCAAAACCCCCAAAATTTCATATCCAATCTCTACAATTGGACTTCAGGTGATCTAGGCTTGACCTCCTCTTCTAGTGGCTCTAAGCTTCCTTAAAATTCAATGTAGAAAAATCACATATAGAAGTGTTTTTCTGCATCTGAAACCTATTCCATTAGGTTCAGAGCATCCAAATAATCTAGGAATGACTCTTTCTGAGCCAAAATTGGTTGAATAACACAAAAGTTATGGCCTCTTCAATTTTCCCTAGGAAAACTCCACCAAATCTGGAGAAACTCCAGTTAACCCCACCAAATTTGGAGCAGTGCCGGATTTGTCGGACCTGCCAAAACTGCTACCAACTTCTGCTAGCACCCTCCTTTTCAGCGATGGGTTGTATGGTGCCCATGGAACTGGGGCTGGTCCCCTCGAGTTTGCCCCTTACCTCCAAACCTTCGGCGCTTAAACTTTAAATAAAACTTAAAATTCATATAGGTTAAGACTTGTGGTGCAGCATAGTTGTAAGGCATGGGGCTTGTGTGTGTGAGGTCACGAGTTCGATTCCCCGGCCTACCAAAACATTTAACCCGACCTTTGAGAGGGCACATGGCGACCTCCAGGCTTGCCACGTGTCAGCCTCTCATTGGTCCACCAAAATACCTTTGACCAATAATCTGCTGACAATTGTCAAAATGTGATTGAGCCACCTGTCATAATATTCCTATAATTTTCCAAGGAATATTCCTTAGAATATTATTTTTCTGACTGGACTATACAGATGCCTAGTCAACATCCCAGTGAGCCCAATACCCAAAATTTGCATGTTTGAAAAAGCAGACATAAGGGTCTATATTTCTCATACGAGCTTCGTTTTGAGTGCAACAAGTTGTGTTAGGACCGTACCACTGAGATGGACGTGGTTGTTCATATTTTGAGCGATTTTGAGCACTTTTATTTTTGAGGAATTTTTTTCCCCTAATCCAAATTTCGATCACTCCTTCCCACTGATAGGCTTTTGGTCCCACAAAATCTAGTTATATGATGAGAGATGAATACTATTCTCCTTCCCAAGTTCTATCAATTGATTGTACTTGTAAAAATCTCCATGACAACCACATGGGTTCACTGACATGCCTTGCCTTGGAAATGGCTTGGCACTTCAACCAATGTTCTCCTTTTGCTACTAACCTAATCAACACTTGTTGGTTGGTTGCTGATTAAACACCCTATTGTACCAAAGCGATCCCTCGATGCTTGGAAAGCTGACTGATGGCCTTCCAACTGAGAATCATGTTTCTCCTTTGCAACACATGCATTCGATGAAAGCTTCTCCTTGGAAACCACTTTTCCAAGTTAAGCCCATCTGAGTGAACTAGAACAATAAGTTCCAATATCAGTAATAACAAGAAAGGAAATTACCATTCTTTTACCTCCATGGTTCCAAATTCCACATTTGGAAGAATGCATTCGCCATCTCTTTCGCTTCTTGGCGTCAACACATCAAATGGTCTACAATGGCTGCAATTTTTTTTTACATTTTTGTCCACTTTCACTTCTTGATTCAATCATACTCTAGTATTAACATGCTAATCATGTCATGATTTGAGAATGAAGACTAATCACAAGCCTCTTGCTCAAGCATGGACCTTCCAAATTCCTGTGACATCTTCTCACAAGAAACACCATTAACCTTGAAAAAACTCATGCAAGAGTATAACTTGACGATCTCTTCCTTTTGCTTCTTCAAAGAAAAAAATGTCACATCATGTGAACATTGCCATGTGCTCTTACATCTTGGTGTACAAATCATTGACTAAACACAAGTCAACAAAACATGCTTCTTCAAACAACTGACTTTCAATTTAAGCAAAAGCATGTACATCAACTTGATGATTTACAACAAGAATTCCACATTCTCATGAAACAATTCGTCACATCTCCCTTTCATCTTTGGAGACAAAATCAACTCTTCCAAGTCGATATAACATACATGTAACAATCAATCGACCACACTAGCCGACACTCATGCATGTGAAAATGATCAATATTCTCAAGTTGACAACATACATGTTAACAAAGCAATCAACCAACACAAGTCAATCACTCATGCATGTTCAAGCACAATGAAACTATTAAAAATTCCATTGTTCACACACACAAATTCTCATGCATGTATAAGAATTCTCAACTCTCTCACAAGTACAAGAATCCCATTGGTATGTACGTGTACTTAAAGAGATGAAATGACCAAATTTGTTGCAATAAAGTGAGTCAACATACTCCACTTTTGAACATCTTCCTAGCGTAAACTTGCAAGTTCAAGAATGCAACATGCATGCAAATTTGTTGTTGCAAATTTCCATCTTTGCTACATCTAAGTGAGTCAACATAACTCTACTTTTCCAACATCTTGCTTCATGCAATATGCAGCATACTTTCAGGAGAAAAGAAATGCATCCAAATAACAAGGAAATGCATCAATAAGGCAAGATTTGCATTGATTATCAAAAGAAATGCAAGGCCTTAATTGGTTAAGAAATCTAGACATCTCTTTCCAAACCATTTCAATGGTGCTTCTTTCAGTTGCACTTCATCATGTGTATCATCCTGACCCACATCAATTATGGAATCCTCTTTTCCATTCTTGCCAAAATCTATCTCCACCTTCAACTGTCGTGGATGACTTGTTGGATGCAAAGTCGAACACTTGTCTAAAAAACGACCCTACTTATGGCAACAAGTGAAAAATAATTGCATCTTCTTTTCAACATGCTTTTGATTATCCAATGGACCTTTGGCTTTCTATCTGTTTTGTTTTGAAAGTTTCGTGTGTATGACTATCCTCTTCCAACACCTCCAAACAATATGGTTATTCAAACCACAAAAGGAACATGTAAATTTTCTCCAAATCTTATGTGAAGATTGACCATGTTTATCATAATCAAAAGAAACTTGATTAAAGGCAAATTTATACCTTTCACATTCATCTTTGTCGCCTTCTTGAGGAGGTGAATTTGATGAGGTAGTGGCTCTCTTCAGAATACCAAAAATGGTTTCAATGACCTTAGAACTTTCATCATCCTCTTGTTTTCCATTTCCACTATTTGGATGCTTATGAGCATCTTCTTGCAAAGTGGGTATAAAACTTTTGAATTCCTCATGAACACAAACTTCACAATCTTGAGGTAATGAAAATGTAATGAAATTACTTCTTGGAACACCTTCATGTGCCTCCTTGGCTTTGGAGCATTCTCCATCATGTTGTCCATAACCAAGACCCAAATACCTAGGCCTTTCCTCAACAAGAATTGGCTCAACTATGCCTTGTGCATGTTTTCTTAACCCTTTACCTTCATAAGCTATCCTCATCAATAATTTAGACCCTATTCCTCTAGTGTGTCTTTCAAAAGCACCAAAACATTCATTTTAAGAGGAAATTGAAGATAAACTTGAATTGCATACCTCATTTCCATGCACATACTTGGCTAGGGTTTCCTTGGCATCATGAAGTTGAATCTCCATATGATGCATATTTTCAAGAATCTCTTGCTTCTCCTCCTTCATGGCCATCAACTCCTCTTGAAGTATAGTGTTCTCCTTCCTATCTTCATTCATCTCTTGCACCATATCTCTCATGATGATAAGATTTTGCAACATCTATAAATCAAAGAGTCTTGCTAAGGAAGATGGATTAGAAACATTACTTGTTGAAGCATCCATCACACCTGTAATCCATAAAAAATATTCACAAATCTTCAAAAAGTTTCTCAACAAAGAAGCATCTCCCTTCTTCACCTTACACACGTAAACTTGCACATAGTGAAATTCCTTGCACAAATAAAAAACAAATAACTAATTTTCTAGCTAACCTTGGCAAACCATCTTACGGTTAAAATGAGCTAATAGTGCTCTAATACCAACTTGATATGAATGTTGGGCAAACTTGTTAATACTATGCAAGCTCCCTCGTGAGTATTAAAAAAAATGTGTTTAGGATTGTCTCAAATTAACCAAAATGTGAGGAATTATGTGTCAAGTGTTAAGTGTCTTTTATAAGAAATGTATGAGTTTAATTAGTTGTTTAAAATACATATACGACAAGTAAAATGCGGAGAAGTAAAACACATAAACTCATAACACAAAGCTGATAAAGGAGTTCACCCCTCCTGGGATACATCTCCTTGGACCTGCTTCAATGGCTAGGCGCTCTTTGGATTAATGGTAAATTATCTGATTACATGCACCTGCAATGCTCCAATCACTTTGCAACCTGATCCATTAGATTCTTAAGACCCAAAAACCACAAAAATGACTATCGAAGCTCTGCAATTGGACTTCAGGTGATCTAGGCTTGATCTCCTCTCCTGGTGGCCTGTTGATGCCCCGAAAATCGTTGTATCAACATTGGGGGATAACCACCCGGTCCGGACCTTAATACAACTCCTTTTCCATTTGGTATGGTGGCTCCGACTGGATATAATGGGACCAGTTTCCCAATAATGAATAAAAGGGGATGAATGAGTGATTGGTTTCTAATAAATGATGATGAATAGCTGACTTAATCTAACAGAAAAACATAAATGACTATTCTATCCCGGGAGGCTTCTATTCTCTTAAGTGCAACTCTTGATGATCTCTATTCATTGATAAGCATATAGATGACTCTACACAATAAACATAGAAATTCATTTACTTAATGATTACTTTTTTCAAGTAGTTGAACAAAGTGATTAACAAACATTGTTACACTTATCCTTTTATGTTACCGATACATGTATGACAAATGAAAAGCATGCTGTAAACATCCAATAGTGGAAATTGTAAAGAATGCTGTTAAAAAACACATGCATATATCTGATAATAGCAAAAGAGATCAAACAACAATTCACATAAACAGAATGAACTCAGACATAGATAGTAGTACCATATGAGCTTCAATCATTCCCAATATCAATCACTATTTGAATTCCTTCTTCCGACGTAGAAATACTTTTAAACAAAGGCAGTAGTGCACATTCACATAAAAGCTTCGTTATCAAAACTGGAATAATTGGCCCAGTCTTTATAAAAGAATATGCCTGAAGTACAGTAGTGCAACTTCAGGTTTAAGTCATATACAAAAAACTTACGACCCTTTCCAATGCGTTGAAAGGGTCTATAAATACTTGACTAAAGCTAACTAACTATGAAATTAAAATCCTACTTAATTGGTACAACTTGATTCGGGAGTATCTTCCTCATAGCAATCTGGCAGTCGGCAACATGATTCATCACTTAGGCTGTTTGCCTTTCGATCAGAGGTGGCATATTGCAAGCATTGGTTCCACTTCTGGTGGTCGGTTGAGACGAGAATTGAGCTGGGCAGCATAGGTGGCAACTTGTATATCAGGAATGATACACCCGATTGCATCTGTGAGGCACTTGAGGGTGGCTCTCTGGCTGTATGGTTTGACTAGGAACAACCAATAGGTGTCCCAAGTCAAACTGTTAATACCTGCGATTAATCTCCCATTCTTCTCCAGCTCCTGATAACATGACTGCTCCAATGTTTTAGCCGATAGCAATTTACCTGGGGTACATTGAGAGATCATGTTAGATAAGTAGAGAGTATCATTAATCAATTAAACCAAATTACTTGTGGTTAACTTGCATCTGGAAACTGCTCTCTCTGCCTTCATTAATTGGGACCGCCATTCCATAAATAGGATCTCTTTCTGTGATTCTAGGATTTTTGGCAAATTAGCTGCCTGTCCCTCATCAGTGTCTTGCCACTCAAGAAAATTGGTCAAGGTCTCATTGGCCTGCTCCAAGTCTATTCTAGCATCAATCGATTTATCACTTATTGATGCTGTTAAGTCACATAAAGGTTTTGCTTGAGCGATTTGTTGACATAACAACCTTATTTGTGTCACCAATGCTTCGTTAATCTGTAATGCTTCGGCTCTGAACTCAGCTGGCTGTGGAAGATTCTTGGACTTTTCTATTTCGGCTGATAATTGAGAAATTTGATCATCTTTAGATTTCCCCATTTGTTCATTCACTGCTTTCTATTTTGCCAGCGCTTCCGACAGCTCCTTCTGCTTTTGAATGGCACTTGAATCAATTCTTTTCTTTTCTTCTTGCAATTGTTTATTCAGTTGATTGTTTATTTGTTGCTGTGTAGACAATTGTTGTTCAAGTTGCTCTGCCTTTTGCTGTGCCTACGATAACTGTACTTGTAGCGAAGCGATTGTTTGGTCCTTTTCTCTTAACAGATTGGTCACTTCTGATGCCTTGTCCATGGTGGTTGCCGAATAGGCTCGAGCATATTGGGACAATTTAGTAAGGTCATCAGAGGGATCAAATTCCTCTTTCCAGACCACATTGGCTGTCACTGTTTGTTCAGGGAATAGGGAAGGTTGATCAATCCTTCTCCTTTTTCGCTGTCGTTTTACTACAGCCCTGTGCTTTGGGCTGTAAAAGACATCCAATGGAGGTATCTCCTCCACTTCCAAAACAATTTGATCGGAAGGATCCTTAGGAATTATCTCTATTCCTGTAGAAATGGGTAGGCCGCTGGTTCCACTTGGAACCTCTTTAGATGTTGTATCTTGTGTGTCAACTGCTTTCGATGTATCGACTTCCTTTGAGCTCTCAAGATTGCTTATGATTGAGTCGAATTGCTGCCATTCCTGGAGCAATTTCGGGTCAATCTGGGCATCTACATTCACTTCCGTGCTGCTCTGCTCCTGTTCTTTCCTCTGTGTTTCCTCTTGCTCTCTTCTCTGCACTTCTTCCTACTCTCTTCTCTGCACTTCCTCCTGCTCTTTTGTTTGGATTTCTCCAGCAATTCCTGATGTAGCAGGAGGTTCATTAGTGAGTCGCTGCTCAGGCTCGCTTGATTGTGTCATCGGGGTCGTTGCTAACAGATCTAGAGGCAGAGTTTGCAACCTCTTTTCTCTAAGTCTGTTAAATTCTACTAACCCATCATCCTGATATTTTTATTCTAGCTAGTGATTTAACCTGGAATAGCGACTCGACTGAGGAGAACAGGTCATCAAAAATATCATCTTTATGATCAAATTTAGTTAATTTTGGCTGTTCGAGTGCATTGTAGGCGACTTTGGTTGGATCAAATCGCCTATTAGGAAGAGTAGCGAGATTCAATGCCTTAATCTTATCTGCTTCTTTCTCTGCATGTTTAAAGTCATGAAGAACGTAGACACCACCTATTAGAAGAAAAGAAGGCCAAACCTACTTCTTCTTGTTCCTTAGAGTCTGTGTAACTCCTTCGGATGTAATCTGATATGCTACCTCTCGGGCTTACAGTTTGTCAGGTATATACAAAGGGAGGACATGAGGCTTGGCCTGGCTGCCAAAAACTCTTACATAGGTGATTTTTTCTTCTCTGAACCATCTCCCTATGGATTTCAAGTCAATCTCCACTTGGTAGGAAATCTTAGGAGCAGGTTTGTCAAAAATGGCATAGTGAATGGGTAACATAAAACCATTGCAAACTTGATATAAATGGTGTTTATAGCGGGCTTTACATAACTTCTGGTGATATATATGAATGAGCATGGGTCTTATGGAGTCCATCTCCACCCAAGCACAAGAAATTTGGAATTAAAACACAGGGTGTCCAAGATATAGGCACTATAGTAAAATGGGGGAATGAACCTTTCAGTAATGCGGGATTTGTTTCTAAATTCAAGGACTGTGGTTGCTAGCTTATCAGACAGTATATTTCCCCAATCCATTATTTCACTATTGCATGCTGCCTCCATCAAAGGAACCATCTCTATAGTGAAGTTTGAGGAATCATGTAACCCCCACAACCTACACATCATTACCCCGACATAACAATAAGGAGAACACAAAGAATCAACAGAGTACTTACCCGAAGACTCATGCTTGTGTTTTGCTGGGTTTTGCCTCCAATCCCGAATGGGTTCTGATTCAATGTCGTTTTCATTCCTGAATTTCTTCAAGAATGCCTTGTTGTATTTCTTCTCCGGTGCAGGCAAATGGTACATTTTCCTCAAATAATTAGGTTGAAACGAGTCGAAGACTCTCCTGTCCATGGTGCAAAATGTCTTGTTTGTGATTGGGATTTCTTCAATTTCCCATCTCACCACATCTGTATATGGGAGAATTTGTTCTCAGGCTGCTATCCGATGAAGGAAAGAGTCGGCTAAATCCTTTAGAGTAGCATCAGACTTCTGAGTCGTGTCCGCTGTGGCTTGTACCGTTGTTACCTCAGGCTCTTCGGCCTCAATCAGATTGTAGATGCTTAGCCAAGTAGTTTTACCGAGTCCTAGACATGTAGTGTTGGATATCAGTCCCTTTTTTCTTGCTCCTAGATCAGCAGTGTGTTGCCCTGCAGCTGCCGAAGTGGAAGTTGTTGTAGTTTTCTTAGATTTCTTCCCCGTTTCGCTTGAATTTGCTGCTTCGGAAGAGCTTTGCACAGGAGAGAAAATGAACGTAATGCGGAGAATTGGTAGCACAAAACAAAGATGAATGAGATATATTAATCAATGAATAATGGAGGATTTAACTTAAGGTGGTTGTGGATACAATCTCTGAAGAGATTTTAGCCTTACTGTTTCACTAAATGGTCGTTTAAACATGTCAATCCTTTAAATGCTCATTATGTTGTTTATTGGTCGAATGATTCATTTAAGCGTGGCTTCGATGTTTAGGCGGTTGAGCACAAGTGAATCGCTATCGGGAAGAGAAAGGCCTTTAATACTAAATAACAATAAAATATCCCGGCTTTACCAATCTTTTTTGAAATCTGCGCTTTAGCTTTATCGCAATCGGCGATCGGGGGAAAGCTTAAGTTGTTATATTGGTTCCTTTTGGAATCCCCAATTGCCGATAGCGATATCGCCAATTCGCATCGGGAGTTTTGAGTGAGGGCTTTAGATGCATGAATGGTACATCCCCGATCGCCGATAGCGATATCGCATCGGAGCGAAGACAAGCCCTTTGTTATGATCGCTTGCCTTCCCGATATCTGATAGCCATTTGTGTATTGTCGCGCTGGGGAAAATCAATGGGTCTTTTAAGTCACGCATCCTTTGTCATTGCGATATGCGATCTTGCGATCGCGTTATCGCAATAATAAAAGATTACTCATTCTTTATTATAAGACCGATTAAGTAATTTATCAAAAAGTGTTTTATAATGTTTTATTTCATTTCAGACCTTTTGGATAATGATAAGTTGATACCAATTTAAATGAAAAGGGACCCATTTCATATTATAGTTTTGAAAAATAATAATATGTATGAAATGGGGGGTTGTTGTAGAGCACAACAATTGGCGATTCACTGGGAGAAACAGTTATCTCTGAGAAGTACTGAAATACTTAAACTTTCTTTAAATAAGAATCTCATCAAAGAGGAAAATTCTAATATAACTACGTATATATGCATTTCAAATAAAATAAAAACTATCTTTGCTAATTTTTTCTCTTGTTAAAATTAGATACATTCTAAGTTTTAAGTTGGCCTCTATTGGTTGATAATGATAAAACAAAAAACCTTTCCAAATCAGCCTTTTGTAATTGACTCCTTCGTCATAGGTAGAGCCTCTACTACCAGAAAACGTTCATAGTTTCAACAGGGATACCTTTTAACCATGTTATTGTCCATTATCCCATCCATTTCAGAGTATGATTAACAGAATGAATTCAAAACATGCTTTCACTTTTTGTGTTTCTTTTTACTTTTCTGTTATTTTGTAAGATAAAAAGCCATTGTCCTGGTTTGGTGGGCAGCTTTTTGACAATTCCATTCACTGGTAGTAATCTAACTAAATAAGCTGGCTCATGATGAGACCCCTTGTCTTATGATTCTAAGTCATTACCCTATTTTGGTATGCAGTGTTGGTAATGTTGGTTAAACTATTTCCCGATGATCATGGTAAGCAGGCTTGTAATAAGACCCCTTATCTTTTATATCAAATATTTTAGAATTACACTCTGAGTAATCACAAACTTTGATGAATGGGATGGACAATTTTCTCCTCAAGAGAGAATGGATGACAGGGTAAGAGTTGAAGATACTGAAGTTGTATTAGTTTCTATTTTGATATTGATAACCTTTTTTGTGACCAATTTGAAAGCATAAAATGATTTACAATACTTATAAACCTTGAGAAGAGTTCACAAAAATTGAAATGTGGTTTTAGAATGCAATTATACCTAGTTTCCTAGAAATTGTCCCTTTTGTTTAAGGCTTCTATCATTTAAAAGTAAATATCAACACTACTTCTTTGAGCAACTTTTAAATATAGCAAAGGTCAATGGAAGATACCTTACAACTTTATTTCCTAATTGTCCTACAAACTACAAATTCCTAATGGTCCTAAACTAAAAAAGGGAGAAGGGGTTACCTCCTCAATTGAAGAATTTCTTTAAGATGAGGCCATTAACAAGAAGAGAATCTCTCTTACCTGATAAATATTGTAATATGAATGTCGAATGGCCTATCTTCTCGCAGATCTGAAATGGCCCAAGCCAACTTTTCTGGAACTTGGTGTGTTTTCCTTTATCGTCATGGGCTTTGTCCCATTTCAGAACTAGATCACCGACTTGCAACTCTTTTGAACTGGATGAAGTGGAATCAAAGGATGACTTGATAATTTGTTGATGTTTTGCGTGAGTAATTTTGGCTTTCTCTCTTTCCTCTTCTAATTTTAAGATTTGATCATGTCTAAGTTGAATAGAAGAAGAAGGGCTTTCTTCAATAAACTGAACTAAGGCTAGAGAAGGAAGGACAAGATTTGTTGGTAGCACTACTTCTTTCCCATATACAAGATTGAATGGAGAAGATCCTATGGAAGCCTTTTGTGTTATCCTATCATCCCATAGTGCGAATATTAAAGATCTGTTCCAATTTTTATGATTCTGTTCGATAGTTCGCTTAATAATTTTAACTAGATTTTTATTGGTAGATTCTGCTAAACCATTACCCTTGGGATAGTAATTAGTAGAATATTTCAATTTAAACCCTCTTTAAATAGCGAAATCAAACATAGCATTTCCAGAGAAATAAGATGCATTATCAAAAACAAGAGCATTTGGGACACCAAACCTGGTAATGATGAATTGATCTATGAATTCTATAACTTCCTCAGAATTTGTTGTCTTTAAAGGAATTGCTTCAACCCACTTAGTAAAATAATTAGTGGTGGTAAGGATATACTTATGCTGTTTGGATGAATGTGGAGTGATTTCTCCAATGATGTCCAATCGCCATTGCTCAAATGGTTGTTCAATGTTGACTGGTTGCAAAGGGAAAGCTGGCTTTCTTTGTCTTCCACTAGAAGTTTGACAACTTCGGCATTTCCTTACATATTCATGAGCATCTCTAAATAGGGTGGGCAAATAATATCTAGCATGAATGATTTTGTGGGCTGTTGTGTCAACTCCAAAATGTCCTCATGCTGGTCCATCATGCAATTCCTGCAAAACTTTTTGTGCTTCAGGTTTTTCTAGGCATCTTAATAAAATTGAATCATAATTTTGCCTAAAAAGTACATCATCAATGATTGTGAAGTTTCTTACTTTCAATCTAATGGCCCTTTTGTTTTTATAAGACAGGTTCGGAGGTGCATATCCATTTTTCAAATAAAAGATCAAGTCTGCATATTTTGATTCAGAATCAATAATACTTATCTGATTGATTTCTTCGATATGTTCTGTATCACCTGGTTGTTGAATGTTGGATGCTCCTGCCAATAACCTGCAAAAAGCTTGGCCTATAACAATCTTTGTTGGCTTTATTTCTAAGTCATATTCTTGAAGTGCTGTAACCCAGTTTGCCCTTTTTTCACTTAATTCCCTTTGGATTAATAGTTGCCTTACTGCAGGAAAAGGAACTATAACTTTTGTATGGGCTTTTAAAAGGAAAGGTATGTAATGTTTGACAGCTTTATACATAGCAAAGGCTTGTTTTTCTACTTTGGAGTAATTCAGTTTGGCACCCTGAAGGTTTGAACTATAAAATGAAATCGATGCTTCCAAGTTGTGATCATTCATTTGAGTGAGTACTGCTGCATAAGATGAATCGGATGCGATAGTATACAATGTGAAATGATTAGAAAGATTAGGAGTATTCAAAGCAGGGGAATTGATTATTGATTGTTTGATTGAATCAAATGCTTCCTTTTCTGTTGACCCCCATCTAAACACTGAATTTTTCTTAATCATAGTTTGTAGTGGTAAAATGATGTGAGAAAATCTGGAACAAATCTTTTGACAAAATTGATTTGGCCTAGAAATGACTACATGGATATTTTATTATGAGGAAAAGGGATTTCAGAGATTTCTTTAATCCTATCCGGATCAATATAGATGCCATCTTTGGAAACAATAAAGCCCAAGAGCTTTCCTTGATCAAGAGCGAAGAAGGATTTTTTGGGATTGAGTGAAATACCATATCTTCTGCAGCGTTCAAAGATTTGGTTTAAATCATGCAAATGATTGGATCTCTTCTTAGAAAATACAGTAATATCATCTAAGTAGACAACTACTATTTTGTTGATCAATCCTTTGAAAGCTATATCCATCGCTCTTTGGAACGTGGCTCCTGCATTAATAAGTCCGAAAGGCATTTTCTGATAAGCATAAGTTCCCCATTTTGTTTTGAATGTAGTTTTGAGTTTGTCATCAGGATGGACCAAAACTTGGTTATATCCTGAAGAACCATCTAAAAGGGACATCAATTCAGAGCCTGCTATTGAATGGAGTATCTACTCCATTGTAGGTAATGGGAAATTATCTTTTAGGCTTGCCTTATTCAGATTTCTGAAATCTATACAAATCCTGATATCGCCATTTTTCTTCCTAACAGGCACCATATTGGAGACCCAGTTTGAGTGCCGAACGGGAAAAATAATCTTAGCCTTCAAGAGTTTATTGAGTTCTGATTTTATTTGACTCTCTAAGTTCGGATGTATTTTCCTGAGCTTTTGTTGAACTAGTTTTTGTTCTGCAAGCATTGGAATGGTATGCTGGATAATAGATGTATCATATGTCTTTAAATCATCATATTTCCAAGCGAAGACATGTTTATTTTTCCTTAACAGTTTAATGAATGCTATCTTTTCTTCCACCGAAAGTCCTAATCCTAGATTAATGTTTTGAGGATTTTGCTCAATGCCAAGATTTATCAATTCAAACCTTAAGGTGGAACTTTGGAGCTTTGTATTGGTCACATGTTTAAACCTGTCTTTAATATCATAAAGATCCTCAAGCTTCACCACGGGCTTCAGTATTGAGTTTTCCTCATGCTTTTCTCTCATTTTAAGATCATGCTCGCTTTCCTCTATGATCTGATCATCATAGGACTTTTTGGAAGTCAAAAATTGTAAAATGTCTTCATCGTGATTGAATACTCTCCAATTAGTGACATTGTCAGGAATTGATGGTCTAAAAAGCAACTCTACTGAAAATCTATCTGGGCTATAATCTTCGGAAGGTAGGAGTTTGGAAGTGACATTGGCTAGCAAGTCCGCTGCTGAATTTTGAGACCTAGGGATGGAAGAAATATTGAATGCTGAAAAGTGCGAGGTGAGCTCTTGTACCAGCGACTGATAATGTTTGAGGTGGTTTGAAAGACAATGAATTGTATTTCTCACCTATTTGATAATAATTTCTGAATCGCCGAACACCTTCAAATATTGAACCTTAAGGCCAATCGCTTTGTATATTCCTTGGAATAAGGCTTCATACTCAGCTGTATTGTTTGTGCATTCAAAATCCAACCTATAGGACAACATTGTTTTTTCTCCCTGAGGGCTAACCGAGATACATCCTGCTCCTGACCCTTCTCTAGACTTAGAGCCATCAAAATATAGTAACCAAAATAAAGAATTATCAACAATTTTATTTACAGTTCTCTCAGTATCATTAAAACATCTTGACCTATTTGTTTGTGAATAATTTTTGATCTGAGATGTAAAATTGTTTACTGAGAAAGGAGATGGTTGGGCTGTGAAATTGCCAAAGAATGATTCAGATGAATAATTCCCCAAGATATTGTTATTAAATGCTATTGGTTGATTTTCCTGTTCAAATTCTATAACAGTGTGGGTCATGTGTTTTTCCCGATTGATTTTTATTTGATTTGGCTTTCCCTTGTAGGGTAGCCACATGTGTGACCAATCGGTTGAAATATACCGATGGAGCTTCTCAGACCAATCCCTACTCAAGATTAAACCATAAAATTCTGGTATATCGGCGATTAAGATATCAATTCTTTGAACTACTCGTGGATCGGCCGATAACCTGATAGTTACAGAGTTAATTTCTCCTACGACCTATACCTTGGTTCTATCTAACTGCACAATGTGAATTGCAGATTTTTGGGGCTCAATGTTTAGTTTGGAACAAACCGAAGCTGGCATTATATTTGAGGATGCCCCTGAGTCAATCAAACAATTGTGCAGATTTCGATTATAAATCTCATAGGTTAAGAGGAAAGGAGGAGTATGGGAATTGGATCTATCTCCAATCAGAATCGTATCAGTAGCTTCAATCCTGCTAGAAGGCGGTTGTCCTGAATCATTTGCAGCTTTAGCACTGGGAAGAGGTGAAGAAGGAACGGCATTCAATTCTTTGAGAAGCAATTTTTGCTGATGTTTTAGTTTACTAAGTTCAAACATAGTAATGTTTGCCTTAGTTTTCTTCATATCATCAACAATATTGTAATCCATTGAATCGGATACTACCAATGTTTTAGATGTTGAGGGAGTATTTGAGGTTGAAGGTTGGTTTTGTGGAGTTGTTGCAGCTGGCTTCTTTGTGGATACCTTTTCCTTTGTAGTAGTAGCACCTGCACTTCTTTTCTTTGAAGTTGTCTGGACGGGTTCAGGGGCTCCTTTACTCCTAGTGGTGACAGGAAAGGCTTCTTGTTCATTTTCTGTATCAGAGTTACGCAGTATGAAATCCCAGATTCCATGGCATTCAACAACTTCCTCTTCTTCATTAGTTGGTGAAATTGTTTCCTCTTCTTCTTCTTCCTCAGGGTCTGAATCTGCATTAGATATAACATTTGGTGGTTTTGATTCGGTTTTCTTGAAATTTCTAAAGGGCCTTTTAGTTGAGGTTTCTGCTACTTGTTTTTTGATTTCAACCATTTCATTTGACAAAGTTTTAAGGACCTTTTGCAGACCTTCCATATCATAGGGATCTTTAGGGGTTTTCTTCTTTGAATCATCTTTAAAAGAAACTTTTTTGGATTTTCTATCTTCAAGGGCAGCTTTCTTCTCTAGAGCATTAATACATTTCTCCACAGTGTTATAGACATTTTTGTGCCTTACAGCATTGAGCATGAAATGTCCATAATATAAGGGATCCAAAGTCCCTAAACATGTTGTTCCTACCCCTAGAGGAACAAGGCTAACAAACCATAGCAATTCACAGAAGTTCTCCACCAGAAACTGCTCAAAAACAAGTCAATTCAGGATCAATTCAGTGGCTCCACTAGCTGTCTGCGCTGAATGTCAAAGCCAACACTGGCTACCTGCACTGCAACGCAGGTAGAAGCACTACCAGGGTGCGTTGAGCGAGAGTTGACAAATGGCAAGTTCATTCCAAGAGGTTTCAAGACCCAGGAAGCTTCCAGAATCTTCCTCAATGACACTTGCCTCAGTGAATTCGACTGGTGATGAGTAAGAGGTTCCTAATCTCCAAGTGGAAGCAAGAACCTCCAAGTGGAATCAAGAACTGACAGAGGGAGAGGACACTAGTAAGATCTCAAGCTGACTCATCCTCTCTCCAAACATCTATATATGGATCTCTCCTCCATGCGATCTGGAGGCTGGAATTTTGTTATTGCAAAGAATTGTTGTTGGTTTGAGATTGGAATCATTGGGTGCTTAATGCTTTGAAGGGGGTGAAGATAGGAATTCCATTTGCTGGGAAGGAGATGCTGGATTGGAGCCCTCTGGGTTGTATCTCTTCCTGAACCTTGTTATTCATCAATAAAGCTATCTTGGTTTCTCCTATATACTGATGTATCTTTGATGTATGATTGCATTAGTATGTTTAGTTTATTTCTAATCCTGAACTAGTTATGAATATGAATCCATGTCTTGTGTAGTGTTCTCTTCTTGTGATCTTGCAGAAACCTCTTGAAGCTGGGCGAGCGAGAAGGCAAGTAGCTGGGAACTCTCAAAGAGAAGAGAAACCGGATCGAGGGACAAACGGAAGACACCGGTTAGTCCATCCATCTCTCTTCATTCTTAATTCATAAAGGAAGAATACTAGAATAGCTGTCTCTGTTTGTTGCTAAGGCACTGTCACACCTTTGGTGGATAGGATTGTCCTGCATAGGCATTTTTCCCAACAACAAATTGGCAACTCCGCTGGGGAAGTCTGTTTAGTCATTTTATTTGTGTTTCCATCATTGTTTGTTTCATAGACTCAACAGCAACAATCGAACTGCATCTACTATTCTCAGATGCAAAGTAGACAGTTGCTACTTTGATCCCATCACTGGATTTGTCTATGATCTGAACAATGGGCTCACAAATGATTTGATGATCCTTTGTGATAGATCTTAGTACCCCCTCAAAGCATCCCTTTGATTGCACCTTGCTTGTTGCTTTTATTTGGCCTGAAACAGTAGATTAATCAGCAATCTGTGACATAGAACCCAGTGAGAAACTCTCGTTTCTCCTTCAGCGCAGACCCTGTGAAGAGGTTCTGCATTTCAACGCAGGTCCCGTGAAGGCTACCTGTGCTGAATGTCAAAACCCCTGTGTTGAGGTTGCGCTGATCCAGTTAGGCCTTGTGCAACTGGGGTTCTCTGCTCTATTTTGCCTTGTTTTGATCTCTGATTTTTGCAGCCTGTAACCAACATAGGTACCAGTCTGATAACTCCTTTTCTCTGCTTAAATTCCGCCTCCTTTTGTACAAAAAAACTGTGAGTGTTTTTATGTGTTTGTGGCATCATTTACAGTTTTCCTTTGCAAGAGTGAAATAGTCATCCTGTAGCCCTTGATTCAGATCTGCTGATTGTGATCTTAGGAGAGAGTTCATTGGCTGTTTACAGTTGATTATACATTTACTTTTGCTTTTGGTTTGAGTTTGTCTCTTTTAAGTGTCGAAACAAGTATTCATTTCGAAAATCGTTAGGTGTTGTAATCTCTTCTACCCTCTCTGATTTCGAAAAAGTAAACTTGTTTGTATTTGTCATTTAAAAGCAAATTCAAAGTTGTACAAAAAGCTTTCTTTGTAGGCATCAATACTAAGAAAGCGGAAAACAAACACCTGCATTAGGCATTTGCATCTTGATAGTTTGCATGTTTGATTTAGGAAAAGTGCATTAGAGTGTGCTGATTGCTCTTTGAGAAAAGATGGTGTCTTTCTTTTCCCTTAGTAGCTAGGATTTTCATAAGTTGAAAAGATATAAAGCTTGCTTATCATCTTTAGACTGCATTTAGGAATTGTATCATACATCTCGTGGTGAACCTCAAAAGGCAAACTTCTAGAAAGATCAACTTAAAATAAATTGAATGAACTTAACAATGCTTTGCAACATAACGCACAACATAGAGGTCTAGGCTAGAGACGTGTTCCGGCGTCGTAAAGCCTGGTGACTGTCGATCTCGTTGATGGTGGGTGATTCCTCCTGAGGGACGATAGCGCCAGTACGGATTGTGCTCCCACGTACCATCGCGTATATATTGGGAGACCCCTATAGGCATAAAACCTTTATCCTTAGGAAGCCGTGTCGGCCGCCCTACTGATCGCAATGCACTAAACACAGCATTCAGGAAGATCTACTGCCCGTACCCTAAAAGGTATTCTGCGGTTTTGCGAAAAGTTTGGCACACCCTCTGCCTAGAACTCCAGAGCAGTTCCTTTTGGCCTTTTTCAGACTCTATAATGGAAAAAGTCCATCCAAGCATTTGTCACTTCGGGCTCGTTAAAACATCGAAGGAGACTAGAGTCATCTTTAGCTTTTTCTCAACTCTTTAAAATTGAAAAAGCAAGTTGTGTCTAAGCGTCGTTAAAAATTTATTTTAAACGGAACAATCACCCTTTATTCCTGCGTTGATCTTTAGGTTGAGAAAATGGAGCACACCAACCAAGGAATTCCCCTTGGTGGAGATCCTAGTCCCTTCTCCTCTTGGGGAGATGTTGGTGCGCCTCATATGGCCACATTGTCGCTTCCAGGACTGACAATTGGCTTGCCGGTCTGGCTCTTCTCAACCAATGTCGTTTAGAACACCACTATTCCTGAACAGTCGAATCAACAGTTAGACCAGACCAAAGTTACCCACAAGCCTTCTACTTCATCTAATTCCTCCTCTCCTCCTTCCTCTTCGCTTGACGGAACTGGTAAAACAAAAAACCAAGTTCCTAAGGAGAAGAAGGAAAAGAAGAAGAAAGAGAAGAAGAAGAAGGAGCCAAAAGCGACTGGGGGCAAACAAGTGGCGTCTGACAAAAATCCACACACAGCACTGACTAGGCCTAAATCGCCATGTGTCATATGCAAGGGAGACCACTTCCATAGAGATTGTCCCTGCATCCCTCGGATACTAAGGGACTGGTCTTCCCGTTTGCACAATTCGGTGCCGTCAACCTCTGATAGCCATGTTGACAGCTCACCGTCAACTAGTGAAAGTGAAGTCATAGGACAGAGAGGGAAAGCTAGATTTCCCTGCAAACTGTGTGAAGGTGACCATGCCATCCACCGTTTTCCCTTCTTAGACGAGGCTAAAAGAGTTTTGGAAGATCGCCCGATTTTACGAGCGCAACTTCCTCCTGGATATCAAAAAATCCTGCCAAGTCCTTCACTAGTTGAGAAACCGGCTGGCCCACCCAGGTGGTCAGCCGAAGCACCTATCATTGAAGATGAACCGTCCGAATCCATACCTGACGAAAGTCAAAAGGTTGAGGCGGCAGTTGACCTGGTTTTGCCTTCAGAGGCTCTATCTTTGAATGATACCATCACGGAGGAGAATAAAGACGACACCATCCAAATTCTCTTCATCAACACAGACTCCGACGAACAAGGGGGCAATTTGCCCATTCCTTTATCGCAGGAAGGAACTTCGTCAGAGTCATACCCGGCCGTCTATTCGGTCCCACCACCAAGCAACCTAGTTGTCTCGTTCGACTGGAACCAACTAGGCAGACCCCGTTTGCCAGCAAGCATACCATTCAGAATTATCGTTCAAATATACAGAATGGTAATGGCTGGCACTATCATTGATGAGGGGGCATCTGTGAGTATCCTTTCCTCTATTGCTTGGAAAGCACTTGGTTCGCCAGCGCTTTTGCCTGAAATGAGAAATCTATCAGGCTTTGATAAAGGAACCAGTCGACCTTTACGGATCCTCCCCAATGTGCCCATAACATTGAAAGGGAAGACCATTCAAATGAACGTGATGGTCGTTCAAGGACCCTTGGATTATAACCTACTCCTTGGACGAGACTATATATATTGCATGGGAGCCATCGTCTCCTCACTCTTTAGAGTAATGTGTTTTCCGCACGAAGGAAGAGTGGTCAAGCTCGTGGACCAGCTTTCATTTCCCGGATCACGCATCGCAAATAGTCATATACCATCCCTAAATGGTCTCTTCACGCAAGAAATGTCTCAACCCACGGTCCGTCCTCCTGATGAGCACGAGTAATCCAGGAGGATATGACTGGAACCCAGGGAGCATGCGTCCTGGTCTACTTCGGCAGGAAAACTTTGGGTATAGGGTAGGTTTCCGCGGGAGAATATGACTAGTCCATACCCCGTCCGTGAGTGGAAGAGGGGTTGTTCTAGAATAAGATTCTTTTGTCAAAGTTATGTGAGTTGGCGGGCATCGTCGCTCACCTTTGTCTATTTCGGTAGATATCGCCGAAGAAGTGTTTTGTTTGAAAGATTAACGAGACAATCTTTGGGTAACCTAAAAGAGGTAGGCCTCTCTCGGTAAAACAATTGTTTTGCCGGACTAAAGTAGGTGTAACTTTGAAACTCTGTCTTATACCTGGGGGCATGCAAACCTTTTGGAGTGCAAGCAAGGGGCGGCTATTTTTTTTTTTTTTTTTTTTTTACAACCTCTAACCCTTTAAACTCGTAGGATTAGTCGTTTCCGAACTTGCATAACGAAAGGATGCGGGGCATAGCTTTGTAAGATGAAGCTCCATAAAAAATAGAATCTTAATGAGACATTCTTATCATATGATTGGGTAATTCGAGCAGTTTTAGCACACAGTTCATGCTCGTTAGAAAATAAATGCAAGATCCGAGCAGTTTTATCGTATAGTTCATGCTCGTTAAAAAATAAACATAAAATCGAGCAAATGTTTCCACCCGCGTTTAAGCTCGTTAAAAAATGAACTATCCCGGTAAATAACCACAGTGAATGTAATATTATCAGCCATTAAAGCCTTGGTCGTGTTAGCACCGTCACCTCCACTTTTCCATTGGCCGATCATTCACCTCCATATGTTTGTTTACCCATGTTGAGGAACAGCTGCGAAGAGTGATTTCACTAGCCATCCTTGTGACACTGCTGTGATTGGAAAATTCCAACCTGTACCTGGAATCAGCTGCTAACCCGTTTTATCACTCGTTCCTCAAAAGACGAGTCTTCTTTAAGCTCTTTTCATCTGACTCGTAAAATATGAAAAGATTGCCGAGTCCTTGGCCTTCCAGCTCGTTAAAGGGACATGAAGTGCTATCCCTCCTCTAGATTTTAATCTTTTTGGACCTGAGGGATTATTGCACAAAAAGATCGAGCGCTTGTTTTATTCGGCTCGTTAAAATTATCGAAAACTCATCCCTTCTGTATTGTTTTATACTTTTTCAGACCTAAGGGATTAGATGACGAAAAAGGACTTTTGGAGTTAACTTTATGTACCTTTTCAGACTCTCTAAAAATGAAAAGGACCGAGTTATCTTTGTCATTAGACTCGTTAAAATCATTAAATAGCGACAAACTTGTCTTTAGACGAGAACGAGTTTCACTATCGCTAGGCTCGTTAAAACATAGCGATGGGCTTGCCCGAAGGGCAGGTTATAGAACAAGCATATGTTATCCTCCTCAAGCTTGACAAAAATAAAGAGGTACTGGTCAGCAATGACTGGGGAAAAATTGGGAGAAACTCAAGAAAACTTTGATGGTAGCAAGTCGCTCTTGAACATGACACTTTTCCTCCGTACCACAATCGGGTTGGGTTGTTTCATTCACCGGTCACATCCATGGTCTCACCATACCATCCATATTTGGGGTAATGCTACCGATCCATCGCATCAGTGTCGCCATATGTTCAAGAGAAGTCATTCAGAAAAGTCAACCATGTCCCATCCACTGCCATACATTATCCTTCATCCTTTCATTACCGCCACCATGAATCATATATCACAGATCGTTTTCACCTCCATCAAAATCATTAGCTCTGTTCCGTGTCATTGATGTGGGATTCATTAAGGCCCTCCTTTGAAGGATCGCTTCTTGTCGACATCAGCTCGTTATCCAAGAAGTTGATCTAGGAACAACCCCTTCAGTACTTTGAAGCTTGCATGCCTCAATGGCAAGTTTCTCACTTCCGGCGACAGGTATACATCAATGACCTTCGACCGAAAGATTTTGCATGGTGTTCGACGCCAAGTCCTTTATTCACACCACGTGAATTGTATTGCAGTACCTTGAGGGTCATTATCATTATCGGTGATTCCTCTCGCGCTTGTTAATGGTTTACCTCATTGACCGGTAATCAAGCGATGTCCGTCCATGTTCGACTTCAGAACATTTCTCACATGGATCGACTTGTACTTAGAGTGAAGATCGAACGAGTTTGAAGACCCCAGATCTAGTTTCATCCATCCGGGCTGCGATATATATTCAGGAAGGATAAAGACATTGACATGTACATCATTGCAGCAGATAATCATCCTACCCAAAGGATGATAATTTCATCAAAATTATCAGTCTACCACCAGACGATTGTCTATTCTATGTACAGAAAAATGAATTTATAAAGTTGAGCATGGGAATGCCCGCCTCAGCTAGATAATGAAAGCAGTATGAAAAATAATGTATTGTATTGTATCTTATTACAGGTCTCCTCCCAGCATTGGATGAACTTCGGATCCTCCTGATAAAGCATTTCACCTGATAAACGGCCTCATACGTTAGGGGGCAACTGTTATAGACATTTTTGTGCCTTACAACATTGAGCATGAAATGTCCATAATCTAAGGGATCCAAAGTCCCTAAACATGTTGTTCCTGCCCCTAGAGGAACAAGGCTAACAAACCATAGCAATTCACAGAAGTTCTCCACCAGAAACTACTCAAAAACAAGTCAATTCAGGATCAATTCAGTGGCTCCACTAGCTGTCTGTGCTGAATGTCAAAGCCAACATTGGCTACCTGCACTACAACGCAGGTAGAAGCACTACCAGGGTGCGTTGAGCGAGAGTTGACAAATGGCATGTTCATTCCAAGAGGTGTCAAGACCCAGGAAGCTTCCAGAATCTTCCTCAATGACACTTGCCTCAGTGAATTCGACTGGTGATGAGTAAGAGGTTCCTAATCTCCAAGTGGAATCAAGAACTAACAGAGGGAGAGGACACTAGTCAGATCTCAAGCTGACTCATCCTCTCTCCAAACATCTATATATGGATCTCTCCTCCATGAGATCTGGAGGCTGGAATTTTGTTATTGCAAAGAATTGCTGTTGGTTTGAGATTGGAATCATTGGGTGCTTAATGCTTTGAAGGGGGTGAAGATAGGAATTCCATTTGCTGGGAAGGAGATGCTGGATTGGAGCCCTCTGGGTTGTATCTCTTCCTGAACCTTGTTATTCATCAATAAAGCTATCTTGGTTTCTCCTATATACTGATGTATCTTTGATGTATGATTGCATTAGTATGTTTAGTTTATTTCTAATCCTGAACTAGTTATGAATATGAATCCATGTCTTGTGTAGTGTTCTCTTCTTGTGATCTTGCAGAAACCTCTTGAAGCTGGGCGAGCGAGAAGGCAAGTAGCTGGGAACTCTCAAAGAGAAGAGAAACTGGATCGAGGGACAAACGGAAGACACCGGTTAGTCCATCCATCTCTCTTCATTCTTAATTCATAAAGGAAGAATACTAGAATAGCTGTCTCTGTTTGTTGCTAAGGCACTGTCACACCTTAGGTGGATAGGATCGCCCTGCATAGTCATTTTTCCCCACAACACACAGAGGGTGCTTCTTTCATGTTTTCAGCTAAAGTTGGTTTTCCGGCCATGTCTACGAAAATGGCTATATTGGCATGTAGGGCAGTTATATACCACTCACTTCTGATTTGCTCACTTGGTTTGGAGGCCATTGGGATTTTATTCAAGAGTTTATTGAATCGCGCATTGAATTCTTTAATCGGCTCCCTATCATATATTCTAATATTGGAGAGATCATTTATTAATGTGGCTAAAGATCTATCATCAGCGTACCTAGTGAGAAACTGCTCTTGGCAAATGGTCCAACTGGTAATGGATCCAGAAGGCAAGGAAAAATACCAGGATCTTGCTGATCCTTGCAAAGTGTAAGGGAAAAGCCTAACGACAACATCTTCCTCCATCACTCCTTTCAAGTTAACTGATAACATGAAGTTATTAATATGTTCCTGAGCATGTATTCCATCATCTGGGTTAAACACGGGTAGCCATTTTTCAAGAGCATCAGGTAATGCATGTAATGGTGCAGGCATATTGACCGCACCAGGTCTATTCCATGGATTTGCCATTGAAACACCAGTAGGGGATGAGATGGCTGATGAAATTGCAGATGTTTGGGAGGGACTTGATATTGAGGATTGAGTAGTTTGGGATGTTGAAGTTCCTAATCCCTGATGAACAACAATCTGTAATGAGGGAGTGGATGGTTGACTTCACACAGGGGAAGATGAGATGGAGGATGTGGATGAAAGTGCCTCACTATCAGATCCTTCAGTGTTCTTCTTTGCCCTTTTCCTTTTAGGTAAGGGCAGCTCAGTGGGTTTAATACCGAGCTTTCCACTCTGAAGTCTAGTGAGGGGATGAGGTAGATTGAATTGTGAAGTCTCATTGCTTTGAGATACTTTAGATTTCTGTTATGATATCGACAAGCCTTGAAGTTTATGGATGAGTAACTGAACTTCAGGGGATTTAGGACTTAATCGTTCTTGAGTGTTATGGATTTGAGTAGTGGTAGTTGATCCCTCTTCTTCTTGCTTGGATACTAGGGAACCTACATCCAATTGGGAAGTACGACGTGATGTGGAGGGAGATTTACTCTCAGAATGATCTGTAGATTTGGATTTGCTCGCCATTCATAGTTACGCCCTCCTTCTAGCGCCAAAAATGTTGATGCCCCGAAAATCGTTGTATCAACATTGGGGGATAACCACCCGATCTAGACCTTAATACAGCTCCTTTTCCATTTTGGATGGTGGCTCCGACTGGATATAATGGGACTAGTTTCCAAATAATGAATAAAAGGGGATGAATGAGTGATTGGTTTCTAATAAATGATGATGAATAGATGACTTAATCTAACAGAAAAACATAAATGACTATTCTATCCCGGGAGGCTTCTATTCTCTTAAGTGCAACTCTTGATGATCTCTGTTCATTGATAAGCATATAGATGACTCTACACAATAAACATAGAAATTCATTTACTTAATGATTACTTTGTTCAGGTAGTTGAACAAAGTGATTAACAAACATTGTTACAATTATCCTTTTATATTACCGATACATGTATGATAAAAGAAAAGCATGTTGTAAACATCCAATAGTGGAAATTGTAAAGAATGCTATTAAAAAACACATGCATATATATGATAATAGCAAGAGAGATCAAACAACAATTCACATAAACAGAATGAACTCAGACATAGATAGCAGTACCATATGAGCTGCAAATCATTCCCAATATCAATCGTTATTTGAACTCCTTCTTCCGACGCAGAAATACTTTTAAACAAAGGCAGTAGTGCACATTCACATAAAAGCTTCGTTATCAAAATTGGAATAATTGGCCCAGTCTTTATAAAAGAATATGCCTGAAGTATAGTAGTGCAACTTCAGGTTTAAGTCATATACAAAAAACTTACGACCCTTTCCAATGCATTGAATGGGTCTATAAATACTTGACTAAAACTAACTAACTATGAAATTAAAATCCTAATTAATTGGTACAACTTGATTCGGGAGTATCTTCCTCATAGCAATCTGGCAGTCGGCAACATGAATCATCACTTAGGCTATTTTCCTTTCGATCTGAGTTGGCATATTGCAAGCATTGGTTCCACTTCTGGTGGTCGGTTGAGACGAGAATTGAGCTGGGCAGCATAGGTGGCATCTTGTATATCGGGAATGATACACCCGATTGCATCTGTGAGGCACTTGAGGGCGGCTCTCTGGCTGTATGGTTTGACTAGGAACAACCAATAGGTGTCCCAAGTCAAACTGTTAATACCTGCGATTGATCTCCCATTCTTCTCCAGCTCCTGATAACATGACTGCTCCAATGTTTTAGCCGATAGCAATTTACCTGGGGTACATTCAGAGATCATGTTAGATAAGTAGAGAGTATCATTAATCAATCCAACCAAATTACTTGTGGTTAAGTTGCATCTGGAAACTACTCTCTCTGCCTTCATTAACTGGGACTGCCATTCCATGAATATGATCTCTTTATGTGATTCTAGTATTTTTGGCAAATTAGCTGCTTGTACCTCATCAGTGTCTTGCCACTCAAGAAAATTGGTCAAGGTCTCATTGACCTGCTCCAAATCTGCTTTAGCATCAACCGATTTATCACTTATTGATGCTGTTAAGTCACATAAAGGTTCTGCTTGAGCGATTTGTTGACATAACAACCTTATTTATGTCACCAATGCTTTGTTAATCTATAATGCTTTGGCTCTAAACTTAGCTGGCTGTGGAAGATTCTTGGACTTTTCTATTTGGGCTGATAATTGAGAAATTTTCTCATCTTTAGATTTCCCCATTTGTTCATGCACTTCTTTCAATTTTGTCGGTGCTTCCGACAGCTCCTTCTGCTTTTGAATGGCACTTGAATCAATTCTTTGCTTTTCTTCCTGCAATTGTTTATTCAGTTGATTGTTTATTTGTTGTTGTGTAGAGAACTGTTGTTCAAGTTGCTCTGCCTTCTGCTGTGCCTTCGATAACTGTACTTGTAGCGAGGTGATTGTTTGGTCCTTTTCTCTTAACAGATTGGTCACTTCTGATGCCTTGTCCATGGTGGCTGCCGAATAGGCTCCAGCATATTGGGACAATTTAGTAAGGTCATCAGAAGGATCAAATTCCTCTTTCCAGACCACATTGGCTGTCACTGTTTGTTCAGGGAATACGGAAGGTTGATCAGTCCTTCTCATTTTTCGCTATCGTTTTACTACAACCATGTGCTTTGGGCTGTAAAAGACATCCAATGGAGGTATCTCCTCCACTTTCAAAACAATCTGATCAGAAGGATCCTTAGGAATTATCTCTATTCCTGTAGAAATGGGTAGGCTGCTGGTTCCACTTGGAACCTCTTTAGATGTTGTATCCTGTGTGTCCGCTGCTTTTGATGTATCAGCTTCCTTTGAGCTCTCAAGATTGCTTATGATTGAGTCAAATTGTTGTCAATCCTGGAGCAATTTTGGGTCAATCTGGGCATCTACATTCACTTCCGTGCTGCTCTGCTCCCGTTCTTTCCTCTGTGTTTCCTCTTGCTTTCTTCTCTGCACTTCTTCCTGCTCTCTTCTCTGCACTTCCTCCTGCTCTTTTGTTTGGATTTCTCTAGCAATTCCTGATGTACCAGGAGGTTCATTAGTGAGTCGCTGCTCAGGCTCGCTTGATTGTGTCATCGGGGTCGTTGCTAACAGATCTAGAGGCAGAGTTTGCAACCTCTGTTCTCTAATTCTGTTAAATTCTACTAACCTGTCATCCTGATATTTCATTCTGGCTAGTGATTTAACCTGGAATAGCGACTCGGCTGAGGAGAACAGGTCATCAAAAATATCATATTTATGATCAAATTTAGTTAATTTTTCCTGTTCGAGTGCATTGTAGGCGACTTTGTTTGGATCAAATCGCTTATTAGGAAGAGTAGCGAGATTCAGTGCCTTAATATCATTTTCTTCTTTCTCTGCATGTTTAAAGTCATGCAGAGCGTAGACACCACATCTTAGAGGAAAAGAAGGCCAAACCTGCTTCTTTTTGTTCCTTATAGTCTGTGTAACTCCTTCGGATGTAATCTGATATGCTACCTCTCGGGCTAACAGTTTGTCGGGTATATACAAAGGGAGGACATGAGGCTTGGCCTGGCTGCCGAAAACTCTTACATAGGTGAATTTTTCTTCTCCGAACCATCTCCCTATGGATGTCAAGTCAATCTCCGCTTGGTAGGAAATCTTAGGAGCAGGTTTGTCAAAAATGGCATAGTCAATGGGTAACATAAAACCATTGCAAACTTGATATAAATGGTGTTTATAGTAGTCTTTCCATAACTTCTGGTGATATATATGAATGGGCATGGGGTCTTGTGGAGTCCATCTCCACCCAAGCACAGGAAATTCGGAATTAAAACACACGGTGTCCAAGATATAGGCACTATAGTAAAATGGGGGAATGAACCTTTCAGTAATGCGGGATTTGTTTCTAAATTCAAGGACTGTGGTTGCTAGCTTATCAGACAGTATATTTCCCCAATCCATTATTTCACTATTGCATGCTGCCTCCATCAAAGGAACCATCTCTATAGTGAAGTTTGCGGAATCATGTAACCCCCACAACCTACATATCATTACCCCGGCATAACAATAAGGAGAATAGAAAGAATCGACAGAGTACTTACCCGAAGACTCATGCTTGTGTTTTGCTGGGTTTTGCCTCCAATCCCGAATGGGTTCTAATTCAATGTCGTTTTCATTCCTGAATTTCTCTAAGAATGCCTTGTTGTATTTCTTCTCTGGTGCAGGTAAATGGTACATTTGCCTCAAATCATCAGGTTGAAATGAGCCGAAGACTCTCCTGTCCATGGTGCAAAATGTCCTGTTTGTGATTGGGATTTCCTCAATTGCCCATCTCACCACATCTGTATATGGGAGAATTTGTTCTCGGGCTGCTATCTGATGAAGGATAGAGTCGGCTAAATCCTTTAGAGTAGCATCAGACTTCCGAGTCGTGTCTGCTGTGGCTTGCACCGTTGTTACCTCAGGCTCTTTGGCCTCAATCAGATTGTAGATGCTTAGCCAAATAGTTTTACCGAGTCCTAGACATGTAGTGTCAGATATCAGTCCCTTTTTGCTTGCTTCTGGATCAGCAGTGTGTTGCCCTGCAGCTGCCGAAGCGGAAGCTGTTGCAGTTTTCTTAGATTTCTTCCCCATTTCGCTTGAATTTGTTGCTTCGAAAGAGCTATGGACAGGAGAGCAAATGAACGTAACGCAAAGAATTGGTAGTGCAAACCAAAGATGAACGAGATATATTAATCAATGAATAATGGAGGATTTAACTTAAGGTGGCCGCGGATACAATCTCTGAAGAGATTTTAGCCTTACTGTTTCATTAAATGCCGCTTAAACCTGGCAATCCTTTAAATGCTCATTATGTCATTTATTGGCCGAATGATTCATTTAAGCATGGCTTTGATGTTTTGGCGGTTGAGCGTAAGTGAATCGCTATCGGGAAGAGAAAGGCCTTTAATACTAAATAACCATAAAATATCCTGGCTTTACCAATCTTTTTTGAAATCCGCACTTTAGCTTTATCGCAATCGGCGATCGGGGGAAAGCTTAAGTTGTTATATTGGTTCCTTTTGGAATCCCTGATTGTCGATAGCGATATCGCCAATTCGCATCAGGAGTATTGAGCGAGGGCTTTAGATGCATGCATGGTACATCCCCGATCATCGATAGCGATATTGCATCGGAGCGAAGAGGGGCCCTTTGTTATGATCCCTTGCCTTCCTGATATCCAATAGCCATTTGTGTATTGTCGCGTCGGGGAAAATCAATGGGTCTTTTAAGTCACGCATCCTTTGTCATTGCGATATGTGATCTTGTGATCGCCTTATCGTAATAATAAAAGATTACTCATTCATTATTATAAGACCGATTAAGTAATTTATCAAAAAGGGTTTTATAATGTTTTATTTCATTTCGGACCTTTTGGATAATGATAAGTTGATACCAATTTAAATGAAACGAGGCCCATTTCATATTATAGTTTTGAAAAATAATAATATGTATGAAATGGGGGGTTGTTGTAGAGCACAACATGGCCCTAGGCTTCCTTAAACTTCAATGTAGAAAAATCATGTATAGAAGTGCCTTTATGCCTCTGCAACCTATTCCATTATGTTCAAAGCATCTAAATCATCTAGGAATGACTCTTTCTGAGCTAAAATTGGTCGAATAATGCAAAAGTTATGGCCTCTTTACTTTTCCATAGGAAAACTCCACCAAATGTCGAGAAACTCTAGTTAACCCCACCAAATTTGGAGCAGTATCGAATTTGTCAGACCTGCCAAACCTGCCGTCAATTGCCGCTAGCACCCTCCTATTTAGCACTAGGTCATATGACGCCCATGGAACTGGGGATAGTCACCTTGCGCTAGCCCCTTACCTCCAAACTTTCGATGCTTAAACTTTAAATAAAACTTCAAATGCATATTGGTTAAGACTTATGGTGTGACATAGTGGTAAGCTGTGGGGCTTGTGTGGGTGAGGCTGTAAGTTCAATTCCCTGACCTGTCAAAACATGTCAACTGACCTTTAAGAGGCCATGTGGAAGCCTTTGGGATTGCCACGTGTAAGCCTCTCATTGGTCCACAAAAATACCTTTAACCAATAATGCCGACAATTGTTAAAATGCGATTGAGCCACCTGTCAGAATATTTTTGGAATATTCCTTGGAATATTATTTTTTCTGATTGGGTTATACAGATGCCTAGTCAACATCCGAGTCGGCTCTATACCCAAATTTTGCACGTTTGACAAAGCAAACATAAGGCTCTAGATTTCTCATACAAGCTCTATTCTGAGTGAAACGAGGTGCATTGGGATCCTATCGCGAAGACAGACGTGGTAATTTAGGTTTTCAGTGATTCTGAGCACTTTTATTTTTGAGCAAATTTTTGCCCCTAATCCAGATTCCAATCATCAACCATAGAATGGTTGAGCCAAATCTCTCTTCAGCCATTCACCCCCATGCCATATTCCAAGCATGAATGTGGGACTCAACCAGAAGAACCAACCAGGGCATACCGAGGCTAAACCACCTCACCCTCGTCAATAGAAACCAAGCTTTACCATAATCCATCCTTGATCACTAGGCCAACATAAAAATGAACACATCATAACAGGATTTACCATGATCTCCACCTAATCACTAGGCCAACAAGCATGGATGCCACCAAATTTCTCCACCTACCCCATGAGGAATTTTCATGTCTCTTAGTCTCTCAGGCTTTACCGCAATCCAAACCCGGATCACTAGGCCCTAAACCGAGACCCTAGTCTCTCAGACTTTACCGCAATCCATACTAGATCACTAGGCCCTAAACCAAGACCCACTCTCCAAGATTTACCCCATATCCCAAACCTAGGATTACTAGGCCAAATAGAGAGCAAACCACCTCTAGGATTTACCGTATATCTTGGCATTCACTGGAAAGGATGCCTAGGCCATCTGAGGCAACCAAAAATTTGTCTTTACCGCAACCGATAGTCTGGTTCGGGGGTTCCTAGGCCATGTGTTCTATCACTTTGAAGATCCACCTCACTCAAATTTGAATCCATCCGACAACCTAGCTCAACCAAAACATGAGAACCCCATCACACCATGGCTATTCGGAAATGACAAGGTGAGGTTGAAAAAATTGTTACACCTAGAAAAACCCTTGCCACAATAGCAAAAGAACCACATGAAATACCATGCATTGCAAATCTAAAATACACATGTAAATTGATACCTGTAATGAATCTTGATGTAGCTGCTTGATCCTTCCTTTCCCTGCTTGATCTTTTCTTCCTCTTTCCTTCTTTTCCTTTCTTGATCCCATGCAAAACCATAGCCAAAATTTGATCCAAGAGCTTACATTGACTAAGAGATTGTCAACTAATCCTCATAAGCCTTTTTATCATTAAGGCCTCTATTTTCTTCATTTTCCATTATTTTCTTCATTTTCCTCCTCACATGCAACATGTGACCTTTCACCTCCTTTTTCTCATAATTTCCATTATTTTCATAAATAAATGTGCCCAAAATGCCATTTTGCCTTTTCAAATCCTTTGCAATTGCCTTTTCCAATTTTCTTAGCCATAATAAACCAAATCAACACTCACTAGGATGTTTCTCCCATCATTCAGCTTGGGATATGTGTCCCATCATCCGTGGTCTTATATATTTTTACATGAGTTTTTAATCAGGGTTGTTACAGAACCCTCCCCCTTGGGGAACATTGTCCTCAGAGTAAACCACACCAAGACCTCAGCAAGACCAAAAGGAAAGCAAACGTACTTCCCATGGAGCTTTATAAATTATCTCGTTGTAGTATTTATAATGAATGACCTGCTCAAAAGTAAAACATATGACAAAATGACAACATATCGCATACTGGAGCTATATAACACAACTCATTACGATATTTGTAATGACCACATATACACATATGCACATTTGCTAAACCAGCAAGTAAAAGAAATGATGCCCATATCAATCAACAAGGGAATCTAAGGGATTACACTTCCACCCTCAAAGAAACACTAGGATTAACCTCCTTCCCAAGAAGACTAGAATCCACTATCATAGTCAAAGGTCCATCGAATGTCCAGAGATATGATCCTACATCGCTTATCCTCTTAGTGAATAATTACCGACTCATAGTTCCAGGGTGCAGTCCTAATGTGCACTTGATTCCATCTAGTAATGCTCATGACCAAAAAAAAAATATCCCCGAACTTCCATTCTTTGCTACACAGTCCCTCGGGCAATCTCGTCACCCCTTCCGTGCAGTCGCTCACCTTCCAAGTTCCCTAGAATCCCATATCCTAGGTGATGCATCCCTTGGAAAGTCTTCCTTTCATCAGAAGATAAAATAATCAAGGCATATACCTGCCTTAAAACCATCATACCAGTCATAACATGGTCATGACAATAGATGGACACTATTGAGTACCAATGTCCTATAATGGCCCTGCTCCTGAAGTACTCTACCAACATACTACTGCATGTTCCAATTTCTTTTGTTGTTGCTACCAATTATTGCAGTTGATTTCAACCACCCAACCGGGCATGTTCATGCATTCCTGTTCCAAGCACATAATTTCCATTAGATTCAAAATAAATTGAAATAACTTCAAATCATACCTCATCGGTAGCTCGTCAATAAGGTACTCTTACAATCCCTTTTACTTCCTGTCACAACAAGTCAAACCAACTATTTCATCAAATCATCATGTGTAAGAACATCACATTAGGTTAGCTCAAAACATAATCATCATAGATCAAAATCATAAATCACATGTAACCATCATAAACCAAAATCGTAGATCACATGTAATCATCATAGACCAAAATCATAAATCACATGTATAGTAAAACTGAATAAAATACTGATACTTATCATTTAATCAATCCTTGGCTTCCACCTTTGTCTTTATTTTGTATGTGCTTTGGATTGATTGCCACACCCGACAAACACCCAATGCCTTTTCCTCAACCATATCCACATACACATAGTGTGCATCACACCCATACCACCATACATGACATACAACACCATGCAATACGTGCATTTACACCCAGTGTACAACACAACATGATACATACTCCTACATCCAGTGTACAACACAACATAGCACGTATACATACACAATGTACATCACAAGATATACATCTGCACACAATGTGCGACACCTCAAAATTCATACACATACACCTGATATACAACACAACTCATATGTATATACCCGATGTACAATGCCACACAATACATGCACCCACACATAGTACAACACAATGAATACACATGTCACGATAACATGACTACACAATGCACATACATAGTACTGCATGTACACAACACAATATGCACGGCATGCACACAATACCACACGTACACCAGTACCATATGTACAACATGTACACAGTACCACCTGTACATCACACCACCTGTATAAAGTGTACACAATACCACATGTACACAGTACCACATGCATAATATGTACATGACACTACATGTACACAACGACACATGCATGACATGTACACAACACTACCTGCAACCAACACCACTTGTAAAACATGTACACAACATTACATGCACACAACACCATATGTACCTAGCACCATATGTATAACATGCACACAACACCACATGTACATAGTATCATCTGTACACAACACTACATATCCAACATGCATAGAGCACCATATGCACACATGCCACATATACATTATGCACACATGCCACATATACATTATGCACACAGTACAATATGTATGCAACACCGCATATGCAGTATTTACACAACAGTATTTGCATCATCCTATATATAACATTGCATGAACAACATGTACACACACTACATATACACAACACCACATGCACAAAACAACACATATGCAACATGCACAACATATACAACATAGACAACATATGCATAAAAATAGTACCACACGCCAAAAACCACACTATCTTTATCAAGCAACTTTTCTTCCAGTGTCTTATCCATGCTTGTCCTAGCATGTCATAGACCACACTGCTTTCATTTCACTGATGTATCCCTCAAGTGACCTATCCATAGAATAGACATAATATAATCACATAATATCAACTAATAACCACATGATACTAACCTCGTAGATTTGTCAGGCTACTCTTCCCACTTGATTCCTCATGAACCAGGAATCTCTTCATGCCATTCACCCGCATAAGAAATAATTCCTCCACACAAATGATACTTGACAACCCTTTGAAACAGTGACATAGATACATGGATACATACATAAATATACATAAACATTAGCATAAAAAAATCATGGTCTTGTCAGATAATGACATACACACACACATATATATACATATAAATGTTAGCGTTAATAATCATGATGCATGACGACCCTGTCAGACATGACATACATACATACATACATCTATACATATATAAACATCAACATAATCGTGATCATAACCTAGTTACCATATAACATAAGGTCTAGGTTAAAAGCATTTCCTTATTTGTGCATAGCATGCACAATGTTGAGAACCACAGTTTCCAACTTAGCCAAGGCAGCCTACACCTCAGATCCATTTACCCTACCTTTTTTGGTTACCATTCTCATCTATGTACTTCCATCGTCCATTTACCATAATGGACCCAACCAGTCCAATCGACTGTCATAGTCTTACCTTTCGCTTTGCTTACTCGAGATTCATTCATCTCTTACATTACCTGTCAGGTACCACATAGCTCTCTCCGAGCTCCATCAAATTTCCTCTTTCCCAGCCAATTCCCAAGACTCAAAACATAAAAGGCAAGCCGTGAAACAAACAAGAAGAAAATCATGAAAACCAATAACAACAATACAACACCACAACCAAAGTGGAAATGCCTCGCACTAGACATAACAAAACCACAATTAAGCACAACAAATCACTCAAATACCAAAAGCATAAGACTAACAATAGACACCATGACACAATCCCCATGGTTCCCAGTGCTTCCGAGGAAAGCTCAACCTGAGCCTTCTTCATAATCTCATGAAAGTCTCTTTGCCATGCAATTCTCTACATCATATTTCCATGAACGAATAATTGTCATTGCATAAATAAACATAACAACATACTAGTTACCTTATCTTGTTGTGCCAAGAATGTTTCTTGCAACTGAGCACATCCACGTCATCTCTCAAGGGACTCCAATTCCCTTGAAAGATCCACCTGCAACTAGATACTAGCTAGTATACCTATTAAATACAAGTTCATGACTTTAGCACATATCCACATAATGTCAAACAAGATTAAGGTTAAGAAGACTTCCTACATGCAAAGCACTCATTCATTTGGAATTAGGGTTTCCAAACATAGCCAAAGGAGTTCTTTCCCAATTCCTTTCTTCTACCTTTTTACTTTGTTGCAATTGAGTCTTATTATGTGTTATCACATCATCCAACTGTTAGTTATATAAACACATCGATTGTTACCTTGTCATGCTAATACCAAACATGTTCCAAACATCAAGACAATCATATGTATCAATTTGAAATTAGCCTTTACCAAGACTAACAATCATGTCATAATCCATAATCAACTCATAGTCATTAGACATAATGCTACAATTGTCACCTACTTATACTCAAGTACATATCAACTGTCTCAACACATATGTATTAGTACAATCATCTTAAAACCATATCATTTGAACACATACTCATATTATGAAATTCATCAAACATTCAACCAACTTGCAAACATACCATGTTAAATAAATAAATAGATGATGTAATAGATACCAAACACTCGAACACCAAATAGATGACATAATCAAACAATCAAGCACCAAATATATGACATAGGTGAACTCATACCTTAATGTATCTCAGGGGAGGATATCTTGTCTGCATGATCAATCTAGTTAGCATGATATAACTTCACAACATATCAACTCAAGCATAAATAAGATCATGATATCCATAATAGTCACTATCTAACATGTTCACATCATAAGCTCATAAACATTTGTCGTTCATGCATAACAATCCTTAATTTACATACTTGCATGCCAAACATACAATACATGTATGACGATCTTCTCTTACCCCAAAGTATAATGTTGCAACCTCATTATTGTGGTCTACATCTCCTACTCTATCTCAGCCAACACATTAACATCAGAACAACCAATAGCACCATGATGACATAAATTGCATACCATGACTTCATAAGGCATGTTTGACCTACATTTCATGCATAACTATGACCAAGACCATACATGCATAACAACTGCATATAGACATATAACACATGAGTATGAAACCATACACACATCATTCTAGCTAGGGTCCATTCATCAATGCATGACCATATCAACTACAAAAACCATGACCTCATGCATGAAAATAACAACCACATAATGTGCACTTGAAAGCATGTGAACATTGACATGCATAACAATGCATAATCAACCATACACACATGAAGACATACTCCATTACAACACCTTCAACCTTCACATGGTGACATAACTACAACCATGATCAATACCGTGAAAATGTAACAATCAAATGGACTACAAGCACAAGAAACACATATGCAACCAACATGAATGCATGACCAGCACACAACTTATCCAGTCTGAAGGGTGAATCATGCTATGATACCACTCTGTAACACCCTCCTCCAACATAACATGGAAATGACATTACTAAAGAAATTACTTGAATGAGACCTTGATTGGACCTCTACTAGCCATCATAGGAATTTCATCAAACATATCAAAAATGTGTAAACTACAGGTGTAAATAACATATCTGAGCATAGGGGTCTCATACTTATTTGAGATTTATCGTGAAGCATTGATGCCTTAGCACATTGACTTCCATTCCGTCAATTAGGTCAGATACATTCTTCATTCATATACAAGTACAAAACATGATGGGAGCCATACGTAGCTGTCATAAAACATATACATAACCAAAATAATAGGGAGAAAAATACCAATGAACTCACCACCATATAAGCCTCATATAATCTAGTATAATGCTCATATAAATATAAGGAAAAATAACCTCTTATTGATGACGCAAAATCCAAACCGGGATGGGACTTCCATGTTCCATCTGACCATAGAATGGCTGAGCCAAATCTCTCTTCAGTCATTCACCCCTGTGTCATATTCCAAGCATGAATGTGGGACTCAACCAAAAGAACCAACCAGGACATACCGATTCTAAACCACCTCACCCTCATCTATGGAAGCCAGCCTTTAGTATAATCTATCCCAGATCACTAGGCCAACACAATGAACACATCATAACAGGCTTTACAATGATCTCCACCCGATCACTAGGCCAACAAGCATGGATGACACCGGATTTATCCACCTACACCATGAGGAATTTTCTTGTCTCCCAGTCTCTCAGGCTTTACCACTATCCAAACCTAGATAACTAGGCCCTAAACGAAGACCCCAGTCTCTCAGGTTTTACTGAAATCTACACTGGATCACCAGGTCTTAAAATGAGACCCACTCTACAGGATTTATCACATATCCCAAACCTAGGTTTACTAGGCCCAATGAAGAGAAAAACTCCTATAGGATTTACTGTATATTCTGTCATTCACTGACAAGGATTCCTAGGTCATTCGAGGCAATACAAAATCTGGATTTACTACAACCCATAGTCCGATTCATGGGTTACTAGGCCATGCATTCTATCATTTTGGAGACCCGCTTGATTCAACTTTGAATCCATCTGACATCCTAGATCAACCAAAACATGAGAACCCCATCACACCATGGCTATCCGGAAATGGAAAGGCTAGGCTGAAAACACTGTTACACCTGGTAAAAACCATGCAAAAACAATAAAATAACCACATGCAATACCATGCATGCCAAATCTAGCAAGGAAAATACACATGCAAATAGATACCTTCAATGAATCCTAGTCTAGCTACTTGATCCTACCTTTCCCTACTTGATCTTTGCTTCCTCTTGCCTTCTTTTCCTTTCTTGATCCCATGCAAAACCATAGCCAAAACTTGAGCCAAGAGCTTACACTGACTAAGAGCTTGCCAACTGATTTTCAGAAGCCTTTTTATCAATGAGGCCTCTATTTTCTTCATTTTCCATTATTTTCCTTCATTTTCCTCCTCACATGCAACTTGTGACCTTTCACCTCCTTTTTCTCCTAATTTCCATTATTTTCATAAATAAATGTGCCAAAAATGCCATGTTTCCTTCCCAAAGCCTTTTCCATTGCCTTTGCCAATTTATTTAGCCATAATATACCGAATCAACACCCAATAGGATGTTTCGCCCACCATTCAACTTGGAATATGTGTCCCATCATTCGTGGCCTTGTATATTTTTACATGAGTTTTAAATCAGGGTTGTTACAATAATGATCTATTTTTTCCTTAAAGATATTATAATATGGAAAAGAGGCCTACCTAAGATCCATAATAAGTCCTCCTCTTCTCTCCGCTTGTAAGTTCCAACTCTAGCTCCACAAGCTATAAACGGAACCTAAAACAATGACTAAAACAAGCAAAGGAACTACAATATCCACATAGCATAATCCATTGTCTATAATCAATGGGTCAACATGGCATTGAAATACATAAGTATCAACATGACACAACTATAATAAAACAAAGCTCTTTTTGTATTAATAAATAAAGGAGAGAGTTAAAACCATATATGGAAGTTGATTTTGTATATATCTCTCTAGTTGTTTTGTCCTTCCTTGCCACAAAGAAAACCTTCATGTTCAACCCTAATTTAAATGGATGATGATTCCTTAAGCTCAAAGTAACAATATGATCAAACTAATAATCTCCAAAAGCAAACCTAGACACTATTGGAGGAAGTAAATATATAGGGTAAACATGGTAGTTTAGGATTTACCAATCTAGGCTTGAGATCTACTTATGATGGGGGATAGACTCAAAGGATAAGAGATAAGGCATTTATAGCAGGAATTTGAGATATCTATCCATGGTAAATAAATAAAACCACCTTAGAAGCTTCTGGGAGGAGAAGTTTCAAAAATATTTTTAATTTTCCCAAAATTTTAGAACCACCGCACCTCCAAAGTAGAAAAACTAGTGTCGATTAGTGCAGGTGCTCAATTATGCAACTTGTAACCATTGCAAGTGGACATTCATGTAGGGTGCGTTGGGACTAAAAACAATTTTTTTGAGCCAATTGACCCAAAAACTCACTTTTTGGAGAGGTGATGCTTGGGGCCTTGCAAAGGGATAATGAAAAAGTGTTCAAGAATGTTAACTGATCCAATTTTCAGGCCTTTTAAGTGGATGTGATAAAATGTCCTGTAACAGATTTCCCCGTAAAGTACAAAGTCAAAAGCAGTGGTTGAGGACTAAAGTGCTTTACTTTGTCACAAGTATGCATGAAGAATAAATTAGTCGATATCACCATATGTTACAATACATATTATCATGATGATATCTTGTTGAGGGAGGAATACCCATACTCAACACATAAGCCAATATTATATGTACAATAATCAAGAAGTCTTGTGCACTAATGACAGAATGTGGAGCCATGATTGGATGATTGTCTAAATGATCATGGCCATCATACTTTGAAATCTTGTATGAATCCTGAAATTGCAACCCAGATGGATGGAACAAGATCTGAGGTCTCTGCCTTGCCACTTGATAATATGATTCCAACCATAAGAATAAATGAGTTAGAGTCGAACATGGTAGACACCATCTGATTACTGACCAATGATGTAATTTGTTAACATGCGCAAGAGAAGTCATCGATAATGATAATGGATCTCAAGATACTAGTACAACCTATGTGGTGTGAATAGGTGAGTTAAAGTAAAACACGGCACAAAATCTTCTGGTCGGAGGCCAATAATGAAGACCTATCACCAAAAGCGAGGAAGCTTCCCATTGAGGTATGCAAGCTCCAAGGCACCAAAAGGGGGTTTCTAAGTCAACTTACTGGATAATGTATTGATTTCGATAGGAAGCAACCCATCATAGGAGGTCCTTGATGTATACCCCATCAACGATATGAAACATGTATCAAGATTTGAGACAGAATGATGCTGATGCAGAGCTGATTTAGGAACAACACTCATGAATGAAGGTTTAAGAGTATTGTAGATGATATCAACTGAAGGACTTGTTTTGAACATATCAAAGACACTTTATGGAGTTGTAATATTGACCCAAAACTGATTACAAAGGCTTTCATTAGGGGGAATTTTGAGGTCTAAAATGGGCCTCCTAAGGAAATTATAAAATAATAGTGGAAATAATAAAATAAGATTAGATTACATCATCAAATTTTAGAGGGAAAAAAGAAAAAAACTATTTTTCAACTTATATTTTCAATTTAGCTCCCTATGGGATTACTCAAATTTCGAGCGAAAGCACTCGTTGGATGCAAAATTTGGCTACTCATCCAACGAATACCCATGTTGCATACCTTTGATGGACCCTACTATAGGAAAAATGAGAAATACATGAAAAACATGATTGCAATCACATTTTTTCATCTATTTCTCATTTTTCGTGTAGCAGGGCCCATCGAAAGTATGCAACTTGGGTACTCCTTGGATGAAGAATTAAATTTTGCATCCAACGAATAATCCCACTCAAAATTCGAGTAAAACCTTAGGTAAATAAGTTGAAAATGCGAGTTGAAAAAGTAGTTTTATTATTTTATTATTTTATTATCTTTTTACTTTTTTACTCCAAAATTGGTGAATCATCCCCCGTGGTTGACATCATGATCTTGAATCCTATTGGTCCTTATAAATTTTATTTTGGTTGTACATTTTTCTTAGGAGGCCCATTTTAGACCTCAAAATTCCCCTATTGAAATATGGTGTGATTAACCAAAGAGCCAGGTATATTTTCCAACCCAACAGTCATGAAGATGAAGTGAAAGAGTGTCAAGTTCAAGAGTGACTCGCTAACGTTAATAGGGTAAGTACCATTTTTCCCAATTTCCCCAACTATTTCTAGTCAATACCTCTTTATTTTTTACAATCTTGAGGAGGATAACATATTCTTGATCTATAAGTTCATCCTTTGTAAGAATTCTTCAGATTATTTTTAATGAACCCTGAGAAGGATTGGTTTGATCCCATCATGTTTGACGAGTCCAATGAAGGTGTAACTCAACTTTGTTTTCATGTTTAGAGAGTTTGGAAAAGAGGTGAAAAATAAAACTCTAAAGGTTCCTTTTAGTAAATTTAGTCTCTTGGGTTCGAAAATGCATCAAACAATATTCAGGAGAACCTTTTAGTCATGTTCGACTAAAGTATTCATTTTTCATAAGTAGTCTATCTTAGTGTGGAAAAGGGTTAAACTTATACTGGGTAGATGTATTTTCATTTAATTTAACGAGTTCAAAAAGACAAGTGCTCAACAATATTTCCGTGTTTAGGGAGTCTGAAAAGAGCTGAAAGAGGACTCCAGGGGTTTCTCTTTTTGTAAGTTTACAGAGACCAAAAAAGTGATAAAAGTGTGCTCCTTCATCAAAATGGCCTACATTGAACTTAAAATTCACATCAGATCATTTATTTAGCTTTTAACCTGCTCATAAAACCACAAAAATATTAAAAATATATGTGACATGGTACAATTAAGTCAAAAAATTTAAAAATATAATAAAGTAATATTAGACTTGTCCATAAATAGGCAGAAAGTAAATTCATTTTTACCATTTTCATTTTTACCTCTTATGAGTGAGTAGTGAGTGCTTTTTCACTCTCAAACTTCAACAGATGATTGCAGCCAATCCGGTGGACCATTTCCAGTGCTACCAGTTCTAGGTAAGAGATATGTCCATGGTCTCCTTTTTCATGGTTTCCATTTTTCATTTCATGCAATTCTTTTGAGATTTATCAGCATTTTAGTGTCTAATTGTTTTCCCTAGGCCCATCGCACCCTCTCTGTATTGAAAGTTGTGTTGGGTCTTCCTGATTCACACTTGGAAGAATGTTCTAACACACTTGTCCACTAATGGGTGCAATTGAAGAATTTTTTTAATGTTTTTAGCTAGATTTCTCTCAAAAAAATTTCTCAAGGATGATTCTAAGTGTTTTTCTTGTGATTTTACAAACATTTATCGAAACAGAAATGTTTCTAATTTGGAGAGAGAGAGAGAACATGAGTCCTAATATTTGGATGTTTCGAATGACCAAGTAACAATAAAAGCCTTAAGGAATTGTGGACTCCTTAAGTTTTTAAGGCTTCCAGGCATGAGAGCACAACTTGAGTTACCAGAATATCTAGTTAGGGCATGGGGTATACATGGATAGTGATTCAGGATCGAGGCACATACTCTAAAGATAGAGATTGAGGACATCTATTTTCTAGAAAACTTGTCTTGGAGAGGAGCTCCTATCTCACTATCTAGTATGAGAAGGGGCAGGGAGACCATCAAGGATTACATAACTTCTCACTTTAGACTTTGTTCTCAACCAACAAAGGACAGGAAGATAGAGATTAAGGATGTGATCTGACTAACTCTAAGTACACTCATTTTCATCATGTCTGGGTTTGCCGGTAGCACCACTTTGTATTTGGCTACCAAGTACCAAATGCAATATGCATAGAACCCACTGTGTTCAACTGGAGTGAGGGGGTTTTGGAAAATCTGAAGGAACAACTCAATAGGGAAAAGGATGGGTAATTGAATAAATTTAGATATGGTTCTATTCTAATATCATTTTCTCTAGAGAGGATACCACTACTTTGACCTCAACGCATTAAGCTTAAGCTCCCAGGTCCTAGAGTTCCACGGATGAGGCAATGGGTAGATCTCATGGCTCATCATGTGGGTGAATCTTTGATGAGTTTCACTCCCACTTTATTTTGATGGATATGCGTGCAACTCATTATGATAGAGGACTATCCATATGTGAGCTCTAATTTCTACGGAGACCCAGAGCTCATTTTACTTAAAGGCGAGCAATGGGGTGATATAGAAACAATGTCACTTTGATTTTTTATTTTAGTTTTTGGGATTTTACATTTTTTATGTTTTTAATGCTTCATAGGTTAAGTATTGTTTCTACATGCAAATATTGGACCAGTATGATCGGGAGGCTCTTCATATCTTCAACGACGAGGAGAGACACAAGTTGCATCAGTAAGAGTTGCAATGGCTGCAAGGGGAGAGGAGGAGATGCAGGATCTCAACATAGCCAAGACTCTCATTGAGTTCAAGCGCCATGTCGAGGGTTTGACCCATAGTGTGTCAGATACTAGGGCCAATGAGATCCCCATGCACTTACAATGATACACTATTGGAGTACCAGAGCACATTAGTTGGTTGTTGTGTAAGGTTTCCTCTGCGATTGTCTGTTATCACGATCATCATTGGGACTAGTCTACTAGGAGAGCCATATTTTGTCTGCTTGTATTTTGATAGTATGGGTTGTGTGTCCTTATGTGCCTTGGACACAATTTTTGTAAAACCAACCTCTATATATATATCCATCTTTCGACGTTTCCTATTTTCATTATGTCTTGTCCAATGTATGATGTTGATTGAAATTTTTATGTGTTGCAAATGTCTGTCTAAAACATAATTGGCTAATGCATTAATTAATGTGTTTATATTTCTAGGAATATGTTGATATTGAATATAATCAAAATATCATTCTAGAAGGTGAACCCTTAAATGCTTGCGAAGCATAATTGGACTTTAGACATTGCTTAAATGTAGCACTACGAGTTGTGAATTAATTTTGACCATCAAATGGTGAATGCCATGTGAAATAGAATCAAACAACAGTTCTATCAATCCACTACCCTCAACGATGTTATTGGTTGAGAGATTGATACAAATCCCTTGCAAACTCACTAGCTTTCCATTTGGAGCATAAATAGTCCATGCTGCAGAGGAAAGGTTCAGAGTACTATGGCTAGTTCCATCAACATAACCAACATATAGTTGAAGGAATGTTGACATCTGCAAATCAAATGTAATCCAAGGCTAACTGAGGTAGTAGGAAACTTTGAATAAAACACACTATAAACACACCAACACACTTATAGAACATGTACACAGTGACTATGAAAAGGGTATCTATGCATACTATTTTTTAAGGTACAACCCATTTCTTGACTTATCGACTTCTTGATCATACAAAAGGACTAGATCACCTTCCAACAAGGAATGAGGTTTAACATTCTTTTCATACTATTGATATGCAACCAACTCACAAAACGAAACAAAATATAGATTAATGACTTGAAAGTTAGCCTCTTTGAGGGGTAAACCTCCTTTACATTACATAAATGAATAATCCTTGGATGATACAAATTATAAGACCCCTTGCTATATATAAGAGTCTAAGGGTTCACAATTTAATCTGAGCCTACATAACAATAATAATGTAAGGGAACACCAGTAAATAGTGGGCTTCTATGGAACACAACAATAACAATATGGGGGTTATATGGAAACACAAATAATAATAGGGGGATAAAATAACAATAAAAATAAGGGGTTTACACTAGTATTATAAGGACCTAACATCCCCCTCTCCTTTAAAAAAGTGTTTTCCTCAATGCTTGAGTAGTTCTAAATGCTTTTGTATAAAATTTTCATCTTCCCATGTGGAATCTTCAATGGGTGAGTTCTTCCACTTAATGAGATACTCTAAAATTAAACGATTTTGTAGCTATTAGGTTCTTATTTCCATGACTTGTTCAAGCTCAAATATGATTTTTCCTTCTTCATCAAGCTCTAGCAATATTGTTTGAACTTGGATCTTATCACTGATAACCTTCTTTAAGCATGAAACATGGAAAACCGGGTGTACTCGGGAAGATGTAGGCAACCCTAATTTGTATTCCATAGTACCAACCTTTTGCAACACAATTTAAGGACCATAGCACTTGGGTGATAATTTATTATCCTTATTAGCTTAATTGAGGGACAATTGTTTGCATGGTTGTAGCCATAAAAATACCCACTTGCCTACATCAAAACTTCTTTCACTGTGATGTTGATTTTCTATTGTTTCATTTGATTCTGTGTTAGAGTGAGGTTATCCTTTAAGAGTTGTAGAACTTATTGTTGATGCTTGATGTGATCCTTAGAATTTTCTCTTAAATATGATGTGATGGATGATGGATGATATCCATAAAGTGCCATAAATGGGGTCATTTTTGCTACAGTATGGAAGGAAGTGTTATACCACCATTCCTCCATAGGTAAACACTTGACCCATTGTGTTTGTTTATCATATACAAAGAAATGAAGATATCCTTCCAAAAATTTGTTCACTATCTCAGTTTTCCTGTTAGATTGAGGATGATAACATGAACTATGATCTAACTGAGAGCCAAGAAAATAAAAGAATTTCGTCCAAAAAATTCCTGTGAAAATGGGATCTTTTTCACTTAGAATAATCTTTGGGTTTCCATGTAGCTTTTGAATTGTTTCCATAGATGCAGTAGCAACTGTATTGGATTTAAAAGGATGAGATAATGTACAAACTTGTGTAAACCTGTAATAAAATCCATTGCGACCTCCTCCCAATGTTGACTTGGAATGACTAAAGGTTGTAACAAAATCAAGGTCTTAATTGTCTCAAGTTTATTTTTTTTGCCAACCAAACATTTTGCAATAAACTTCTGAATATCAGATTTAAGGCCATCCCAAAAAAAATCTTCTTGACCCTGTGGTAAGTTTTTATAAATCCCAAGTGCCCTCCTAAGGGAGAGGTATGCAATTCCAATATAATATTTTGTTTGAGTTGGGAATTCTTACAAATATATAAGTGATCTTTGTACCATAATGAATCATTTTTCCATATAAATGTATCGGTTGTATTTGGATCTTCCTGCAGCTTTTGAATGAATTTCCGCACCTCTTTTTCATTATTCCATTCATCCCTTGCTTCAGTTATCCAATCAGGTTGGATAATAGAAATGGCACAAATCAATCCTTCCACATCCTCATCCTTTCTTGGGAGTGCATCTGCAACAACATTTGCTTCCCTTTTTTGTAGATGATTTCAAAGTCATAACCCAACATCTTTGTGACCCATTTTAATTGATCTTATGAAGACGATATTTGTTCCAAAAAGTATTTAAGACTATCGTGATAAGTTTTTACCTTGAAGTGTTTTCCCATTAGGCAATGTCGTCATTTATTTAGTGCATGTAGTATCACCAACATTTCATTCTCATAAATAGGTTTGTGTATATACTTTCCCTTGATTTGATGACTTACAAAAAGAACGGGACTTCCTTCTTTCATTAAGAAAACATTAATTCCATTTCATGAGGCATCACATTCCACAATAAAGTTTTTTGTGAAGTCTAGCACAGCTAAGACCGGTGCTTGGCACATTGCCTCTTTAAGGTGTTCAAAGGCCTTAGTTGCTTCCGGAGTTCAGGAAAATACAGCTTTCTTCAGTAATGTTGTTACAAGTGATGTTATTCTCCCATAATTCATAACAAACTTGCTATAATACCCTGTCAACCTAAGAAATCATCAAATATTCTTTAGGGTTGTGGGGATTTTCCATTCCTTAATGGCTTTAGTTTTGTTAGGATCTACCTTAACACCCTCATGAGATACAATATGACCCAAATATTCCATCTCTTATACTCCAAAGAAAAATTTTGAGGTTTTTTCATATAATTGTTTCTCCTCCAATAGTTTAAGAACCCTATAAACATGTTGAACATGATCCTTCCAAGTCTTGTCATAGATTAGTATATCATCAAAAAATATTAACACAAATTTCTAAGGAAGGGTTTGAAAATGGAATTCATCAAACCTTGAAATGTGAAAGGTGCATTAGTAAGGACAACAGGCATGACCAATATTCATAATGGCCTTCATGATTTATGAATGTTTTTTTTAGAATTTCTTCAGTATTGATTCTAATTTAATGATATCCTGATCGAAGATCCAACTTAGTGAAGTAAATTTTTCCATCTAATTCATCCAACTATTCATCAATGACAAGAATGGGAAATTTTATCTTTAATTATGAGCTTGTTTAGTTCCCTATAATAATCCAGACACATACGCCATGATCCATCCTTCTTGTGCACCAATACTACTAGAGCAGAGAGATAACTTTGACTAGGTTGAATTATACTGACCTCTAGCATTTCTACAACCATATGTTGAATTTGAATCTTTTGAGAATAGGGATATATGTAAGGCTTGATGTTTGGAGAAACACTTCGTGGAATAAAATGAATAGCACGATCATAATCACGAATAAGTGGGAGGCCTTTAAGTGTTTGGTCCCTATAATACTAGTGATTCCCCCATTACTATTGTCATTTTATCCCTTATTATTATTGTTCTGCCCCTACTGTCCCCATATTGTTATTATTGTGACCCATAGAATCCCACTATTGTTATTTTTTGTGCCCTTATATTATTATTGTTAGGTCGGCTTTGGCTATATTGTGACCCCTTAGACTCCTATATATATAAAGGAGGTTTTGTCATTTGTATCATCCAAGAATTATTCATTTTTGCAATGTAAAGGAGGTTTCCCCCTCGAAGAGGCTCTATTCTAAGGCGTTGATCTTTCCTTTCTATCTTCTTGTGAGCTGGTTTCATAACATTTGGTATAAAATCTTTGGATTCTAAGGTTTCACTCCTCCAAACAGGTCATCATGGAATTTTAGCTATAACTTTTTTTCTGCACAATTTCAGAAGCCAAAAAAAAACCCATTTGAGAATAAATCGCGCTGAACCTCGATTCAGAATTTCAGATATTGTATTGGTATATTTTTGGAGATATGATATAAGGAAGTTAGGGATTTTGCAAGATCCATAATTTCATCTAAAACGAGTCATCGTGGAATTTTCGCTATAACTTTTTCGCTACGAAGTTTCAGAAACTAAACAAACAAAACCATTTGAGAAGAAATCGGCTAAACCTCAGGTCTGCATTTCAAATCTTGGCTCACTATATTTTCGGATATATGATTTGAGGAAGTTAGGGTTTTTGAAGACTCCCGAATTACATCCTAAACAGGTGACCTTGGGAAAATCATCATAACTTTCTCTCTGAGAATCAGATTGAAATTTCGTAAGAAGTTACAGAAATAGGATAGACTATATTTTGTTTAGTTATAGTTTTCAAAACCTAAGGTTGAAAAAGTAACACGTGGCACTTCGTACAAGTTTGATCTACTGAAAACGTATATAAGCAAGTCATCTTGGGAGTTGGGGCATAACTCTTCCTTGGAGAGTCCACTTTCAATCAGAATGGTGGCATTGGAAAGAGGACACAAAAGGATATTTCAAATTGCACTTTCAGACCTTGGAGATTTGAAATTACAGAGTTACAGTCATTTCAATATCGAGCTCCCACAAACTGAAAAAAGGTGTGTAGTTTTTTTTTTAATTTTTGCATAAGTTTGGTTTGAAAAATTAGTTTTAAGGAATTCAAAGGGCATATTGAAGCATTATTATCAGTAATTGATGCCCCAAAGAAAGAGAATGGAAACACCTATTAAGCAACTGGGTATCTCTATCATGACTTATGAAGAAGAGGATGAATGCAACATGATATATCAAAATTACAAGACCAAGTGCAACACATTTCACTCACACAAAAAGTAATAAAAGCTAAGATGGGTGGTTTAAAGAAAGACATAGAAGCTAATATGTATAGCATGGAAGCTAAGATGGATGGTTTAAAGAAATGCGTAGAAGCTAAGATGAATGATGTGGAAGCCTAGATTAATGTTGTGGAAGCTAAGATGGACGATTTAAAGAAAGACTTGGAAGCTAAGATGGAATATTTGACAAAACTTCTACAAGAAATGCATACTAATGGTGAAAGGGTAGTAAAGGAAACACATGATGAGAACAAAATAAATGTTAGTCATGATTTCATAGACTCTAGCATTGGATCGAAGAACCACCATGTTCCAAAGATCGATATGAGGAAGTTTGATGGCAAGGATCCTGCAACATGGATGCTATAGATGGAGCAATTTTTCGATCTCGATAATGTCCAAAACAAAAAAGGTATGCATTGCAAGTTTATATTTGGAACCAAATTAGCTTGTATGGTATCGATGGCTTTTCTCTCATAAACAAATTGTCACTTGGGATAATTGTATGGATGAAATGATATCACATTAAGAGGATACAAAAGGCAACACTTTTTTTAGCCAATTGATAAATCTCAAACAAAAGGGTTCAATGATATAGCACATTGAGGACTTCCAAAAATTTAATATAATGGTAAAAGATATTCTAGAGGAGCATATGATTGATGTGTTCATAGGGACTTTAAAGAATAACATCCAACATGTGGTTCGCCTTTGGGAACCTGATTCATTGGAGAAGGCATTTAAGTTGGTAGGAAAAATGGAAAGCAAAATTATGGCAACAAGGAAGCCTACCACTCACAATCATAAAGATGGAAGTGTTGTTGCCCCTAGCCATTCACAACCTACAAGGTTGACATCACAATAATTGGAAGAAAAAAGAGCAAAAGGGCTTTGTTACAGTTGTGATAGCAAATACACTAAAGGTCATAAGTGTGCTAAGAAGAAATTATTTTACATAGATTGTGAAGAGGAGGAAGAAAATGAAGAAGAAACATCAAAAGAAGAGGATATACACTAGGAAAGAACACTAGAGAAAGAACAAATGAATGCAACCATATCTTGTAATGCATTGGTTGGAATTAGCACTCCTCAAACTATCAAGATAGAAGCATTGGAAATAATACTGAGAGGGGGAGTGAATCAATATTACTCAAGTCAATAATATTTTTCTTTTCATACTTAAATTCATATATGCTACTTCAATGAAGGTAACTCGCGTGTACATACAATTGTGTTTAAGGAAACAAACATATATCCAACAACCTAATGATTCAGTTAATTCATCATATGTTGATCTTTAATCTCTGCATCATTACTTTATTAAAAATTGAACAGTAACTATGTGTAGTTAATAACAGAAAGAACCATCACACATAAGCAACACACATGAACACCAAGATTTAAGGTGGAAACCCAATGTGGGTGAAAACCACCTGCTGTTGTTGTCTCTGTCTTCTTTTAATAATAAGAAAATTTGTTTACAACATTGTACTAGTGTAGACTCATACTAGTACGCAGGCTTCTACCTTCTCTCATTCCCGAGCTTCTACTAGAAGGGAGCTACAACCCCTAGCTCTTTTACTAGCCGATATGTTTACTAGTACATAGGCGCCGACCTACAAAAGGCTACAACCTTCTCTCCTCCTCCAAGGACCACGTTTCATAAATTTTTAGACTGGATACTCCTGGAACACAACACCATATTCTCAAGGCCACGTTTCATCCAATTTTCATACTGGACCCATCAACAACATTGAAGCTCAAAATCAATCACCACTGCAATACATCCATCAACTATATCTGCATCAACCAATCACTGAAACTCAATCATTACTTTCTGAATCAACCAAACTCAATCAATCACTGACAACCTCTAAACCTCTGACACAACTGAATCAATAATTCATTCATACTTTAATCAACTTCAACAAATCAACTAGAATAGAGAGATCACTGTAGCCAGTACACAGATTTGTACCCAGAGCACTGCATCATCATTCAGAACTAGCTGTAACCTCAAAACCATGCATCAAAGTGTATACGCAACTTGGAAGAGCCAAACCAGTGTGTATACGCAACTAAATCAAAGCGAACCAGCGTATAGATCTATAAATACTTACTTATAACTTCGCTACACTTCCCGACTTCAGACATACCCAGATCATCACATATAAAGGATAATACATGTGTTAGCAACCATATCTATCCCATCAGATCACATAATGATAAGTCATTATGATCCTAATCCATTATTAGATCTCATCCATCATCACTGAAGCAAATCACAATCAATCAATCTGAACACTGTTACCAAAATGCAGTCACCAGAACATAAAGCAAAACACAGAACTCTGCGTCAACAACCAGAACCAATTGTAACTTCAAACATCATAGTTCATAAGGTATACGTTACTTTGATGTGTAGAACCTGCGTGTATACGAAATTTTACCAAAGCCAACCAACATATACATCTGTAAATTTTAATTCATAATTTTGCAGTTATACTCGGATCAGAACATTTACAGAATAAAACATGCATCAGTATTTAGATCTAGATTGTACATGATCAAACCATATAAAGATATTTCATTTCGAGTCTTAAGATCTCGATCCATCATTAGATCTAATCCCTCATCATCCGCTAAGGTTCATCCTTGGTTCAGATCCAGCACTGCACCATAATGCAATAACCTGCAGACTAGATCTCACAATTCATCAGATATTCGATACTTGCACACTTTGGCCTAATGATCTTCTCCTCCTTATATAGTTTTAGGCCTTTCTCAATTTCATGGACCAAAACCACTTAGGACCAATACCTTGGACCAAATACCTAGGGTCAATACTTCGGACCAAATACCTTAGACCAATACCATGGATCAAAATACCATGGACCAAATACCTTGGACCAAAAACTTAGTTTTCCAAGGTATACACGCTTTTCCTTCTGTGGAAGAGCATATGTATGTATACACAGCTTTTATATAGTGAACCTACGTGTATACACAACTTGGTCAAGGTGAACCTGTGTATACATCTCTTTCTTCATTCTGTGAAGAATGATTTGTAATTCTTTACTATTTACTTGCTATACTGTGGTCTTTCATCTAAGAGAGTTGCCATTGTACATTACTTCTGAACTGATTCCTTTGAACTGCCCTACATTTTGTCACTATTGTCATGCATTTGATATCTCTACTGTAGATTCATCTAGTTACCATATACAAGTGAGTTGTTCTGCTACAAGTGGGTTGCCATCAAGTACAACACATGCATCATAATGCCAACAATCACCCCCTTTGGACTTGATGTCAACAACAACACCAAGTCACTCTCCCCCTTTGACATCAAGGGCAAAGGTTGGACCAAAATATTCTCCCCCTTTGATAAGATAAAAGGGCATACCAAAATGAAGACTTTCATATATGAATAGTTGAGTATTAATCATGCTCCCCCTAGGCACATGCTGAATTCTCTGATTGAACTACCCCTTTGTTCATGATGAGATGTACTGTATCATCCACGCTCCCCCTGAGCACATGCAGAGTCTGCAAATATTTTCAAGAAAAGATAACATGACTTTATAACTCAACTATGTGAGTTTGACCTTCCTATCACAAATGAATCATACATACATTCATTCTCCCAACCAAGTGCAGATATACCAAACTTGACTCATCCACCCAACCAAGTGGGAATATACCAATTGTTTATACATGGCTGAAATATTACATCATCCTTCCCATGCATAATGGGGGTACAAATTACATCATATGACCAAAAGGGACTTATCAAAGGACTACAACAGACAGAGACAAATTATTACATCATGGGTCTTGATATGACCTTTACATTGAATGATATACATGCCATTTATGACAGAGACCAAATATCTAAACAAGACCATGATAGTTATTAGCAACTATCATACACCATGTATGATCTACTCCATAAGCATATGTTAACAACATCTAGATCGGCAACCTGTATATGTCCATGTTAGTGTAAATATCATCAACCTGTCACAAAGTATGTCTACATATATATATCAACTCATCCTCTTGATCTCATCAAGATCAACTTGCATCATTTCCTTCTATGAATCAACTCAACATATGTCATATCTCCTAGCAGTAATAAAATCATTCACACCATATCATATGTGAAAACACCATAGTCATCACATGATCTTTCACATCACCATCAAGAACTGCATGATCTTTCCATAAGGCCCTTCAATATATCAACCATGTATCATCACTAGGGAACATTCCACATCTGATAAGCATCAACCATGATAATCAACATATGTGAGTATCAACCTATCATCATAATATAAGAACTTATCATCATTATGTGGTCAAGTAAGCCATGTCTTCGAAAATCCATGTCTTCAAATAGCTATGTCTTCATGCAACCTGCAATAACACCATTCTCTTGGCCAACCAACAATATGTAACTTAAGTAATCATCCATGTATCAATCAAAGAGATATCAATATGTATCTAGAAAACCATGAGTTCATGGTCATTTGTTAAGATTTCTTGATATCATCAACAACAACAATCCTCAACCGTGTGAGAGCCAAGATCTATAGGAATCTTGTATCATTACTGCACCATATGAAATTTATGCATCTTTGAAGGCATGATGACAGATGCATAGAAGAAATGAGTGGCTCATCATCAATTAATGAAGTTGTGTACTCAAGCTTTGTACTTATCCTTGTTCTTATGAAGATCACCATGTAATCAAAATATGTATTGTATACATCATCAAAAAGTCATCCACAATCATCCATAAATCTGATCTGAATAACAACTATGTAACCCCAATCAATACAAGTATCATTTGAGATTTCATCATGGGAAACTTATAACCGTCACATAGCAATATGTATCACTTTAAAAACTTTAGCCACATAGGCATCATCATCATTGAAAATAATTCTAAACATAATGCCAACAATGCTTTGTTATAAGAATAGCATGTTCTCCCCCTGAACTTGTTCCACCTGTTCACTGTCAGAACTGATCATTGCATATATCAATAAGAAGTATCAAGGCATCATCATCAATCAGATATACATCAAGTTATCAAAAAATTGTTGGGATCAAGACACTTCTAAATAATATCCATAGACTGTAGTCATCTACGATAGAAAATATAACTGGTAATTGTCTGAATCATATCACATCAATTTTTCTAAGACTGTCCCACTACATTTTTTTCAAACCACATATACGTGACTATGCAGCTTCGAACTTGCGTATATACGTGACTTGTCTTCATGAAACTTGCGTATGAGATTTAGAACATTGAAGTTTCACACTTTCAACTCCCCCTGAGTCTGTTATGTCTGTACACTGTGCCATGCCACATTTTTCTGACTGTACTTCCTTCTTCTTCCATATCTTCGAGTGTGATGATGTTTTCTCCTTTTGGTATGGTGCCCAAAATTTGTCCTGTATTCTTTTGCTATATGTCCAAAATTGTTACATGCATAACATCTTACATGTTTCATATTTCTTCTATAGCAGTCAATGGCTTTGTGACCAAACATATTGCAAGAAAAACAATATCCCTTAAAGTACCTAGAAGCTGATGATTTTTCTGTGTGATGGTATTGAACCATTCTATTTCTGCATCTTGCTACAACGTGTCCAAGATTATGACATATAAAACATTCAACATTATTCATTTGAGGAAATAACCGACTATCACTTCCACATTTAGGAGTAAAAGATTTTCTTTGAAGAACTTCTTTCCTTGGTCGTTGATGGGGTTGACCTCTAATCTCCTTGTTCAGCATTTCAGGCTTTACATTAGAGTTCCTTGCCTTAAATTGTGAGCTAGATTCACCTTCAATAGATTCACGGAAACCAAGACCAAATTTGATGGCAGGAGACCTTTGACTACTAAGAATATCATCCAAAATCTTAGTACCATCTTGAAATCGTAAAAGCTTATCCTTTTCTTCTAATTTACCTTTTAGTATATTTACCTCAACCTGATATTGCTCTTCCTTTTCAAGATACTACTTCTTCATGATTTCTTCAGCTTTTCTTCCTTCTTCCACTTGTTGCCTTAATTAGAGAAATTTGTTTTCTTGTTATTTAAGAGCTTGGAGTAGTTCTTCATTCTGCTTATTTGATTTTTCAAGATCTTCTTTTAGAGAGAGGATCTTAGCTTCAAGACCTTCATAGTAACTGGATATATCTTTAAGTTTCTTGATTGTTGTGTTCCTTTTATTTACTTCATTTCTTAATGATGTCACTTCATCCTGTAGCTTTTGACATTGATCTTCCTTTTCCTTGTACTGCTTCCTTACTTTGTTTCCTTCCTCCTTTAGATTGGTAGCTTCTTCTTTGAAGGCACACTCCCCTTTGTCCAATAGATCTTGTTGATATTTAATTTTGTCTGTAAGCCTTTTAAATTCTGCCTCTATTTGATATCTTTCTCTTTCACCCATAAGATAAAATTCAGTTGTTTCTCTGTCACTTTCATCATCTTCAAATGGACAAAGAAATGTATCACCAGAGGATAATAAATTCATACCTGATGCTTATTTTTCTTGCTCATCTTCATTTTGAGGTGATTTTGAATATAGAGAGTTTCTTCCACATAATCCCCAATCGACTCTCCCACTGTCATAGTTCCTTTGAGATGCCTTCTTCTTTTGAGGTGCTTTCTTCTTCAACTTCTTTCCCATTGTTTCTACGGATCTCCTTCAAGCGATCAAGCTTCTGCCAAAGGACCTGCTCTGATACCAATTGTTGGAAATAATGCTGAGAGGGGGGGTGAATTAGTATTAGTCAAGTCAATAATCTTTTTCTTTTCATACTCAAATTCATATACGCTACTTCAATGAAGGTAACCCGCGTGTACATGCAACTGTGTTTAAGGAAACAAGCGTATATCCAACAACCTAATGATTCAGTTAATTCATCATATGTTGATCTTTAATCTGTGCATCAATACTTTATTAAACATTGAACAGTAACCATGTGTAGATAATAACAGAAATAACCATCACATAAGCAACACACATGAACACCAAGATTTAAGGTGGAAACCCAATGTGGGTGAAAAAAACCTGCTGCTATCATCTCTATATTATTTTAATAATAAGAAAATATGCTTACAACATTGTACTGGTGAAGCGTCATACTAGTATGCAGGCTTCTACCTATAGAAGGTTACTACCTTCTCTCATTCTCCAGCTTCTACTGGAAGGGTGCTACAACCCCCTAGCTCTTGTACTAGTCGATATGTTTACTAGTATGTAGGTGCTTAACTACAAAAGGCTACAACCTTCTCTCTTCTCCCAAGGACCATGTTTCATAAATTTTCAGATTGGATACTCCTAGAACACAACACCATAATCTCAGGGCCACATTTCATCCAATTTTCATACTGGACCAATCACCAACATTGAAGATCAAAATCAATCACCACTGCAATACATCCATCAAGTATATCTGCATCAACCAATCACTGAAACTCAATCATTACTTTCTGAATCAACCAAACTCAATCAATCACTAACAACCTCTGAACCTCTAACACAACTGAATCAACCATTCATTCATACGTTAATCAACTTCAACAAATCAACTGGAATAGAGAGATCACTGTAGCCAATACACAGATTTGTACCTAGAACACTGCATCATCATTCAAAACCAACTGTAACCTCAAAACCATGCATCAGAGTGTATACAGAACTTGGAGCCGAACCAGCGTGTATACACAACTTCATCAAAGCGAACCAACGTATAGATCTGTAAATACTTATAACTTCGCTGCACTTCCCGACTTCAGACATACCTAGATCATCACATATAAAGGATAATACATGTGTTAACACCTAGATCTAGCCAATCAGATCACATAATTATAAGTCATTATGATCCTTATCCATTATTAGATCTCATCGATCATCACTGAAGAAAATCACATTCAATCAATCTGAACATTGTTACTAGAATCTAGTCACCAGAACATAAAGCAAAACAAAAAACTCTGCATCAACAACTAGAACCAATTGTAACTTCAAACATCATAGTTCATAAGGTATACGCTACTTTGATGTGTAGAACCTGCGTGTATACGCACTTTTACCAAAGCCAACCAATGTATACATCTGTAAATATTAATTAATAATTTTGTAGTTATTTCAGACTTCAGTTATACTTAGATCACAACATTTACAGAATAAAACATGCATCAATATTTAGATCTAGATTATACATGATCAAACCATATAAAGATAGTTCATTTCAAGTCTTAAGATCCCGATCCATCATTAGATCTAATCCCTCATCATCCACTAAGGTTCATCCTTGGTTCAGATCCAGCACTGCACCATAACCCAATAACTTGGATAGTAGATCTCACAATTCATCAGATATTCAATAATTGCACACTTTGGCCTAATGATCTTCTCCTCCTTATATAGTTTTAGACCTTTCTCAATACCATGGACCAAAACCACTTAGGACCAATACCTTGGACCAAATACCTAGGGTCAATACTTTGGACCAAATACCTTGGACCAATACCATGGATGAAAATACCATGGGCCAAAAACTTAGTTTTCCAAGGTATACGCGCTTTTCCTTCTTTGAAAGAGCGTGTGTACGTATATGCAGCTTGGTCAAGGTGAACCTGCATATACATCTCTTTCTTCATTTTGTGAAGATTGATCTGTAATTCTTTGTTGTTTACCTGCTATACTATGGTCTTTCATCTCAGAGGGTTGCCATTGTACATTACTTCTGAATTGATTCCTTTGAACTACCTTGGATTTTGTCACTATTGTCATGCATCTGATATCTCTACTGTAGATTCATCTAGTTACCATATAAAAGTGAGTTGTTCTGCTACAAGTGGGTTGCCATCATGTACAACACATGCTTCATAATGCCAACAAGAAGGGAATATCAAGAAGAAAAAGGTAATAGTGTTGACTGATTTGGGCAATACCCATAATTTTATTCATTGTAAGATAGCCAAGGAATTGAATTGCTTCCTGTATCCAGGGCTAGAGTGTCAAGTGATGGTTGCAAGTGGAGGAACCATAACTTGCTTAGGAAAGTGCCATAATATCAAGTTATCCATCAGAGAATATGTATTGAATATCCCAATGCTTTCCTTTCGAATGGGTGGTGTTGATGTTGCACTAGGAGTCTAATGGCTACAATCCTTAGGTACAATAGCTTTTAATTTTCAAGAACTTTTCATGAAATTTTCTTTAGAAGGAAAGGAAGTTAAATTAAGGGGTATCGCAGGGAAACTGGGAAGAATAATTAGCTCTAACGGAATGACAAAACTTCCAAAGAAAGAACAACGAGGCATAATTGCACAATTATGTTCACTAGAGGTTCCCACATCGAAATCATCTATTTCTCCAGATCTACAAAATGTCTTGGACAACCATTCCAAGGTATTTGAGACTCCCAAAGGCCTCCCACCTATTCGTGATCATGATCATGCTATTCATTTGATTCGAGGAAGTGTTCCTCCAAACATCAGGCCTTACAAATATCCCTATGCCCAAAAGTGTGAAATTGAACATATGGTTGCAAAAATGCTAGAGGCTAGTATAATTCAACCTAGTCAAAGTTCTTTCTTTGCTCCAGTAGTATTGGTTCACAAGAAGGATGGATCATGGTGCATGTGTCCGGATTATAGGGAGCTCAATAAGCTCAGTATTAAAGATAAATTTCCCATTCCTGTCATTGATGAATTATTGGATGAATTGCATGGATCAATTTACTTCACCGAGTTGGATCTTCATTCAGGATGCCATGAAATCAGAATGAAGGCTGAAGACATTCCAAAAATAGCATTTAGAACTCATGAGGGTCATTATGAATTTTTGGTCATGCCTTTTGGCCTTACCAATGCACCTTCTACCTTTCAAGGTTTGATGAATTCCATTTTCAAACCCTTCCTTAGAAAAATTGTGTTAGTATTTTTTGATGATATAATAATCTATAGCAAGTCTTGGAAGGATCATGTTCAACATCTTAACAAGGTGCTCAAACTATTGGAGGACAAACAATTATATGCAAAAAGCTCCAAATGTTTCTTTGGAGTACAAGAGGTGGAATATCTTGGTCATATTATATCTCATGAAGGTGTTAAGGTAGACCCTAGAAAAATTAAAACCATTAAGGAATGGAAAATCCCCACATCCATAAAGCATCTACGAGGATTTCTCAGGTTGACAGGGTATTATCCCAAGTTTGTAAAGAATTATGGGAGCATAGCAGCACCTCCAACAACATTATTGAAGAAATATGCATTTTCATGGACTCCAGAAGCAACGAAGGCCTTTGAACATCTTAAAGAGGCAATGTGCCAAGCACTGCTCTTAGCTACATCGGACTTCACAAAAACCTTTATTGTGGAATGTGATGCCTCAGGAAATGGAATTTGTGTTGTTTTAATGCAAGAAGAAAGACCCATTGCTTTTGAAAGTCGTCCAATCAAAGGAAAGTATTTACACAAAACTATTTATCAGAAGGAAATGTTGGCAATACTACACGCACTTAAGAAATGGCGACCCTACCTAATGGGAAGACACTTCAAGGTAAAAATAGATCATGATAGCCTTAAATACTTTTTAGAACAAATATTTTCTTTAGAGGAGCAACAAAAATGGGTCACAAAGATGTTGGGTTATGACTTTGAAATCATCTACAAAAAAGGGGAAGAAAAATGTTGTGGCAGATGCACTCTCAAGAAAGGATTAGGATGTGGAAACATTTCTTTGTGCCATTTCTATTATCCAACCAGATTGGATAAATGAAGCAAGGGATGAATGGAAGAATGACGAAGAAGTGTGGGCACTGATTCAAAATTTACAATAATATGCTAGTACATCTGATACATTTAGCTAAAAAAATGATTCGTTCTGGTACAAAGATCGATTATACCTATGTAAGAATTCCCAACTCAAACAAACGATTCTTAGGGAATTGCACACCTCTCCCTTAGGAGGGCACTCAAGATTTCTAAAAACTTACAACAAGGTTAAGAAGGAACTTTTTTGGGATGGCCTTAAATCAGATATTCAAAAGTTTGTGGCGGAATTTTTGGTCTGCCAACAAAATAAAGTTGAAACAATTAAGACCTTAGGTCTATTACAACCTTTATCGATTCTAAGCCAAAATTGGGAGGAACTTTCAATGGATTTTATCACAGGTTTACCCAAGTCTAAAGGAAAGAGTGTTATCATGGTGGTAGTTGGAAGACTTACCAAGTATGCACACGTTTGTGCATTATCTCATCCATTTAAAGCGAGTACAATTTTTACTGCATTTATGGAAACAATTCAAAAGCTACATGGAAACCCAAAGATTATTGTAAGCGATACAGATCCCATTTTCACTGGAAATTTTTGGACAGAATTATTTTCTTGTCTTAGTACTCAGTTAGCTCATAGCTCATCTTATCATCCTCAATATGATGGGAAAAATGAGATAGTAAAAAAATGTTTGGAAGGATATCTTCGTTGCTTTGTATCTGATAAACAGACACAATGGGTCAAATGGTTGCCTCTGTCTGAATGGTGGTATAACACTTCCTTCCATATAGCAACAAAAAGGACCCCATTTATGGCACTCTATGGATATCATCCACCAACCATCACATCATATTTAAGAGAAAATTCTAAGGTTCAAGCAATGGAAGATCACATCAATCATCAACAACAAGTTTTCTAACTCTTAGAGGATAGCCTCACCTTGGCACAGAATAGAATGAAACAACAGGTAGGTCAACATCGCAGCGAAAGAAGTTTTGATGTTGGTCATTGGGTATTCCTATGGCTACACCCATATAAAAAAAGTCCCTCAAGCAAGCTAAGAAGGATAATAAATTATCACCAAATTCTTATCGTCCGTACAAGGTGTTTCAAAATATAGGTATTATGGCATACAAATTGGAGCTTCCTGCAGCTTCCTAGTGCACCCAGTTTTCCATGTATCATGCTTAAAGAAGGTTAGAGGTGACAAGCTCCTAGTTCCAACAATATTGCCAGAACTTGATGAGGAAGGAAAAATCATATTGAAACCTGAAGTAGTCAAAGAAAAAAGAACTCGACAACTATGAAACTGACCAATTTTAGAGTATCTCATCAAGTGGAAGAACTTACCCATTGAAGATTCCACATGGGAGGATGAGAATTTTATACAGAATCATCCAGAACTACCCAAGCATTGAGGACAACACTTTTTTGAAGAATAGGGGCATGTTAGGTCCCTCTAATACTAGTGATTCCCCCATTACTATTGTCATTGTATCCCTTACTGTTATTGTTGTGCCCCTAGTGTCCCCATATTGTTATTATTGTGCTCCATAGAAGCCCACTTTTGTTATTTTTGTGCCCTTACATTATTATTGTTAAGTTGACTTTGGCTATATTGTGACCCCTTAGACTCCTATATAGAAAGGACGTTTTGTCATTTGTATCATCCAAGAATTGTTCATTTGTGTAATGTAAAGGAGGTTTCCCCCTCGAAGAGGCTAAATTCTAAGGCGTTGATATTTCTTTTCTATCTTTTTGTGAGCTAGTTTCATAACATTGAGAGTCTCAAATAACTGGGAATGATTTTCCAAGACCTTTTGGAGATTTGGAGAAATAGATGATTTTGATGTTTGAACCTCTAATGAGCATACTTATGTAATTATGCCCCATTGTTCTTTCTTTGAAAGATATGTCATGCCATTAGAGCTGATTATCTTCCTTGGTTTCCATGCAATACCGCTTAATTCATCTTCCTTTCCTTCCCAAAATAATTTCAAGAAAAGTTCTTGAAAAATAAAATCTATCATCCCCAAAGATTGTAACCATTAGACTCCTAGTACAACATTAAAACCACCCATTGGAATGGAAAAAATTACACTATTCAATACATATTCCCACATGGTTATCTTAATATTATGACACTTTCCAAAGCAATTTATAGTTCCTCCATTTGCAACCATCACTTGACACTCTAGTGCAGGATATAGAAATCAATTCAATTCATTGACTATCTTACAATAAATAAAAGTATGGGTACTACCTAAATCAATCAACACTATTACCTTTTTCTTCTTGATATATCCTTTTATATTGAGAGTTTGAGGAGTGGTAATTCCTTCTAATGCATTACAAGATATGGTTGGATTCATTTCTTCTTTCTCTGGGGTTGTTTCCTGGTGTATATCCTCCTCTTATTATGTTTCTTTTTCCTTTTCTTCATTCTCTTTGCAATCTATGTAAAATAATTTCTTCTCAGCACACTTATGACCTTTAGTGTATTTTCTATCACAACTATAACAAATCCCTTTTGCTCTTTTTTCCTCCAACTGTTGTGGTGTCAACCTTATAGGTTGTGGAAGGCTAGTAGAAACAACAGTTCCATATTTATAGTTCTGAGTGGTAGACTTCCTTGTTGCCATAATTTTTCTTTTGACTTTTCTTGCCACCCTGAATGCCTTCTGCAATGAATGAAGTTACCAAAGGTGAACCTCATGTTAGATGTTATCCTTTAAATTCCCTATGAAGACATCAATCCTATGCTTCTCTAGAATATTAGTTACCCTGATATTCAATTTTTGGAAGTCCTGAATGTGCTCCACTATTGAACCCTTTTCTTTGAGATTTATCAATTAGCTAAAAAATGCACCACTCTTTGTATCCTCATAATGTGCTACCATTTCCTCTGTAAAAATTGACCTAGTGACAAGCAGTTTACAAGAACAAGGCCATCAATACCATACAAACTGATTGGGTTCTAAATATAAATATGCAATGCGTACCTTTTGTGAGTGTTACACATTATGGAGATCAAAATATTGCTCCATTTGTAGTATCCATGTTACTAGATCTTTTCCATTGAACTTCCTCATATCAATATTTGGAATGTGGTGGGTGTCAAACCCATCCTTGGAGTCTCTAAAATCATAATTCATATTACTTTTGTCCTCATGATGATTTTCATGGATTACCTTGTCACCACTGGGAAGGCTTTCTTGTAGAAACGTCTTTTCTTCCTCTTCTTCATGTGTCATATTAGAGATTTCTGGTTGCTTACCAGGTGTATCCATTTTTCTGTTGTAGGGAATATTGGAAATAATGATATATATTCTTCACTATGCCCTTTGAATCACTTCAAACTGATTTTTCAAACAAAAGTTATGCAAATTTAAAAAATACACACCTTTTTGCTTGTTTTTGGGAGCTTGATCTTGAAACTATTGTATCTCTATAATTTTGGCTCTCTAAGGTCTAAAATTTAGTCCTGCGTTAGCACTCTAAGTCTTTTTTCTAATGCCATAAGTTAGACCAAGATTAGATTCTTCAAGAAAATGTTATGCCCAATATCACACGATGACCTAATTATATACTCTCATTAGAGAAAATTTGTATAGAGTTCCACGTGTCACTTTTTCGACCTTCAGTCCTGAAAATGATACATAAAAAACTATAGTCCATGCAATTTCAGTTATGTTGTATGAAATTCAAATCTAATTCTTAGATATAAATTTATGATGATTTTCCCTAGGTCATTTATTTGAGATTGAATTCTGGAGCCTGCAAAAATCATAACTTCTTTGGACCATATCTCAAAAAATATAGCGAACCAAGATTTGAAATTATTACACGAAGTTCACCACAATTTCAAATCCATGTGGTAGAAAGTTTTGCTTCTAATTCCTTGTGGAAATAAAGTTATATAGAAAATACCAAGATGACCTATTTGAAGCAGTGAAACCCTAAAATCCAAAGCTATGATACCAAATGTTAAGAATCTAGCTCACAAAACAGAAGAAAAGATAGATCAACGAATTAAAAATTAGCCTCTTCGAGGGGGAAACCTACTATACATTACATAAATGAACAATTCATGGATTATACAAATGATAATACCTCCTTGGTATATATAGGAGTGTAAGGGGTCACAATATAATCAAAGTCTACATAAAAATAACAATGCAAGTGCACAATAATAACAATAGTGGGCTTCTATGGGGCACAAAAATAACAATACGGGGCTAAAGTAACAATGAAAATAAGGAGGATACAATAGTATTATAGAGACCTAAAAACTCTATTTTGATGCATTTTTGGGCCTTATTGGCCATCACAACATTGCACTGAGTTTCATCTAAGCATGATAGATGAAAAAACGCTCTTCTTCTGCGGAAGTTATGGGGAGAATTTTGAAGGGAAGCTTCAAACAGGGAACCTCACATTGAGTGGGAAGTATTTCATCTAGACCATATGCCAACTAAAGGGGTGTGAATCCAGTCGCAGTCTGAAGAGAGGTTCATTATGCCCAAAAAGTTGCAAAAAGGATGAGGTGCCACTTTGTTTTGTGAATCCCTATCATGTGTTGTAGCATTATTTTCAAAACTTTGTTAATAGATTATACTTGTCCATTAGTCTGTGGGTAATAGGTATTTGTGTTGTAATGTTGAAGGCCCAAATTGGCAACAAGTTTAGGAATCATGTGATTTCGAAAGTGTTTCCCATGGTCATTGTGAGCATCATCGGGACTATCTGCTAGGAGAGCCATATCTTGTCTGCATGTATTTTGATAGTATAGGCCATGTGGAAATATGTGTCTCAAACAAAAATTTTGTAAACCAAACTCTATATATATAATTATCTATCAATGTTTCCTATTTTCTCTATCTTATCCAATGTATGATGTTGATAGAAATTTTTACATGTGTTGCAAATGTCTGTCTAAAACATAATTAGCTAATGCATCAGTTAATGTGTTTAGACTTCTAAAAATATGTTTATTTTGAATGTAATCAAAATATTGTTCTAGAAGGCGAACCCTTAAAAACATTCGAAGCATAGTTGGAGTTTTCTTTGAATATACGTTGTTTAAATGTAGTAATATAAGTTTTGAATTAATTTTGACCATCAAATGGTGAGTGCCACGTGAAATAGTGTCAGACATCAATTCAATCAGTGCACTATACTCATTGATGTGATTAGTTGAGTGACTAATACAATTCCCTTGTAAACTCATTAAATCACCATTTGAGCATAAATACCCCACGTTGTGGAGGAAAGGTTCCTAGTACTACGATTAGTGCCATCAGCATAACCAACATATGGATGAAGGACAATGACATTTGCAAATAAAATGTAATCCACTTTTAACAGAGACAATAGGAAACTTCGAAGAAAACACACTGTAAACACACCAACACACCTATACGATATGTACAAAGTCACTATGCAAAGGGAATCTAGGCATAGTATTTTTTACGGTACACCCCATTACTAGGTTGTGCCAAAGGGATTTGGTCAAAATCAATGAGCTCATATGCCCCTTTCACAAATACACGTTTGAATTTATACGGGCCTAGCCACATTGGCTTAAGCTTCCTAGCCCCTAACTTATCGTCTTCATAATCATACAAAAGGGCTAGATCACCTTCTGAGAAGGCATGAGGTTTAACATTGTTATTGTACTGTGCTTTGATGGATTTCTTATGGGCCTCATTGGCCATCGTGGAATCACACTGAGTTTCATATAAGCATGCTAGATGCACAAAACACTCTTCTTCTGTAGAAGTTGCCAGGAGAAGTTCGATGGAAAGATTCAAAGCTAGAATCTCGCATTCAAGATTACCTCTAGACCATACACCAATTGAAAGGGTGTGAATCCAGTTGTAGTCTCGATAGTGGTTCAGTATGGGCACAAAGCTAAAAAATGGATGAGGTGCCAATTCATTTTCTGAATCCCTATCATGCGTTGTAACATTGTTTTCAAAACTTTGTTAACAAATTCTACTTGTACATTAGCTCATGGGTAATAGGGAGTTGACGTGTCATGTTGAAGGCCACACTTGGCATTAAGTTTAGATATCATGTGATTCCAAAAATGTTTCCCATGGTTTGTAACAATAGCTTGCGGCACACCAAATATATTAATGACATGATTAAAACGAAATAATGAAGTTCCTTTGCTAATGTTATTATATATAGGCATCGCTTCGACCCATTTGGCAAAATAATCTACAACCACAATGATGTGCCATACATGAGCTTTACGATTATAAATTTGGCAAGCAAGACACTTTTGGACTGCAAGAATGTAATCTCAAAACATGGTGGGCTAAAAGTAACCAATCCACCAAATATTTTGGGTGGTGGCATAGCCAGACATATGTCCACCACATGCTCCAGCGTGACATTCATTCAAAGATTTCTCAACCTCCTCATGAGTGAGGCACCATCTAAAGATCGTATCGACACCATGACGATAGAGTATGTCACCAATTATAATGTAATTTTGATCATGGTATTGAATACGCCATTGATTAGAGAGAGAGGTATTAGACCGAAATGTCTATATTAGAGATAGATAATGATTTCTCCATACTAAGGATCAGATGAATCAATAAGAAACAACGACTCGTCAAGAATAAAATCATGAGATGTAGATTCAGTTTTGGATGAGGGAAGGTTGCATATTAGTTCAAAAAATACTAAGGACTTCTTAGATTTGTATTTGATGAATTCCAAATCAAACTCCTAGAGAATAAAAATCCATTTATAGTATTTCCCCCTAACATTTTTTGTGACAAAATGCATGTCATCGGGTTGCAATAAAAAACTACCATAGTCTTCTAAAGCAGAATGTAGTGGCGAAATATTTGGACCTTTTGGATGACTTCCAAAGCTAAGTTTTCGACGAGAGTATATTTGATTTCAGTGCAATTTAAATTATGACTCAAATAATAAATTGGATGTTTGTTTCCTAGGTCATCTTCTTTGACCAATACCATAACAATGGTAGTAACAGTCACAAAAATATACATGAAATAATCACGTTGATAATCGGGGGGATACAACAACAATGCTCGAACCAAAACATATTTCAAGGCATCATAAGTATTTTAGGCGATATCAGCCCAATGTAAGGGAACCCCTTTCTTCAATAGGTGAGTAAATCCTTTCGTCAATTCTACATAGTTCGGTACAAATCTCCATAGAAATTTAGCCTTCCCTTGGAGGCATTGTAACTAAATAGATGATGAAGGTGCAGGAAAATCAAGGATCACATGAACTTTAAGTGGATCGATATAGATTCCTTGCTTCAACACAACAAATATGATAAGTTTACTAGATTGGACACAAAACACACATTTGTGTGGATTTAACTTGATATTGTAATGTTGACAACATAGGAAAATAACCCTAAGATGCATCAGATGATCCTCATGATGTTTGGAGTGGGAACGTAAATCATCCAAACAATATTGTACAATTTGATTGATATCATAGGAGGCATAATTCATAACACTATGAAAATTTGCACCAGTGTTCTTCAAACTAAAAGGGAGCTTATGATAGGAAAATGTGCCCCATGGAAAAATAAATGAAATCTTATGTTGATCTGATGGGAGTATGTTGATTTAATTGTAGTCAAAAAAACCATCCATAAACGAAATTTTTTTGCTTCTAGCACAATCATCAACAATTTGGTCAATAAATGGGGTTGGGTAGCTGTCTTTAGGACAATCATGATTAATATCCTAATAGTCAACATGTACTCGAATCATTCCTTGTTTCTTCATCACAGTGACTATGTTTGAGACAAATCAGTGAGAGGTACTTTGTAAATAAAACCAACACATAGAAGTTTTTCAACCTCTACCTTAATCGCAACAACTTTTTTAGGATGAAATGGGCGTAAGCATTGTTGAAATAGCTTAGAATCGAGATAAGTTTTGATCTTATGTACTATAATATTTGGATTAATACGTGGCATATCTTAATATGTCTAGGTGAAAACATCACGAAATTCTTGAAAAATTGATTTATAAATGTTTCCAACCTCATCAGGAGAACAAGATGCACCAATATGGACATTTTCAATAACTTTAGTTTTAATCGAAATATCGAGAAGAATGATCTCTTCAATATTTGCTAAATTATTCTCACAGTCGATGCCATGAATAGAAATGGAATTTGTAAATATCTCGGTAATATTGGGTGAGTAAATGTATCCAACATTATTCTCAAGGGTTTCGAGCAAGGAGGAACAATGATGATTGTTGTTCCATGGTGCATCATCTAACATCATGATTTCCATGATGCTTTCATCAGTAGAGTTTGTAATTAAGAAAGGATCAGAATATGAACCAAAATACTTAGAATTATAAACACAATCTATCAAGGAATCAAAATCAGAATGTGCCAAAAAAGCCAAATAGATGACTTCATATTGAAGCTCAATGGGACTAAGTGACATGTGGTCACCAAATGTATCAAGATTAGAATTGTCTAGTACTATCTGGGATTAGATGGAATAGTAAAAGAAGAGATCATATTTACAAAGGAAACCAGATTTGGAATGTCAGGAGGATGGAGTGAAAAAGTTCCCATCAAAGAGGAATCCTTCAATAATCCTACTCTGACATGTTGATAATACTGTGGGGATTCTCCCACAAGAGGGATGCTTCCAGTAGTTTGATAATTATTAGAAAATAAGGTAAGCTAATCGATGACCACGGTGCCCCCTTGGTGAGGGAAAGTGATCACCCTAAAATAGGTTGACACGAGAGCTTCCATGGCATAAATCCATGTGTGTCCCAGTAAAAGGTTATAATCCAATGGTCCATCTATAACTTCAACTTCTATTGAAACCATTTTTCCAACTAATTCTACTTGCAATGTATTTAAAATTCCATAAGGTTTGAAACCTCTTCCATCAAAATATTTAAGAGTAGTGGGTGACTGATTAAGTTGAGTAGAACCAATAGCCTTCTAACAGGAAAGTTATATGATACAAGTTGAAGCACCTTTGTCCACAATTGTCTGATGGATAGTCTTACTTCGAACAACAACCTAGATCATAAATTCTAGTTGTGGGGGAAGTTTGAGAGTATGATTCTTATGATTAAAGACCACAAGACTTGAATCCAAAGGATTTATGCCTCCAATTGCAGGAAATAAAGACCTCTTTTGGGTAAGACAATTTTATAAAACATTGAGATTTGTCATAGGAGAGGGAGCTTGATCCAAGTCCTCAACTATTATAGTTCTACACAGCTCTCGCATGAGGATTAAATGCAGATTTGTGAATAACACCTTTGGGAGGTATAACTGTTAATTCAGTCGGTACCACAGTTGGAGAAGGATCTGAAGTGGAGGAGGTGGAGCTGGCAGGTTGATCAATAGCCTTACCAATCTAGGGATTTGGGTTACCATAGTATTTATTTCTTGTAGCCACCATAATCTTGTTTTTCTGTTTGGTGGAAGATAACATCATAACTTGGGAAGAGGAAGCTAGGTCTCGTGCAACCATATTCGTCTCCTGGTTGGGAGAGGGATCTGTTAACACAACATGCATGTTAGATGATGACTTTAGGAATTGATTAACCTCCACCCGATGTGGATAGTCCCGAGTAAAATGTTTCTCATTACAAATAAGGAAAGGATAACGAGGCTTTCTTTTGTCCTCAAGAGACTGATTATTTTGTTTTTTCTGTGAAGAATTATATTTCTTATTCTTTCCTTTTCATTTCTTCTTAGTTCCGGATTGCTAAGATTTGCCTTTAGTGGACTGGACAACATTGATCTCGGAAGTAGTCATAGGAGTAGCAGAAGATGGGTTTTTATTAGCCACAACATGATATGAACCAAATAGTTTACTCAATTTCTGTTGACTAGCATAACCAATCACACCATCAATGACATGTGATTCTTTGGTGGGGGGTGGTGGAACAACATGATGAGGTCTCGAAGCATTGGGTATTTTGTCGTAGAGCGTGCTGAATTACGTATAAATAAAATCAAGTTATTGGGCATGAGAAATTACTTTCTCTTCAGTAACAACTCCACTTTTAGAAACATCTTCAATTATGGATGGTAACAAATATTTAATAAACCATTCAGCCAATAACTAATCAGGAATAAAAGTTTTGACCAATCGACATTGATGTCAATGCTCATGAATATGATCAAAAATATGAGTGGAATCAAACTATTTCAACGAGGTCAAAAGCTTGGTTCTAGTTTCATATTGGATAGGTAATTGAAAATGGTTCAGGAATGTAGTTTCCAAGGCATTGAAATTGTTAAATGAAGCTCGTGGTAGTTTGACATACCACTTAGCTACCGTACTAGTAAGAGTTCTCTGGAAAAGTCATAAATGAATCAAATCATCATTTAGGGAGTTGGATGAACACCATAAATGATAGGTCATAACATGAGTAGATGGGTCTTCTCCAAGATTTCCATTAAATTTCGGGATATTGCTCGGCAATTTGGTAGGAATGGCTGGAAAGTAAAGAGATTGACAAATAGAATCATTTGTTAGCTGGGTTAAATTTGGAAATTTAAGAGTTGCTACAAATGGAAAATGCCTATTAAATTTTGGTGGAGGATATCATGGGTAGGAAGGGATGGGTTGAGCAACAGGTATCTGCATCCCAGGGTAAGGAGGTTTGTGATAACTAGGATAAACATATCCATACTGTCTAGTTCCAAAATAACCTTGAATAGGATGAAATGGTTGTGTTTGAATCTATTGGCCTTGATAAGGCATTTGTGGAATACTAGTTTGACAAAAAATCATTTGAGGAATACTTTGGAAAGGTTGACCAGAGGGATTTTGCATCATCCCTACATTGGATTGAGTGGTTGATACATGGGTCATACAATATACAAGTAGGTTCACTTGCATTTGAGGAGTAGTCTGACCAAGTGATGGATTTTACAACGTACCCTGAAGAGGTTGGGTAGCTAGGACCTGAAAGAGTGCAGATACTAGTGCAATAGGTTTGGTGTGATGTGCAACTTGGTCAGGTTGACTTGTTTGAGGTGAAAATTAGGCAGGTTGAGGCATAGATTCAATAGGTTGGCAAGTAGGAACTTGGGGTGTGACTAAGGAAGGTTGAGAAATGAGAAGTTGATTGAAAACCAAACCAGGTTGAACAAGCAATGTCATATTGCAAGGATTATAAGCCATTCCTGGAAATGGAGGACTTGAATAGGAGGGAACACCAAATTCTGACATTTGATCAGGAGATGGAGACATGACAACAAGAGGTTTCCCCCTGCCAAGGGATAAGGAGAATAGGGAGGTAACTTCCACTGAGGAGGAGGGTACCCAATATAGGATGGAGTAGATTATTATAAATGTCCCAATCCACTAACAAATGATCCATATTTTTGCACCAGAGAAGGTTGGGGAACCACTAGTTGAATGGGTTGTGGGGTGCTCATTAAAGAAGTACCAGATAACATTCCAGATGAATATGACAAAGGATAATTCCATGGACTAGTCGATGCACTAGAAAAGGTTCCAGATAATGACTAGTAGCCAGGTGGCACTGAAGGACCACCATATAAATGGGTCTCTGGTGAAGTTGCAAACATGGAAGTAGCTGCAACTTCAGTTGACTTTCTCATGATATAAGATATAGGTTGAGAAACTGTCATTGAATCAATCATGGTTAAACTTCCCAAAGAAGTTTGGCAAGGAAAATTAAAATGTGAGTTGAAACGAGGTGTGGTAGGTTAAGGATCTTGTATATGAGTATGAGGAGTAAGGAAAGGATGAACTTGATAAAGAGAAGTCTCTCTAAAATGAACCAGAGAGGAAGGTCAAGAATCTTCAGTTATTTCCTTAATACTCAAAATATCAGGTGGAATTTTTTCTCCGTCGGGACTAAAATATATGGTTTGTGGGTGAGTCAAAGGTAGAGGAAGAGAGGAAGAAGGCCCTGAATTAATAGGCTCAGTTAACTGAGGTTCCTTAGGTTGTAATGTATCTAAATTAGGAAATTCAGGTTCAATGACCTCAAGTAGTGAAGATTCAAGGGCTTCAGTTTTGAGTTCATTGTACTTATCAATTGGTAAATATGTCATTTTGGTTTCAGTACTTATTGGAAGTAATAAGTCTGGTTGATTGATTTCAGATGTGGTTCTAAAAGGGGAAGCATCTGAAGTACTAGTTTTGGTAGTTTGATTCTTTTTATTCTTTCAGTGACCAGGTGTTGCCTCTAGAGTTAAAGGATGCAATATTTCATTCTACGCGAATGATGGGGTTGTTGAGGGTGTTATTCCATGATGGTATAATAAATTTTAGAACTTTAAAATCACAAAATAAAATGAAGGGATAATTAGGAAGAAAAGGATTACCAAGTCACTTTGAACTATTGAATATCGTTTCTAGTACATGCAGGAAATTTCCTCAAATTTTGTGTTCATTGTATCACAGTGGAAAATGCGGTCGAATCGATTACCTATGGCGGGATAACAACCTATTGGGGACTTCCAAAATATACCCGAAGGTATGTAGAAGTGCAGTCTATGGTAGTGTTGTTTAATGCATATTGTATGATAGGATGTATTTTGATATACTTTTCATATGTGGAGCACCATCTGATATACGCAAGGGTACATTGAGGATATAATATACTTATCTACGTGGGTTATCGACTACCTCCGGAATGTAACATAGACAAGTAATGACATCTCTTATGTTTAAAGACAACAGAACACATCTTTAGCCTAGACCTCTATGTGTGTCACTAATGTTCCAAATGCTCCTTAGATTGATTGAGTATATTTTATAAGTTTATCTTTATTTATGTTTCAGTTTCAAGCCTCACAATATGAATTCACTTGAATTCCTTATAATGCAATCTAGCATGATAATAAGAATCCTTTTATTTTCAATGAAAAACTATCTACAAGAGGGAAGAAACAAATAATGGTGCAAAAATCAAGAATGCAACAAACAAAACTCCCTAATTAGATATTTTAATGCAACTTATCCAATTTAATTTCAAAACCCTATATGTGATGTGAATAATGATTCTTTTCTTTTCTTTCCTCTTAATTTTCAAATGCAATGAAAATAAGATGCAACTAGATCATTGATTCAAATGAAATCACACAGAATATGACTATAATATAAATTTCTCTAAGCTAATCAACAATCAAGCCACAATGTTTAGAAGAGACCTAATTGATAAGAAGGAAGAAAAAACCAAAGAAATTCTCATCAAAGGCTAATAAAATCAAATGAAAACACTATGATGGCTTTTTAGAGACACAAGCAAACTAGGGAACTCAAGAAAACCTCCTAGAACAAAGAAGAATGTAGACCAAGGAAAATGAATTCAAATTTTTGCATCCTAAAGGATCATTGCAAGGGCAGAATAGGAACTAATGCGCACCATCACACAACCAGAGAGGAGAGGCTGCATTGGGTCGCTCCATTTCAGAACATAGATTGTGTTGGTGCTAATTTGGTCAAAACATGATAGAAGAAACCCTACCAAGCTCAAAAATGTGTTTTATTAAGGTCAATTACTATCTGAATAAGTCGATTAAGGTCGCTTTGAAAGGTGAAAAAATGCCAAGGCCAAGGAAACCACTAAGGGAAATAGCGATCCCCAGTGAAGTCACCAATTTGTTATATGGAAAATTCACTTCTGCGGACAAAAATGAACTCCCTAGATCTAGTGGTTTGATCTAGAACAATAAAGGAAAAGGATATGTAAGTTTTCCTTTGAGAGATTAGAATACGAAAAATAAACCTACCTAGAATCCGTAGTAAGTCCTCCTCTTCTCCCCACTTGTAAGTTCCAACTCTAGCTCCACACACTATAAATGGAACCTACAATAATGAACAAAACAAGAAAAGAAACTACAATATCCACATAGCATAAACCAATGTCCCTAATAAATGAGTCAACATGGCATTTAAATACATAAGTATCAACATGACACAAGTATAAGAAAACATAGTGCTTTTTGTATTAATAAATAATGGAGGGAGTGACAACCATAGATAGAAGTCCACTTTGTAGGTATCTCCCCAATTGTTTTGTCCGTCCTTGCCACAAAGAAAACCTTCACACTCAACCCTAATGCAAGTGGATGATGATTCCTTAATCTCAAGGTAGTAGCATGAGGGAATTAATAATCTCCAAATTCCAACCCAAACTCTATGGGAGTCAATTAATTTATAGGGTAAACATGGTAGTTTGAGCTTTACCAATCTAGGCTTGAGATCCAACTATGATGGCGGATAAGCTCAAAGGATAAGAGATAATACATTTAGATAAGGAATTCAATATTTTTATCCATGGTAAATAGTTAAAACCACCTTAGAATATTTTCGAAGGATAATTTTTATTTTTATTTTTAATTTTCCCGAAATTCTAGAACCATCGCACCTGCAAAGTAGAGAAACATGCATCTATCAGTGCAGGTGATTAGTTATGAAGGTTGCAACCATTGCAAGTGGAAAAGCATACAGGATGCGCTGGGGCTAAAAAAAATGTTTTTGAGATAATTGAACCAGAAACTTAGAATTTTTGGAGAGGTTATTCTTAGAGATTTGCAAAGGGATAATGCCAAAGTGTTCAAGGATGTTGATTGATCCAATTTTCAGGCCTTTTGAGTGGATGAGACAAAATGGCATGTAACAATAATATTTCTTGTAACTCCATTATTTTCCACATCTCCAACATACCTTTACATATTTTCATCTAGATTTAGATATTCCTCTAGATTAAGATATCCCATTTGAAGTTTTTTATTTTTATTTCTATTATGGGAGCATCCTCTTTTAAACAAGGAATTTGTGTTTTGTTATTTTCCATGTTTTTCTATATCATCTCCTTTGATAAGAAGGATGGTATTATAATTCTAAAACTTAAAGTAGTTACATGTTGATATTTGTAGCTCAAATAGATACTTTTACATAGGACTAAGTGTCTAGCATGTAGAAATCACACCAAGTCTCCTTAGGACACTTGCAAAAGTACTGAGTAAGTTTCTATTGCAACTTAGCCTAAGTCTAACTTATGTAAAGCACATAATTAATTATATTGGCTACTGAACAAAATAACTTAGGAAAAGTAAAGTATTTTATTTAATGATAATGTTTTGATCTAAATCGTTGATCTCAAGCAAGGTGAGATATAATATTGGCTATCCATCACCTTGGAGATTAAGTTGATGGTTTTAGCTCAATGAAAGTTTAAAAAAGAAAGATTAAGGAGAGGAGAAGGACACGTCATATAGTGGAACAGTCCATTAAGAAATAAATTTTGTCAAGTGAGGAGTGAGCTACTTTAGTTTTTGAGGTATGAGGAAGGTGCATAAGTACAATATTGAAAATCTAGATCAATCATGTAGATCAAGGATAGATATAGGGCCCAATCATCTAGATCAGATCCATGGTATGTTTAATTTGTATATTCCTTAATTGGGCCATTATCCTAAAACACAAGCCCAAGTAGATTCATATTATTATTTTAATGATGAACTGTGTGTCACTTGTGATTGAGATTGGTTGAAAAATTGTGCTTCATCTAAATAATCGTGTTAAGAATCTAGTTGTGTTTTTATTTAGCAGATCTATAATAATTTTCTAGGAACAAATTACTATGTGCTAAGTATATAATTTAACATGGTACTAGACCTAGATGCGGGTGGCAACTTGTTCATCAGCAATGGGCAGCTGGCATGATAATGTAGCCTGCCAGGACGGCCACACCAGGTGGCTCTGTCAAGTATTAATGCCATTAAAGGCCGAGGAGATGATAGTGCAGAGGGGAGATGGGTTCGCGCGAGGAGAATTAACGGCTGTGTACGCAATTTTGTTGGGTTTCGTAATGGAGGCGTCCAGAGAATTCTGCAAAAGGAATTACATAAGGGCGTATCTGCTCCAGATTGGGTATGCTTGTTGTATTATTATGCTGTGCTCTGAGCAAAGGGGAGAGGAGGCGAGCTCTGGAAGTGTGAGCAGTGGCAGAGACCACACCTCTGCTCAGTGTGTGCTCTGTCGTTCTATGCCGGAGAAAATAGCGGTGAGAACTCCTACTCTGGTTCCGGTTTCTAATAGGGTGGTTCAGGGAGTTCAAGCTCTGCGTCTGGAGATTCGGCCTCCCACTGTCAATAGCCCTCAAGTCACCCGGCTCATGGCGCCGAGACAGCGTGGAGTCCCGCGAAGAGGAGGTGTCTGGGGTATTAGCAGAAGGGCGGAGGTACAAGCAAGGGAAATTCAGCCATTGGCTATGGTAACGCCTCCGTCTTCTCCTTCAGAGGAGTCGGACCAGTTAGAAAGTCAAGTGCATACATCCCGTTTTACTTTCAGATGCCGGGGAAATCGATCTAAGGTGTCTATGCTGATCACTGTAATTGCGACAGAGGAAGATGATGAGGATTCCGATAGCCTGGAGGAAGATGCTGTGGAGCTGGCTCAGACTGGTATGCCCCAAGCGAGAGTGGAAATTGGCCATGCCGTTAATCCTCCTCCAGAAGTTGTCAATCATGAAGAGCACGCTCGTGTTCTGGGTCCGCTTCAGCCACCAGCACTCCCACCGGGTCCCCGCCAGTCAGTGAACGAAGATGCAACTACACCAGAATTTGACAACAACGCCTAAGGTGAGCCTTCGAAGGCTAAATTACTGTTTTTGTTGCTGCACAATGGTCAAGTTACGAAGTTTTGAAGGGGTCTCTTTTCTTCCCGAGAGGCCTAGTTTTTGCTTTTGGGGTAGAGGAATGCCCAGATTTAGCAGTGTTTCCAGATCTCTGGAATCACCTGTCATCCTACCCTCAAAGGTCACAATGATATCAGCAGCAAGGTGTGAGAGGCATGTAAAGGTTCTTTGGTTCTACAATTATGCTGCTGTTGTTCTTTTTGGAGTAATCCCTCTTGTAAGTCAGAGGACTACACGCTGCTGTTTTGTCCATGCTTATTTCTATTGTATCTATCTTTGTAACTCAGGTAGCCTTGCGCACCTGTTATGCTTTTCAGACGGAGGGTGATTCTATACATCCTCAGAGGCTAGTACCTCTCTGTAAATATTTTCTTTCTTTCGTAATACAATAGCATAGTCTTTACTTAGAAAAAAAATAAAAAATTTAACATGGTACTAGAGCGAAAACTCTAAGAATTTGATCTCAAGGTGCCAATTTTGTACAAACATAGTTGGAGTGAAGTTTGGATCATACAAGGTGCATATTTAAAAAACAAGTTAGGCCATATGAACGTTGCACACTATATGGTGGTCAAGGAAAATTATTCTATAGGAAAAAGATCGTGTTGTACAATGGCTAAGAAAAATAATGAAATGAAAAAAGTGAGATAGTTGAGTGGGCCATGAAGATGCCCATCTAAGGTTTTTAAATGGCACAAGGTTGCCAGACCTATCACTAGGGCTAAGTGGCTTACACAGGTTGTGTCTGAATGGTGGTGCAAGGCTCTGTAGTAGGAAAATTTGAGGATGATAATGCATAAGGAATTTGTGTAGCATGGGATCACACAGAGAATGATCACTGCAAAAGAAAACGACTATGAGCACAGAAAAAGAATGAATGGTGTCAGGACTAGATGGAGAGAGCTTGCATAACAAGAGGTGTTAGAAGGGTAGATCTTAGTTGCAAATAATATATTGAGTGTGCTATCAAGAGAAGATAATAGGCCATGTTGTCTTACATCGTAGGAAAATACCACTAAACTATTTTCAACATGCAAAGGGAGTGATTGGGTCTAGTGTAGGTGAAGTTATAGACTAGAGATTTTTAAATACATAGAGGTGCCATGTGAGGAGTTGACCATTGGGAGATGATATGAAGGTATTCTCAAAAGATTGGGTGAATAAAGTGTAGGTAAAGCATATGGTTAGGATCCAAGGAAATTCAAGCAAGGAATCCTATTGGGTGCAGAAGAGTGTTGGAAAGTAACTAGGTTCGGTATTCATAATGACGTGTAATTGTGATTTTATGTAATTGATGAAAATAAGAAAAATAAAACTATTATTATGCTTGTCACATGGGTTTCATGAGCAAGAAATTTTATTTTAGTATGACTCCCATTGTGAGTCCTTAGGATTGGCCATAAAATCAATTTGAGTCTATGTCATGTATGAAGGACCCTTCATGGGCATATTACACTTATGTATGTCATTAGGATTGTAAAGTATCCCTCCATGACAAGCACAAGTTATCCCTCTTCAAGTTGGACTTAAGATGAAATGAAGAACTCATGTTGGCTTCACCTAAAGTGGAGACACAACTGTTCAAACTATCATGTCAGATAATACACATGGAAATACTATTATAAATAGGCACTTCAACATATTTCACAGTGAAACAGTTCATATCACCCTCTAAAATTTGGATGACTAATTACAGAGACAAGTTCGGTGAAGGAGCTTGGATAAGGGTACAAGAACTCGGGCTAATTGCAAAGGCAAGTTTAGATAGGATTGCATAGATAATTTTGATAATTACAGTAAGAAAACTTCAGTGTTATCACAATGATATGATCTCACAACAACAAGGAGAATTCAGTTCTATCTCACAGTCAAGGGAAAACTCTATCTCAGTACAACAAGGAGAATTCAGTGTTATCTCATAGTCAAGGGAAATCTCTATCTCAGTGTCAAAACAGCAAGGAGATTTCGGTGCCACCATAGTACAAAGGATTCAATATAACTACAGTAAGAAGGTCTTGTTGTAATCACAGTAAGCAGATCTGGGTGTCATGAGAGTAATGAGATCTCGATGGTGATAACGTTTCGATTCTAAGAAGGTTGAAGTGCAAGAGGACTCAAGAAGAGGAAAAGAGAAAAAGGTTGACTGTTAAGAGAAATTTTGTCTTGGTCTTGGAGTGGAAAATAGGTCAAGGGTCTTAGTCTTGATATTCATCAATTGGAATCTCTATAAGAAGAATTTGTGTGGGTTTTCCTCTCAAAGAGTGAGAGGTTTTGGCCTTGGTTGATAGCGTACATTCTATGTCTATTGTCTATTTATGCTTATGCATTGGTAGTTGTTTGATGAAGAAGAACAGTATTAATCTAAGTAAAATAAATTCCTAATCTAAAGAAGTAAAAAACACTCATAAGAAGTTACTAATCAAAGAGAACTCACTTAATTTCTATGCCCTAGATTTCTCAACATGGTTTTAGAGCTAAGGTGACTCAATCAAGGAATGTCATCTTATTAAGGGACACTCAAGGATAAAATATCAAGGATGGCATCAAAGTAAAGATAATATTAAAGTCAAAAGAAGTATCATAACCCTAGATCAAAGAAGTCTAAAAAGAAGTATTGGGATCATCATCAAAAGGCAGAATGCCAAAACCCTACATCTACTAAAGTTAAATATTTTTTATGACTATTCATCCAAAGGAAGCTAGATCAAAAGGCGGTGTCATCTCACTCTTTGTGGGATCAAGGATCATTCTTAATGAAAACTACCTTCATCAAGGAGAACTTTTCTATGCTCTATATTATCATCAACATCAAGGAAGCAACAAGAAGAATGAGCATCCTATCTAGTAAGTATATGACCTTGTTTGAATCTATTAAAATGTCTTTTTGCAAGGAGAGCAATATGATGTTATCTCTCAGGTTGTTCCCTTTGACTCCCAAGGGAATACTGCCGAGGTAACCACTAACCAATCTTTTAGCTACAGGTCCTAGCCTACCTGCAACCAGAGAGGGCTCTCTCTTTATGATTTAACTTTGTTTTGGTGTAATTTTAGGCTAGTTATGGTGTACATGGGTTTTGTTTTGATTTTGGTGGGAAGGATGATGTTTTCAAGCAGAGTTGGGATGCATAGTGTGAGAAGTTCAAACCATTGGGCATGGAGTCATGGATTAGGGCTTGCTGTTGTGTTTTCTTGGTCACAAGAGGAATACAGAGCAGGATAGCTACACATAGAACAATATCAGGCTAGAATAAAGATGGAATGAAGGTCAGAGATGAAAGGCAACTAAGAATCTTTCATTAGCTAACCGAGAGGGAAGGTGAATGAAAGTTTGTCTAGGAGCAGTCAAGAATTCCTAAATAACAGTCATATGTGAAAGAAACAGGGTAAACATGATCATTTAAGTATGCATATTCATAACCATTTCTGAAGAAAACATATAGAAATAACAAGAACTGAGCATAGAGTGCAGTCAAGCAAAGCCTAAGTTATTCTTCTTTCTTGCCATTTAGATGGTAACACAATGGTGGCGTAAACATATATAAACTATAAACAGAGGTAAGAAAACACTTATTGAGCGATGTGGTAGCACAGGAATTCCACAGTCACTCTTTGGCCATTAAATAACACAACAGACAGTTCTTCATCCAAAGCATTCCAGCAGTCTTTGATTATAGAGCTCTCAAAGTATACAGCGCAAGTCTAGAATGAGGATTATCAACCAACCCCAAATACGTTCTATGGGGAGGTATATATACAAAAACAAGATACAAAATATCTAGGTGATGAGTCTTCAAGCAATAAATTACATCACCAACTCTTGCGAGGGAGTAAATGAAGAATTAAACACTGCAGTTAATATTGGCTTGCTAGCTGTCTATTTTGTCAGAAAACTTTGACTTTCTGGGCTGAATGAGTCGGCTGCCTGCTGCGCATTTATTCCGCGTGTGTTGCCCTGATGCTGGTACGCTGCCTGTTGTTGTCTGGGTCTTCATCCTGTGTGCTCGGCTTCTTAGCATTTTGATGAGCTGTAGTTATCATTTCAATTCTGCTTTATGCTGATTTACCTTTGACAGGTGTATCGTGCCATCTGTATATGCTGAACTGTAGCTTGATCAAAAAGAATTAATAAACAAAATCACCTGAGCAATGTCTCTATCATCCCTTTCCACCAATCCTCTGTAGGTAGCTGATGCCTTTGTATCTTTATCAGTGTTTCATCAGCTTCTGTGTATCTATGAAAAGTGGGCTGGAATTCGAACAGGTGGTTTATCTCATGTGCAATGTAGAATAGATTTTCTAATTTATCAAAGACACTCTGTCCTGATGGAGGCCCTGTCTCTTCTGATGCGCTTGAGGAAGCTGTGATTTGATTAGCAGCATAATTGTTCACCCTGTTGGCATAATGGTCATGTGACAGCAGTCTTCCAGCACTGGTTAATAAACTTGGTAGCCCTCTGCTATGTAATGCCATGATCTTTGTCTTGAACTCATCCACCTCTGTTTGCATTTCTTGGCATTTTCTATCCAATGTCTGCACAAAATTCCTAAGGGTTAACACCCTTTTTATTAGCAAGATAGTTTCAGTCCTGTTCCTGATTCCTAATGCTGCCAGCTACCCTTTGGTGCGAGTATTCAAAAATTGGATCATTCTATTTGCTTGCTCGGGCATATTTCCTAAAGATGCTCTAGCCTTTTGGTTTTCAAACTGAGCCAAGTTTATCAAATCCATTTGCTCATGAATGGTTTCAATGGATTTCCATTGGTCTGTAATGGATTGGCCAATTTTGGCCCACAAAATTTTCTTGATATCTACTAGAGTTTTATCGAAGGTAAGCTCTTTCTCCAGCTCCTTTATTCTTTTTTCCAAGGCTTTGACTTCTCTTGTCTTCTCAGCTACATCCTGCTTTGATTTGTCATATTTTCCCTCAATTGTAGCTAGCTTTTCCTTGGTTTCTTTCAATTCTGCCATTTGCAATTCCAGAGCTTCTATTTCCTTCATCATATTGTCCATTTTCAAGCTGGTGCCTTGCTCTGTAGGTGCTGAAGTAGTGGCTGAAATTGGTGCTGAGCTTGAAGCGCCTGCTTCTGATGTTGTAACAGTGGGAGGGACTGTTGTGGTGGCCGTGGGAGGAGCAGCTGTAAGAATCTGAGCTGTTTGAATTGGCTGAGAGGCCAACTCTCCCTGTCTTCCCTGTAATGATGCCTCCAAGGCACTCTCTGTCTCTACCAACCTTTTATGTAAGGTTGTAAGCAATGCTACCACATCGTTCTCCTCCTTTTGTTGGGCCAACTCTGTAGCTTGAGGATGCAATGTGGGTGACAGCCTGATTTGTCTTCTTAGGGCAGCTATGTCTTCATCCTTCTTTTTTATCAAAGCTTGTACACCCTTGGGATCAGAGGGATCATGTCCCAGCTCTATGATAATCTCCTCCAAGGACTTGATTCTATTATCCTTGGCCTATGACGAATATTTCTCCAACTCAAGTTGGGCAGCAGTGTTGTGCAAAGAGTTTTGCAATCTGTGGGCTAACAATGTCTTATCTGCTAGAGTAGAATATACCATCTCCCCAGTCTGCTTGTGCAATTCAATCTAGTCCATGGGATGGATATCCTTGGCAAACACTTCCAGATTGGTTCTAATGTAATCAACAGCTGATTGGGGTTGCTGAGTTGTAGGTCTGAAGTGACCGAGGGTCATTCTTCCTTCCTGGATGTCATAGGCTGCCATTAGCCTTTGTTGATTAGTAGGGGCCATCCTTATTACCTAGTTGTACAGCTGTAGTCTCACTGTCTCATTCCTACATCACCCTGCCGTAATGCCATGTCATCCGCCACCTATCCTCCACTGACGTCACTACCACATCACCCTTCCGTACCCGAGACCCGTCGATGACGTCATGCTGACGTCATCACAGAAAAGCCGCAAAGGGCGAGAATCACGTCAAAGAATGCCTGAATCAAGAAACAGAGGCAGTTTCGATTCGCGATTACATCGCTAAAAAAAATTACTCAAAAAGGAGAGCTTCCTATTGCTCGTCTACCTGCAAAACCCAAAAATTCGCAAGAGGCAACGCTGGAAACAAAGAAATAAAGAAAAGACAACAGGCACAGGGAGTCAAGATATGACTACGGCAATTTTATAAAATGGCCAAGTATGCATACCGAAAGTAGGATAACAAAGCCATGACTCAGCAAAGCACCAGGGCAGCAGGCCCAAAAAATGCAAATTAAAAGCACAGTCTTAGCCGACTCAGTTGATCCCAAAAGTCTAAATTCTCTGACAGAATGGATAGCTAATACCCTAAATATCTACTGCATCATTTACTCTTTCATCTACTATTCCTCAAGAGTTGGTAAAGAAGTTATGGGTTTAACTCATCAGCTAGATATTTTGTAATTCATTTTTTGTATATATACCTCCCCACAGAACATATTTGGGGTTGGTCGTTGGTGATTTTCTCTATAAGACACTGCACTGTAAATTTTTAGACTTTATAATAAATGGCCGACAAAGTTCATGGTCTTTGCACTGTCTGGATGTGAAAGTAATCAACTGTGTTATGCTACAGAATTTCTGTGTCATTTAACGGAACAATAAGTTTTCCTAAACCATGTTTTGTCTTTTCTTTGTTTACAAAATTCACGTATATGTTTCATAATCTTAGAAATAGAGAAGAATAATAGCTCAGGACTTGTTTAAATACACCCTCTGCTCAATCCCTGTCTCTAATTATGTTTTGTTTGGAATTGGTCATAAATATGAATTCTCAATTGCTCATGTTTGCACTAATTCTCTCTTTATGAATGTTGTTTAGGAATTCTTAATTGCTCCTAGATAATATTCTCACACTTTCCCTCTATCAGCATAGTGAAAGATCCTTGACTACCTTTCATTCCCTGATTTCATGCCATCATATCTCAAATTTCAAGGATTTTTCCATAGATGCCTATTTGGCTATGTAGCATCACATTTTCCCATGAAACACTTACAGCAGTACACCACCATTGACTCCATTGCCCAATAGTTTAGACTGTTCTGAGACTGCATCCCAGATCTGCGTGAAATCATCATCCAACCAAATTTAGAACAAAACCCTGCACTTCATATCTAGCCTAACATAACAAAAGACAAATTTAAATCATAAAGAGAGAGCCCTATCTGTTGCAGGTAGGCTAGGACCTGCAGCTAAAAGATTGGTTAGTGGTTACCTCGGCCGTATTCCCTTTGAGGAGCTTAGGGAACAACCTGAGTGATAACATCATTGGTGACTCCACTGGGGAACAGAACGAATTTTTCAATTGCTGTCTATTCCTTAAAACTATAGATGAAGCCTGAATGTCAGCCAGGAAGCCTTTGAAACTGTTCTTTCTTTGCATTTACAGGATTAAATAAAAGCTGCTTCAGTCAATCTTCATTCTAGTTTTAAGCTTTAAACAGTTGTTCCAAAAAATTTGATCAGTTCCTTCCTAAAAACAGAAATTTCTCAGAAAATACCAAAAACAAATTCGGAAGCTGGCTCCAAAGAAGAAAACTCGTTATACCAGGTCAAATCCTGACCCAGACCCTCCATCTGTTTTTGACAATCCCAACTTAATCCCAAAGATCCTTAGGAAGCAAGAGGAACAAGAACATTTTGTTGATTCAAGCCCTGAAACAGTTCTGCGAAACTATATTCCAACCCCTGCTAAACCTTCAGTTCATCCTCACATTGCTCCTTCTTCCCCTTCTTCCTCATCCACCTCTCAAAACACATTCTCCACACCTCCATCCACTGCACAAATTTCCATTGTTGTCCCTGCTGTCCCAGCTGTTCCATTCCTTCCTGTTGTCCCATTTATCCCTGTCAATATGGAAAATAGATATGCCCCTTTGCAGCTACCTGCAAATCCAGGGGCTATGCCTCAGGATTACCAAAGTAAGATCACTTATTTTGATGGTACAGGTACCTATACTGCCCTACAGCATACAAAGAAAATGCAAGACTACTTTGAGAATTATGAGATAGACGATGATGATGTGAGAATGAAAATCTTTGTCCAAAGTTTAACAGGTGAAGTAAGAACTTGGTTTAGAGCACTTGCTGCAAATTCCATAGCCAATCCAGATGCTCTTTACCAAACATTTCTCAACAGATGGGAAAAGAAAAAAGATCCACTGCACATTCTATCTGAGTATGACACCATAAAAAGAGGCCCACAAGAAACTGTCCTAGATTACTGTGCAAGATTCAACAATGTTTACAATGCCATCCCTCAAAACCTTAGACCTCCACCTGACTTAGCCTTAATCAAATTCCCTGATGGATTTGATTCTGACATGGCATATCAACTGAGGGAAAGAGCCCCGCCAACCTTAGTAGACATGCAAAACATAGCTGTTAGTGTAGAGGCAAACCTTATTGCTAAAAGAAATCAGGCAAGAGCTGAGAGAAGAACTACTTTTAAAGAAGAACCTTCAGCATTTGAACAAAAATTGGATGCAATCATCAAAGGTATGGACAGACTTGGGGATAGGGTGGAAACCATTGAGAGAAAATCATCATGGGAAGGTCAACCAAGTGCTACTAGAAACCCAAAATTTAGAAAGAATCAAAATCCAAATGTTGGAAGGGCTGGTCCTGATCAGAACATCTGACCTCCTTTTCAAGAAAATTGTGTTGAGGCCTCAACATCTAGTGAACCAACCGAGAATCCTCACATCAACTTGATGGGTTTGGACAGTGAACACCAAGTCTTTTTAACACAAGAGGATCAAGAGGCCCATAATTGCAACCAATTTCAAACCAAATCAGGAGAGTCATTTGATTTTAGAGAAGGCTATGATGCAGCAGTCTATGAAGTCCACAAATAGTACAAGTTGAGGAGCAGAACTATAGATGTGCCTGAAACTATCAAACCAAAGGATGCTAAACAGCCAAAGAAAGCAAAAGACAAAGTTGTTCTCCCAGAATCCTCTGATAAAACAGACCTACACCCAAGAGAAGTCACTGTGGAGGATATATCAGATGAACAACCCTCTAAAAATTAGCCATCCTCATCCCTCCCCTCAAAAGCAAGTTCAAACAGCATTCCTGAAAATAAATTCAAAATAGATTCAATTCAAAATCATACCCATGATGAAGAAAAGGTTACTGAAAATTCAGCTGAAAAGGAAAAATTTGCTCTCCCTAGCACAAAGATTCAGATAGAAAAACCTTTTAACTTGGAAACAGAAATAGGTAAACTAAAAATAGCTATTCCTCTCTCTGAACTTGCCAAACATGAAGTATATAGACAGCAAATCAATAGGTCACTCCAAATATCAGACAATAGGGATGCTGTGAATGTTCTAGATGATCAACCTGAATTACTGTTTGGTCCTGAGGTTAACAGAAAGACAGCAAATGGAGGAGTTCCACCCTTTTATGTCAGCTTAAACATTCATGACAAGGTGTTACACAATGCAATGTTTGATTCCAGGGCCTCACATAACCTAATGCCCAAATCTGTGATGGAAAAACTAGACCTAGATATCACAAGACCATACAAAGATTTGTTCTCATTTGATTCAAGCCAAGTCAGGTGTCTAGGCCTAATTAAAGATTTGTGTGTTTCCCTGGTCCAATACCCAACCAAAACAATTTTGATGGATGTGGTGGTAGCTGATATTCCACCCAAATATGGTATGCTTTTATCCAGATCATGGGGGGCCAAACTCCAAGGATCCTTGCAACTAGACATGTCCTATGCCACTATTTCAGTCTTTGGGCAACCAAAGAGACTATACCGTGAAACATTAATGAAATATGTGGTGAGTAGTCAAGAAAAGCCCCAAAACTTCCCCATCTACTCAATGCATTCTGATATGGACTCATTCATCTTATATAACGCTGATATCTATACCAAAATTGATGCCAAACTCCTGATAACAGCACAACCAGAGAGTATGAATGAACAATCTACTGATCCAGATCAAAAAATTGTCAAGATGACTATTGCAATAAAGAAAAATGTCACATCAAATGACTTACAAGAACCCAATATTCCCATGATGCAACTTTCTAAAACTCTCAATGCAAACCTTGATCATGAAACCTTATGGTATTTAGAGTTTGATGGATCTGTAAACAAATTAGTAGCAGGGGCAGGGGTTTGGATTCACAACATGCAAAATGACCAGGCTGAAGGTCATGCATATAGGTTAAACTTCATATGCACAAACAATATGGCCGAGTATGAATCCCTCTTGTTAGGTCTCAAACTCATCAAAAACCTAGGTGCAACCAAAGTCTCAATTTTAGGGGATTCAGATCTGATCATATAGCAGATGAAGGGAAATTTTGTCACAAATGATCTTGTGACAAAATGATCTTAGGTTGAGGGCTTACAGAGGGGCAGCCATTCAAATACTTGATACCTTCTCAAAATCTCAGTTAACTAAAATTTCCAGAAATCTCAATCTACATGCACATAGCTTGGCAACCTTTGCCAGCACTTGCAAGCTACCTTTAGAACCCAACCACAGTTTCACTGCTGAAATCAAACATAGACCTGCTATCCCTGATAATGTTAAAAATTGGCAGATCTTTGAAAATGATACACAGATAAATAACTTCCTCACTTTGAAAGAGGAATTCTCCAACATGAACATTGATACAAGCACTATGGACGACCAACAACAAAAGCACAAAATTGAACAAAACATATCAGCTGAAACAGTAAATCTGATGCTGCATCCTACTACTTTTGATCACAACAATGTACAAGAGCTGAAGCAAACAAATTTTGATGAAATATCTGAAATAGAAGCTGAAGTAATTGATCTAAATGACAATTTTCTGCGGAGGATTTATTTGATTCAAATGATATCTCAAGGAAGCCAAAAATGCAACCACTAAATGCTGAAATTGAGGACTGCAACATTGGAACCATAGAAAATCCCAAAATGGTAAAACTATCCAAGGCATTACCCACTGATCAGAAGTTGAAATACATTGAATTGTTCAAAGAGTTCCAAGATATCTTTTCCTGGAGTTATGAGGACCTCAAGTCCTATAATACTTCAGTCATCCAACACACTATACCTTTGAAAGAGAATCAAAAACCTTTTAAACAAAAGCTTAGGAGAGTGAATCCCGTCCTCCTTCCCCTGATTGAAAAACAAGTTAAATGTATGTATGAAGCAAGAATCATTGCTCCAATCAGGTTCTCAGAGTGGATCTCAAATCTAGTGCCTACTAGGAAGAAAACGGGAGAAATTAGACTGTGTGTTGACCTAAGAAATTTGAACAAAGTCTCTCTCAAAGACCATTACCCCTTACCAAAAATGGATCATATCCTACAAAGGGTAGTGGGAGCCTCTAGGATTTCATTGTTAGATGGGTTCTCAGGATTCAATCAGATTTTAGTACACCCGGATGACCAAGACAAAACTGCCTTTACAACTCCTTGGGGAACCTTTAAATATGTGAAAATGCCTTTTGGACTCAAAAATGCAGGGGCTACTTTTCAGAGAGCAATGGACATAGCCTTTGCCAAAGAAATCCATGATTTCTTAGTAGTCTACCTTGATGATCTCACTGCCTTTTCAAAATCAGACCATGAACACTTAGAACATTTAAGGAAAGTGTTTCTAATTTGCAGAAAATATGGCATATCTTTGAATCCAAAGAAATCACTCTTTGGCCTATAGGAAGGCAAGCTCCTAGGTCATATAATCTCAAAAGATGGCATTAGGATCGACTCAGACAGAATTCAAGCTATCCTTCAAGTGCCTCATCCGAGAAACATCAAAGAACTAGAAGCTTTTCTAGGGAAGATTAACTTTTTGAGAAGATTCATTCCTAATCTGGCCGAGCTCATAAGACTATTAAACAATATCTTGAAGAAAGATGCTAAAGTCAAGTGGACCATGGAAGCCAAACAAGCCTTTGAGGACATCAAAAGAGCTTTGACAAACACACCAGTCCTCACAAGTCCCAGGTTTGATAGAGATTTCATCATTTTTTCCTTTGCATCTGAGCACACAATTGCTGCTGTCCTATTACAAAAAGATGACCAAGGGTGTGAGAAACCCATTGCCTTCTTCAGCAAAGCTCTTAGAGATGCTCCCTTAAAATATCAGATTATGGAAAAGCAAGCTTATGCCCTGGTAAAGGCCATCAAAGATTTCAGGATTTACATTTTATACTCTCATGTGATTGCCTATGTCCCAAATGTTGTGGTTAAAGACATTTTAACCCAAGAAGGAATTGAAGGCAAAAGGGGCAAATGGATTTCCAATATCTTGGAATATGACATTGAAATCAAGCCTACAAAACTGATAAAAGGACAAGGGATAGCCAAACTGATGACTGAAACCAATTTCCAAGCCCTTGACATCAATTAACTGGACAACGAAGAGGATATGGGGACTCCACAGATCAATCAAGCCTTTTTACAATCCCCGTGGTATGCTGACATATGTTTTGTATTGTTAAACCTGCAAGCTCCTCCAGGGTTGTCCAGAACCAAAAAGAGATTCTTGAAAATGAAAGCATCAAAGTTTTGTATTATAGACAGTTCTTTGTTTTGGAAAAATCATGAAGGAATTTTACTTAATTGCCTAACATTAGATGAAACTGACAATGTCCTTAAGGAATTTCATGCAGGTGACTGTGGAGGACACTTATACTGGAAATCAACAGCTGATAAAATCCTAAGGGCTGGATTTTATTGGCCCTCCTTGTTTACTGATGTGAAAAAATTTGTAATGTCTTGTCACAAGTGCCAAATTTTTGAAGGCAAGAGAAAGTTGTTACCTTTACCACTTAAACCTATTTCAACTGAAAGACCTTTTCAGCAATGGGGTCTAGACTTCATTGGTGAAATTCACCCTTCATCCTCTGGCCAACATAGGTGGATTTTGACTGCCACAGACTACTTTACCAAATGGATAGAAGCCATCCCTTGTAGGCAGGCCAATGACTCAATCATTATGCAATTTTTAGAAACCAACATCTTGTCAAGGTTTGGCTGTCCAGAAAAGATCATTACAGACAATGCTGCTGCTTTCAAATCCAAAAGAATGATCAACTTTTGCCATAAGTACCATATTACCTTAGGCCATTCCACAACCTATTACCCTCAAGGCAATGGCCTAGCTGAGTCCTCCAACAAAAGCCTTATCAACATCATCAAAAAGATCTTGGAGGAGAACAAAAATAATTGGCATAAGAAGCTGGTAAATGCACTGTGGGCAGATAGATTGACCACTAAAATATCCATTGGTACAAGTCCATATGAACTAGTTTATGGAATGGAAGCAAGGTTCCCTTCATCTTTGGGAATCCCTGTAATCAAGCTACTACAAGAAATACAAGCAGAGCCTAATGATATTCAAAGAAGGATCAATCAAACTATCCACTTGCAGCAAACAAGAGAAGAAGTATATCAAAGAACCCAGGTTCTACAAGATAAACTCAAGAAGATCTTTGACAAAAGAACCAAGGCTGAAGATTTCTTCATAGGAAACAAAGTGTTGAGATGGGATTCTAGGAGAGAGGACAAAGGGAAACATGGCAAATTTGATTTTTTGTGGAAAGGACCTTATGTCATTCATGCTGTACAAGGTAATAACACATATTTTCTGAAGAGTTTGGATGGCTCAAATACTGAAGAAGGCCCAGTCAATGGGCGAATGCTCAAGCACTATTTTGATTCCATGTAATCAGCATAACACCACTGTGTATTGTACATAAATATCTGTAATTCCAGCATTTTTATTTACAGCGGTTAGATAAGGAAGCAAGTGAAGCAAATTTTGAGAAAAATCAGGGTACTGCACCATTTTTGATATATGTTTTGAGTCTATCATTGGAAATCAAGAGAAAGCACTTGGGAACTATGAAGATGATGATAAATACTCAGAGAAATCAGCAAATACAGAGTTATAATTTCACAGCAGATCAGCTCATAAGGACTATATACAGGATACAGAGGTTCAGATCCTTGATATTCAAGAGAAGGAACTTTCAGGCTACAGCAATAGTTAAAAAAAAAAAAAAAAAATACAAGGCAATCTGACCTGTTGTTCTTGGCCTTTCACAAGGAAAGGCCATCCCCAAGTGGAGCCACTGTTAGGTTCCTATACCAATAGGTTTCATTTTTCATGATTGACCTAGGAAGTGCCAAATATGTTCATCTTTTCATGCTGCAAAGGTTCCATATTTTGTAAAAGAATTAGAGAGAGTTAAAAAATGTAAAGAGGGTATGCCCTAAAAGAAAAATCAAAGGGCAAGAAAGATCAATTGGTCAGAAAAAATGACAAAAATGAACCCCAAAGAAAGACCAGGAAAGTGGCTAGCCAAAATGCCACTGCTAGCTTGGTGGATGGCCCAACAGTTCAATCTGGACCATGCCATGGTTTAAATTGCTTGTTCTAGACTAGAGAATGAATATCTGTCCAAACAATTCAAGCTTGGCAGATCAGTAGCTAGGTAGAGAAATTAAGGAGCCCAACTTCTTAACCTGGGCCCTTGGAAGAGATAAGGGTACATTTAGATAGGAGGGCAGTCAAAAGAAAAGAAGATAATCAGGGTCTGCAAGTCTAAGTGCACCCATTCAAAAGGATGAAAAAATGTTACGTGTATTAGGCAGGGTAGGTAGTTAAGGTTGCAGAAGCAAGGTTTTGATCACCTCATGTATTGTCAATCAGAGCTCCTCTCATCAATGACAGAAGTGGCAAAGCAGTTGTTTTGATGGCAGAACTTTGGAAGAATGTCTAATTCCCCTTCTATTGCCCCAAAAATCACTCACTAACATCCGCTTAAGGACCTTGGGATCTGCCCAACCAGTCCTGTTATCACTTCATTTTTGTAAAATACTAAGTCAAGCTTTGACTTTCTTCAATGAAACGAAGCCACATTCCTGGTGTAAAAATCCTTTCTCCACATTCCATTCACTTCTTATGTCTAAGTTTCAGTCCATAAACTTAACCTCTGCCCTACTCTTTCACCTCACGAACTCATATTAACTTCTAATTCTATTTATATAGCTCCCCAACCTATGTTCCTATCCCTATTGCTACAAAAAGCTATATAAAATTTCAAAAAAATATAATAAATATTCCCACCCCATGGCACTATAGCCTTATAATGCAGTCTTGGGAAATAGTAGTCCATCTGGGACTATTATGAACCCTTCTGCGTCTTAACCTGGAGTTAGTTTGACCTCTGGTTGAATTAACAACCGCTGCCCACCTCTCTGCTCATTAAAATGTGTTACTACACCCTTCATGCTCATATTTAAAAGTTTGGTGTTTAAATGTTTATTAAACATTAAACTCCTCTCAAGCGCATATAACACTTATAACCTGCTTTCCAAAGGTTTGAACCCCCTGCCACATAAATAAATCAATATAATATATAGCGGGCCCCTGTACATTAACCTACCGCCAGCTCCGCGCTCCGTCGGCCCTCCGATCCGCCCTCCCAAATCCAACAGCCCAGGTGGATTTCAAGGCACCCTCGACGCACGGGAGTTAGCGTCCGATGGCATGGCGGTTTTGCTGTCGTACAAAGGACAAGTGTCTGCCTTTTATTGCATCGGGAGGGCTCTAACACATACCGCCCCCATACAGAAGGCGGTCTGATAAAACTGCAAACCCCCTTCTGTCCTGTGCCACGTCGTCTCACTGGCGTCATTGCCACATCACCCTACCGTAATGCCATGTCATCCGCCACCTGTCCTCCGCTGACGTCACTGCCACATCACCCTACCATACCCAGGACCCGTCAATGACATCATGTTGATGTCATCACATAAAAGGCGCAAAGGGCGAGAATCGCGTCAAAGAATGCCTGAATCAAGAAATAGAGGCAGTTTTCGATGCACGATTAGCGCCATAAAAAATTACTCAAAAAGGAGAGCTTCCTGTTGCTCGGCTACCCACAAAACCCAAAAATTCGCAAGTGGCAACGCTGGAAACAGAGAACTAAAGAAAAGACAACAGGCACAGGGGGTCAAGATATGACTACAACAATTTTATAAAAAGGCCAAGTATGCATATCGAAGGCAGGATAACAAAGTCATGACTCAGCAAAGCACCAGGGCAGCAGACCCAAAAAACGCAAATTAAAAGCACAGCCTTAGCCGACTCAGTTGATCCCAAAAGTCTAAATTCTCTGATAGAACGGATAACTAATACCCTAAATATCTACTGCATCATTTACTCTTTCATATACTATTCATCAAGAGTTGGTAAAGAAGTTATGAGTTATTAACTCATCAGCGACATATTTGTAATTCATTTTTTGTATATATACCTCCCCACAGAACATATTTGGGGTCGGTCGTTGGTGATTTTCTCTATAAGGCACTGCACTGTAAATTTTCAGACTTTATAATAAATGGCCGGCGAAGTTCATGGTCTCTGCACTGTCTGGATGTGAAAGTAATCAACTGTGTTATGCTACAGAATTCCTGTGTCGTTTAACGGAACAATAAGTTTTCCTAAACCATGTTTTGTCTTTTTTTTGTTTACAAAATTCACGTATATGTTTCATAAACTTAGAAACAGAGAAGAAGAATAGCTCAGGAGTTGTTTAAATACACCCTCTGCTCAATCCCTGTCTCTAATTATGTTTTCTTCGAAATTGGTCATAAATATGAATTCTCAATTGCTCATGTTTGCACTAATTCTCTCTTTATGAATGCTCTGTAGGAATTCTTAATTGCTCCTAGATAATATTCTCACACTTTCCCTCTATCAACATAGTGAAAGATCCTTGACTGCCTTTCATTCCCTGATTTCATGCCATCATATCTCAAATTTCAAGGATTGTTCCATAGATGCCTGTCTGGCTCTGTAGCATCACATTTTCCCATGAAACACTTACAGCAGTACACCACCATTGACTCCATTGCCCAATAGTTTAGACTGTTCTGAGACTGCATCCCAGATCTGCCTGAAATCATCATCCAACCAAATTTAGAACAAAACCCTGCACTTCATATCTAGCCTAACATAGCAAAAGAAAAAGCTAAATCATAAAGAGAGAGCCCTCTCTGGTTGCAGGTAGGCTAGGACCTGCAGCTAAAAGATTGGTTAGTGGTTACCTCGGTCGTATTCCCTTTGAGGAGCTTAGGGAACAACCTGAGTGATAACACAATAAATTGATTGGGGCTTCAAACTATCTTGCATGGAATAAAAGGATAGATCTAAATCCCATTGAAAGTGAGGTCATGAATCATGTCAAAGGATCTATTACAAAACCAGGAGAGGAAGATGCTCAAGCTCTTTCCAAGTATATGAAAGAGGAAGTTAGGGCTCAAAGGATTCTCATAGAATCCATCAAGGTTCCCCTCATCCCATATGTATCTAAACTTGCAACTTCAAAATAAATCTATGAGAAACTGATAGAGTTGTATTCTATAAGCACTACTTGAGAAGTCATATCATTAATGTAAGAACTCTACAAGTTAAAAATGTCTAAGTAAAATGGAATAGCCTCATACTTGATGAGGATATCTAAGATCCGAGATCAACTACAAGAGCTGGGAGAAGTCATGTTTTATAGTGAAATGCCAACAATGGTATTGAATACACTGCCGAAGGAGTGGGGTAACTTTACTTCAAGTATTTATGGGAAGAAAGGAGCTACTCCATTCCAGGATCTATGATCCCTATGCAATATTAAAGAATCCAGGTTAAGGAAAAATCTGATGTCAGGTGAGCATAATCAATCTTATGCTACAATGACAAGAAGAAGAGAAGAAGCTCAAATCACAGAACAAGTGGAGGAGGCTGAAAAGAAGAAGTCCAAGAGAGGAAGTAAGAGATCTCTACTATGACTAAGATAGTCTTCCTCACCTTAGTTCTTTTCAAATTCCTAAGTCTTCTATTGTAAGATATGGCTATCATGATTCACTAAATGGGATGCATCAAGGCATCATAGAAGAATTGGGAACAATAGCTCAGGACATCATCATAGAGAAGCATGAACGATGGATAAAATATATGGAATTCAGAATCTCAATGGGAACACAATTGTCAAGGTCATCTAGTACAAGGTGCATCATACATATGTCAGAAGGAAACATCTAGTGATGGGGATACTTTAGATCCTCAAGAATCTTTGATGGAATATTCATTGGAAGATTTACATACCATGAGGGGAAGAAAGTGTTTCATCAAGAATTTCCAACTTCTAGAATTCATGGGATAATGGTAGGATGACATAAAAATGAAGCAATTCAAGGGATTGAAGTTTTTTCAATCAAGGAAGCTTCTACAGGAAGTTTGGATGATCCAAAGGAAAAATGAGGTATGTATGCTTACATTTAATATTGTGGAAGTCATGTCATATGGTTACATGTATCATTAACCTATGCTCTATCTTAAGAGCATCATCAAAAGAAAGGATCTCCTCCCTCAATGGGTGCAGGAATGCACAAGTCACACATTCACTAGATGAAATTAACATAATATGTCCTCATATGAAGTATGAGGTGGTTGACTACAATTGAGGTATGTTAGATTTTAAGCTTCTGTGGTAGTTTTTTGTAGTGGTATGATCTGAATTATCCACAGTTTCGTGTTCATTCCGTCGACGTTTCAAACCCCAAAGGGGGTCCATCATCAGGACTAAATCAGAAAGAATATGAATGAAAACTTATTGAGAGAAGAGCTATAACGACCTGGGTATAAATAAACCTAGATCCCTAATTTTTTGAGGTACTCTGGTTGAAATCCCTTAGGAATGAAATCTGTGAAGGAAGGAAGGAAGAGATAATGGAATATGCAACCATGGTAAAGGCAATCAACATCTGAAATACCAAGAAGATATTAATAGGATATCTCCATGGAAGATATGAAAACTCTGATGGAGTCTGAAAAGGAAAGAGACCCTTGACAATATATATCGTTGTGAGATGTGTCGACATGTATGTAGGATGCTAATAAAAAGAAGAATATGTCATGAGGAAAGACCATCACAAAGGTAATTTTAATGTTCATTCCTTTATTTTTGAACAAATATTTAGATGAGTTTATGTAGGGTTGTTGAGGGAAGATCTATGGATGTCTTCCACCACTGATGCACATGTAGTAGGATGAAATATCCTTAAGTAAACATGGCATGAAGAAGGAAACATGGCATGAATGAAGGACATATATGGATTAATGGACCACTTTTTGATGATATGGATGACTCATGGATGAAAGTTATGGGTGGTTGGTGCCATATGTAGAATTCCAAAACATGAAGACTCCTAGATAATGAAAAGAAATTCATGTCATCGTGAAGAGGATTTCTTCAAGTAGCTAGTTGTCCCATCATATCCACATGAGGAGTTGTTGTAGGTCCCTAATTAAGAGGGAGCTTGGAAACAAGTTTCTTACTTGGAAGAAACTTGGAAATTCCTAAGCCAAGAGGAATCTTAGGAACATTCCTTATGTAGGAATGAGTACATTCCTTTATTGGAATAGATATTTCCTCCCTAATTAAGAGGGAGAGATAGAGACATCATTCTTGTCTTCACTTGGGAATAAAAAATAGAGGATTGGGTAAGAATATGGAATTTGATATTCTTTTAGGATGTATTAGTGCATCCAAGGTAAGAGCAGTCATTGAGGACCGATATTCTTTGAGGACTGGGAATCTAAGATAAGAATAATTCTGGTGGAACACACCCTGAGAACCCGAGTGGGTTATGTTTTGAGAGAGACAATTATGAGGGTGTCTATACATCATTGGTCTCACCAACATTGTGCTAAGATCTTATGGAGAGATAGAGCTGTTAGTCAAGGCCTTGCTATGTGACATTGTTGGCTGATATGATGCTATACAGATGGGTTACCGATCCGATTCTTCTTAAAAGAAATTCTTCAAATTGAGAATGACCAAGTACCATTATGAATATATCCATAGTTAAGAGGGAGTTTTGCAAACTAACTACGTTCAGTCTTCATAAATATGTGTAATTTTGATTTTATATAATTGATTAAAATGATAAAAAAAATTATTATTATGCTTGTCTCATGGGTTTCATGAGAAAGGAATTTTATTTTAGTACAACTCCCATTGTGAGTCCTTAGGATTGGTCATAAAATCAATTTGATTCTATGCCATGTATGAAGGGCCCTTCTTGGGCATATTACACTTATGTATGTGTCATTAGGATTATTAAGTAGACCTCCAAGACAAGCACAAATTATCCCTCTTCAAGTCAACCTCAAGATGAAATGAATAACTCATGTCGACTTCACCTAAAAAGGAGAAATAACTGTTCAAAATATCATGCTGGCTAATATACATGGATAGATTACTATAAATAGGTAGCTTGGCCTATTTCACAGCCAAGCAATTCAGATCACCCTCTGAAAATTCAAATGGGTAATTGCAAAGACAAGTCTGATGAAGGAGCTTGGATAAGGGTACAATAACTCAGGGTAATTGTAGAGGCAAGTTTAGACAGGATTGCAGAGATCATTTCGATAATTACAGTAAGAAAACTTCATTGTTATCATAGTGATATGATATCACAACAACAAGGATAATTATGTGCTATCTCACAGTCAAGGGAAAAATCTATCTCGATACAAAAATGATAATTCAGTGCTATCTCATTGTTAAGGGCAATCTCTGTCTCAGTGTCACAACAACAAGAATAATTTGGTGCCACCATAGTAAGAAGGATTCGGTATAACTACAGTGATAAGGCCTCAATATCATCATAGTAAGAAGGTACCAATGTCATGACAATAATGAGATCTTGATGGTGATAATGTCTCGGTGCTAAGAAGTTTGAAGTGGAAGAGGAATCGAAAAGAGGAAAAGAGAAAAGGGTTTATTGTCAACAGAACTTGTATCTTGGTCTAGGACTGGAAAATAGGTCAAGGGTCTTGGTCTCAGTATTCATCAATTGGAATCTCTATAAGAATAATTTGTGTGGGTTTTCCTCTCAAAGAGGGAGTGGTTTTGGCCCTGGCTGATAGCCTACATTTTGTGTCTCTTGTCTATTTATGTTCATGCATTGGTAGTTGATCGATGAAGAAGAATACTAATAATCGAAGTAAAAGAAGATCCTAATCTAAAGAAGTAAAAATAACTCACAAGCAATTACTAATCAAAGAGAAATCACTTAATTGATATGCCCTAGATTTCTCAACAAAGAGAACCTTGAGTATTGATTCATGGATAAGATCAATGTGCAAGGGTCGAGAAGTGATACAATATGATACTAGAAAGTTTGTATGGGAGTGATGGGTTCCTAAAGGACCAAGAATATGTTTTTTTTTAGTTAAGAATGTTAGAAGGAATTAACACATATCTACAACAATATCTATTCAAGATGACTATAGTGGGAATTAGATTTGAATATAGGACAAATGCAACCTCAATTTCCCTACCTTGGAAGGCTAGGGTTACCATGGTTCTTAAGGAAAATGATCTATGAGAGATTATTGAGAATGTGAACTTGGAGTTAGAATATGCAGAGGAGAAAGTTTCCCTATCTAAGTGGGAGATAAAGGCACAAAGGGTACTATTGGATGTAGTGAAGGACCATTTGATGCCTCACTTCTCTCATAATAATTAATCCAAGGAGATAGGAAATTCTTTGGTGGGTGTATAGTAGTGAAAGACTATTGACGAGAAAATGATTTTGGGGGACAAGCTCTGGCCTATACAAATGACTAGATATGACATAGTGATAAGTTACTTGATAGAAAGAACTCATAACTATAATCATATTGCAACATTGGAGGAAGAGGTGAATGATGTAGAGTTAGTGAATGTGGCATTGAATGGTTTCCTAGTGATGTGGATCCACTCATCCAAGGAATTTGTGCTACAGATAACTAGCACTCATTTGTTAGGATATGGGATGACTGAATGTAGGAGGAGATGAGGGAGAAACCAAAGGCTAATGGAAACAACTAGGAAGCATGAGCGTTGTTTGACAACATGGAAAGGTGGGACTCAAAGTTTCATGTGGATTTTGAAGCCAATACCAAACATGCAATGAAGGGATTTGGGATAGTGTCATTCGAGCTTGAGTATGGAGGTGTGTTAAAAGTGAAGGACAAGATATGCATGCTAAAAATTAGGTTAATTGTTCTTGAATTTTTATGATAGAGAATAAGGGGTTTGGTGTAGCATTCCGGGATGGAAAAACATTGATTAAACCAAAGGGATCTAGCTTAGATTATAGCCATGTCATTAGGGGTAGAGAGGGAAACATGTATAGACTAAAGGGATAATTGATTTGAGCAATGGAAAGAAGTAGAATAGTGGCATAGGAAAAGGAGTGGGAAGCTCCAAAGATTGAGCAGTTTAGAGGGTGTTATCCTTTAGGCTTAGGTGGGAAGGAGAGTTCAAAATATCTTTCCAAGTATATCAAAAAGGTATCTTAGTACGATATGATCTTACAAGATGTTTATGAGTAAGAGGCTTCTAGGAACAAGTCCAAAGGGAGATGGTGTTTAAGAATCATTCGAAACTAGATGGAAATGAAGGCTTATTGTTAAGAGGGAGTAGCTCTGGAATCATCCCTCGCTAAGAGGGAGTGTTGATATTTGTAGCTTAGGAAAGTATTTGTACAAAATCCTAAGTATCATAGCATGTAGAAGTCACCCAAAGTCTCCTTAGGACACTTTCTCAAGTATCGAGTAAGTTGTTATTGTAACACAACCTAATTCTAACTTAGGAAAATAACATAACTAATTATGGTTACTATTGAGCTAAGGAAACTTAGGAAAACTAAACTATTTACTTTAGTGACCATTCTTTCACCTCAATTGTTGATCTCAAGTGAAAAATGATCTAATCTCAGTCCTCCGTCACTTTGGAGATTAGGGTTATGGATTTAGCTCAAGAAAAGTTATAAAGTCAAGTCTAAGGAGAGGAGAAGGGCACACCATATAGTGGCACAATCCGTAGAGAAATATTTTTTCTCAAGTGAGGAGTGAGATACTCAAGAGTGTTGGGTTTGGGAAAGGTGCACATGTACAACATTGAAGATCCAAATAAGCCAAGAATATTAAAATCAGATCTAGGTCCTATTTTATTGGATAAAATATAACGTATGTTGTATTTGTAAATTTCTATGTCGAGCCATTATCTTAATTTGGAAGCCTAAGTAGGTTTAGATTATTAATTTAGTGAAGACTTGTTGATTAGGAAGAATTTTTATGTGTCACATGTGATTGAGATGGTTGTGTAAATGTGTTTCCACTGAATAATTGTGTTAAGAACCTAGTTGTCTTTTATTAAGTAGATCAATAATAATCTGGTAGGAACTAATTTTTGGGTGCTAGGTTCATTATTTAACATCACATTACTACCTATGGTAACAACCAAACTATACCATAATTCTAGTAAAGAATATGAGAAACTGATACACAAATTTTCATCTAAAATATTAATATCAATAGGCAATAACTAACTTACCACATTATTGAATATGTTTATATGCTCTATATTCAAGTGTCCGTCCTTCATTCTTAGGTTATACAACTTTTTCTGTAAGAACATTTTTATCATCCAGGACTTAGAGTGGTATAAAGTCCCTAGCTTGTTGCATAATGCCTTCGATGTAGCTTATCCTAAAATATTTAGTAATAATACATCTAAGAAACACGATTTCATTATTCTCTTTTCCTTTCTATCCAACTCGATCTAGTCTTCTACTGACATACTCATTGTTGTAGTACCTGGATCCATAGTGATTCAATGCTCTTTGTCCAACATCATATCTTCCAATTTGAGCTTCAACAACTTAAAACTCTACCCATTGAATTTATCGATCTATATCTTTGAACTGATCATAATTTCCTTCCACCACAAGAATTGGTTTCATAGAATTCCCACTATAACAGGGCCTACCATAGGTCTAAGAAAAACCTCTTAGACATAAAAGAGTGCCCTTGAATCCAAAATCACTCTAATACCAAATATAGGTTTTAAACCCACAAAATTAATTTATGCAAACAAATTCTTCATAAAGTAGAATATATGGAATGAAAAACACACATATAAACACCGACTTTTTATCCTGGAAGCTCAAACAGGGAAACTAAGAAGAGTTTTTAGTGTATTAATATTTATAGTATTACAATACAATAAATATACCCAATCAAATATGTAAACCACCATTGCAATTAACATGGATTAGAATACAATTGTAATTCCTTAACTAAAACTATAAAACCATGGGATAGACCACCATGCACACACAAAATTGCTTAACAGTGGAAACTTTGTGATGAAAGAGACCAAAAATCGATGAAAAAATGCCCATTTTTTTTTCTAGGGGTGCTTCCCCAGAGCCCTTGTGCAAGCGTGCTTCCTCCCTCATGTGACCCCCTCATTGCACTTGGCACAACGCATAGTGCATGTAGGTAGCCAAGAAAAGAAAAAATATTGATGCAAGGATTTGGAACTGTATTTTCTTGGGGTAATCAAATAGCACCAAGGCATATCACTATTATGATGAGGTAAACAATAATATTATTATTTCTAGAGATGTAATTTTTCTTGAATCTTCCAAGAATAAAAAATGTTGAGTGGTAGCATGGTCATCTAGATAGATTCACTTAGGAAAAGACATATCATTATTTTAATTATGAGATTCCATGTCTTGAAGGGGGGGATTACTATCTTTGATAAATCTAATGGATATCATTTTGAAACAACATATCCCCCTCATGAAGATTCAATGAATTCATCATATCAGGCAAATCCATTGGATGATATGATTGTGAAGTTTGGAAGGGCAAGTCTTGAAGTGTTCAGGAGTGGAATGTGAACAGTCACGGAGTCCAAGAGACCACTTGGTATATGAAGACCAAGGGTCACAAGAATGTAATATTAATGTACATATTTGTTAATAAAAATGTACTCATGTTTATCCAATTTGGTTGTCCATTATTCTTGTGTGTTTAACATGGTATCAAAGTAGGCGAACTTTGGCCTTGCTCCAATTTGATCCATTGATTTTTTTGTAGCCTTTGTTAGTCCTACATCTCTTCCCATTGTTCTGAAATAGAAAACTGCTTTTCTTCCCTCATACTCAAAGTGCAGGTCCTAGATCCTAAGTTTAGCCATATGTTACTCTCCACACTCTTCCACTCTATCATCGTACAAATTTGTTGCAGTGACCTCCTCCTACCTGCGTCAGAGCCTGCTTTCCATAAGCCTTGTCCGATGACGTTCTTTACATAACTTGAAGTTGATGTGGACTATCTACATTGAACAATTCGTGATGTTGAATGTGTGTTGATTGAAGTTTTATGTACGCGTCGGGTACCTACGTTGCTTCACACATTGGTCGAAGGGATAAAAAACCAATTGGATGTACTGAATTGAAGTTGAACGGTGAATGAATCATGATGCAACACATTGAATATATGGAATACAACATTGAATGCTACATGTAATACAATTCTCTATGCTTGAGTCTCCATGTGATGAAGTTAGAAGTGAGTTATATTCATATGCACTTATATGCAGCAGTGAGTTGAATCACCATTTGAATATTTGAAGGTCCCTCCCCCCAAAGTTAGTTTTTTGCTGGTGAAGGACCTCCTGGACATTGGCGAGATTACCAAGCTAAAAATCACATGTCTGCCCTTATCTCAGAGATTCATTCTGTTTTTATACAAATTCAAGCATCATCGATATTAAAGGAGATTTTGTTACAGTGGAGAGGGATTGGGGATTACCCACGTGGAAAATTGGTATGTAAAGGAGAAGCACAGGAGTGCAGAGCCATGAGAATGTTGTCGTAAATTTAATATGGCTGCACCTAGGGCATTTAATGGTGGGGCATTAACGAATTGAAGGCACAACATTTTTGCACAAAAAACTCGCTTGTTTAGGTTATTTTAAGACGTTGAATATTCAAGTCTAAGTGAAACAGTCAACATCACTTAGAAAGGCAGTGTTTCTCTACTCCATGCAGAGTAGAGAAATGGAAGATTCAAAGTTGACAGGAAAGGAGTCAGAGCTTCTTCCAATGGCAACAGGTGCTACCTTTATCTAAAGAGTGAGTAGATATGCTGATGAGTATTTTCTATCTAAAAACAGAAAAAGAAAAAGAAGGAGAAGAACAAGGAATTTCAACATTTTTAAATCATCAACTGCAAGCTAATGAGTATTTTATATATATATATTTTTTTTTAATGTGGAATTTAAACATTTATAAATCATTAGCTGCTTTAATTGTGTAATACCGAGAAGGCTCTTAGAGCTTTGTGGACAGACTACTTGGTATCGTTCTCTCAAGATACGTTGATGAAGACTATATATCATTTCAATTTCAATTACGATATATGTTACATGAATATGTTTGCATGCCGGTATAAATGATTTTTTGCGTGAAGGAGAATGACACGTGCTCATCACTTTTGCAGGGTGGATAAGGGGTACTTATCTAAAAAAACTTTAGTGAGTCTTTATCGTAGGTGTGGCACAACTGAAGAGTGATCAATCCTTCTCTCTAGAGAATATAGAATATAGTATTATATTCTTAATGTGCATTTTTTATTAAAGCCATAACTCTTCAATTATTTAAATTGAGTTATCTCGAAAATGGCCAGAATTGGTGAAGTATTAGAGTTTTTCAAAACTTTGATATCATCCAGCGTTGATGACATAGTAAGAATTAAAAAAAGCTTCTCTTGCTAAAATTAGAACCTGCTTCCAAAATGTACAGGATATAATTGAGTTTTTGCAGCTTGAGACAAAGTTACAACAAGAAGAGCTACAACAATGTAAACATCATTCTGAACATTTTTTTGTTTAGAACAATCTATTTGAGGTTGAAATTGACTGCCATCAACAACCAAAAAATGATCAAGTCAGTAAAGTTGAGGTTGATCCCCATCAAGTGCCAATTTTAGGAGCATTTATACATAAATATGCAGAACATCAGGTTGCACTTACCAAGCCCATTATCAGACCTTGGGAAGAGATTATCAATGACATAAGTAGAACTGGTCTTGGATATGAAAAGGAGGTTTCTCTTCACACTCCAGACTACTCCAAGCCCATCCAATTTCATTGTACTGTGTTTTCTCATGATAGTTCATATTCACTTGTTCTTGCTCCTCCTCCACAACACCAAATTGCGAAATTCCAACATTGTGAATGAGTTGGCCATATTAAAGATCATTGTTTTGATCTTCACCTGGGCAGGCATTGTGTTCAACACACTCATTCTTCAAACAAATGCTTCAAAAACAAGCCTCCTTCAAGAACATAAATCCACCTTGGATGGATCACTTCTTGGTAATGGGCTTCAGCAACCAAGAAGATATTTCACTCATACAACAAGATTTGTTCTAGAGTATTGAAAAGCCTTGCAGTTGATTTCTCTTTATCTTCTCACCTTGTATATGATAGGGGGGAATTAATGGTCATATACAACTTTCAAAGATAAATCAAGCGAGCCTGAGCCACAACCTGAACTTGCTTCCTGAGCCTACAACTAGAGAAAACCATACCCAGATTCAGAGTTGTAGGCAGAGGAAGAGAAGCCCCTAAGCATGTCTTTGGTTGGTGGCCTTCCTTAAACCACTGCAAGTTGTAGATGTCCATTTTCAAGGTTGAAGGTCTCCCTCTCTAAAACATTAAGGAGGACTTCGTTTAGTGAAATACTTTAGCTTCTTACCATATTTGGAAGAGTTTCGAGAATCACACTAAGAGTTCCTTTGGTTGGTGGCTTTCCTTAAACTACCGCAGGTTGTAAACCTCCCTTTTTTCCAGGTTAAAGGTCTCCCTCTTCAAAGATTTAGGGACACTTCCTCTAAGAGAAGAGTTCAACTTCTTGCTAGATTTGGAAGAGTTCCAGGAACTGCACCAAGTGTTCCAGTGTTGGTGGCCATCCTTAAATCACGACCGGTTGAGACCTCGAGCTCTCCCACCTTATGGCATCATATTAGAGAGCCCATTTAGCTTATTTTTGTCATGCATTACTGTATTTTTGTATTATAGCTCTCTTCTTCGACTCATACATACCCCTTCGGATTAAGGGGGGGAATGTTGGACACCTAATATGCTAAGGGTTGGTGTGGAATGTGAATAATCACCAGAGTCCAAGAGACCGCTTGGTATATGAAGACCAAGAGTCACAAGAATGTAATATTAATGTACATCTTGTTTAATAGAAATGTATTCACGTTTATCCTATTTGGTTTTCCACTATTCATGTGAAATGTACCACCGTCTCAATTAATGGAGCAACCTATTTCATTCAATCAGAAAGGTCCACCAAAATGGCTCATCAAAGCACTCAAAAGTGTTAGTATCAATGAGGTTAGAAACAAAGAAGTCATAACCTCCAATATACAAGATGGAGGTGATGTAGATAATTTTTATACAAATGATGTAGATGATATGGATGTTTCAGATGATCACAAATTGAATTTGTCTACTAGCTTTAAACCAATTTGAACAAGTTGCCTCACATGATGAGTGGAAAAAATAAATGCACAAGTATGATGCTCTCATAAAAAATGGGACATGGAAGTTTATGGAACCTCTATTTGAACCCAATCTAACTGGCTGCAAGAGGGTCAATAAAACATGTAGAAAATAGATGGTTCACTTAAAAGAAATAAAGAAACAATCATGGGAAAAGGATTTTCAAAAGAAATGAGTTGTTGATTATGAGACATTTTCCCCATATCAAAATGGGCCACCATCCATAATCTCTTTTCCTTGGCAAAATATAATGGATAGAAATTTTATCAAATGGACGTGAAGACTACTTTCTTGAATATTTGAAAGAGAAGGTCTTCATGTCTAAGTTGAAATATTTTTCAATTGTGAAGGGATAAAAATAAAAATTAGGTAAACTCATTGAGTCCTTATATGGCTTGAAACAAATATTGCGAGTCTCATATGGAAAATTAACTGAGTATCTTCTAAAATTAAATTTCATGAACTTTAAACTTGATGATGCAACTCTATTTATCAAGGCAGTTTGAAAAACTATTATATACCTTGTAGTGTATGTAGATGGTTTTCTGATGATAGGGAACAATGAAAGCCATATTGCATCGATAAAAAAAGAGATGAAGAAAGTGTTTTAGATAAAAAAAATTGGAGATAGTCACTACTACTTGGGCAATGAAGTGACTCAACATCCAATGTACAAATTCACCTCCCCAAAGAAATACATTGGAGAATTGTTGAACAAGCTTAGTATGGTTAACTCAACAACTATTATGTTTGAATCAACTTTGTGCATTTCACATATAACCACAACAAGATTAATTAGATTTTATTTCTTGAGGCCTCATTGAACTTTAGCATAAGAGAATCTACCGATTAAACTAGCCATTGAGGCTCCAAAATTTCCTGAAAATAACTACAGCTCAAACCTCACAACCTTATAGAATCACTAAAGTGATAAAGATATCAAAGATATAAATAAAATGAATAGAGAAAAAATCACACTTGTGACAAGAAGGAACAATGAACTTTGTATTCAATAAATAAAAACATGTGTTCTTATATTTACTAAAGAGGAAAGTGAAAGATAATATGCACTTCTTTCCATTAATTTATTTTAAATACTAAAAATACTTTAACATAATTTATTTGTGTGAAAGAAATCCAAATCATAAAATAATTAACATAAATACTAAATTACCCTAATACCTTTTCTTAATAATCCATTTGAAAAAAAAAATATTATATTTATTTTTGAATCTTATTTTAATAAAATAATATAGTGAAAATAATTATAATTTACTTTTATAAGTTTAAACTCATCATTTCCTACATGTTTAATGAAATCATTTACCAAAACCAATGTGTTTAGTTCTCTCATATTTTGTCGATATAATGAACTCAAACAATATATCAATAAATTTAGTGATATTTATCTTATACATATATAATCAATGGCGTTGTACATTCAAAAAACTATAAATATGAACTTCCAAAATGTTACTATGACAAAATACAATTGGTTTTGTTTTAATAATCACTAATTCTTAAATGCTTATAAAAAAATTGTAACAACAATGTTGGTTTTGGTTTTATATATGTATGAGAATCTTATTTTTAAAATTGCTTTAAATATGTTTTTATCAAATTTAACATTAATATTAAACATTTTAATTTTTTTTGTTTGATAAGTAATGTGAGTTTTCAGACAAATAGAACGCTTAACTTATATCTCAAGTATTTGTGACCTAAGTGTTGGAAAATCCATTAGAGAAGCATTTAATTCACTTTTCCTTACATAATATTTACTTGTGATATTATATTCTTATTGTTATTGATTACGTTTATGTTTTTATCATCAAATAAATGCCAAAGCAATAAATATCATAGCCATACAAAAACGAATACAAGATTTAGGCTCCAAGCCAAGACAAAACCCCTACAAGGGGAAAACCTATAAAGAACTTCTCTTCTTATAGAATCAACGTCTTTAAAGGAGAATTCCAGGAACAAATCCTAGACCAAGGCGACCGCCAAGAACTAAGCCAACCAATCTTCATCCTTCTTTAGATAAAGCGAAGCAAAATGTACGAGATAAAATTGAGTTTTTGTAGCTTGAGACATAGTTACAACAAGAAGAGCTACAACAACCTAAGTATCATTCTAAACTTGTTTCTTTTAGAACAATCCTATATTTGATGTTGAAATTGACTCCCATCATCAGTCAACAAGTGATTAAGTCAGTAAAGCTAAGGTTGATCCCCATCAAGTTCCAATTTTGGGAGCATTTTTACATAAAGATGCAGAACATCAAGTTGCACTTCCCAAGCCCATTATCATACCTTGGGAAGAGATTATTAACAACAGAAATAAAATTGGTCCTGGATATGACGAGGTTTCTCTTCACACTCCATACCACTCCAAGCCCATCCAGTTTCATAGTATTGGGTTTATTCATGATAGTTCATATTCACCTGTTCCTTCTCCTCCTCCGCAAAACCAGATTATGAAATACCAACATTGTGAATGAGTTGGTCATATGAAATATCACTATTTTGATCTTCACCCATGCAAGCATTGTGGTCAACACACTTATTCTTCAAACAAATGCTTCAAAAACAAGTCTCCTATAAGAACACAAATTCACCTTAAATGGATCACTTATTGGCAATGAGCTTCAACAACCAAGAAGATATTTTTCTCATACAACAAGATTTGTTTTAAAGTAGCAAAACATATTGCAGTTTAGTTTACTTTATCTTCTCACCTTATATTTGATAGGGGGAATTGATGGTGATCTATAATTTTTAAATATCAATCAAGCGAGCCTAGGCCACAACTTGAAATTGTTGTCCTAGCCTACAACTGGAGACAACCATACCCTGATTTAGAGTTGTAGCCAGAGGCAGAGAACCCCCTAAGCATGCCTTTGGTTGGTGGCCTTCCTTAAACCACTGCAAGTTGTAGACCTCCCTTTTCCAGGTTGAAGGTCTCTCTCTCCAAAATATTAAGGAGCACTTCCTCTAGTAGAAGACTTTAGCTTCTTCCCATATTTGGAAGAGTTTGAGAATCACACTAAGCATTCCTTTGGTTGGTGGCCTTCCTTAATGTGTTGTAGGTTGTAAACCTCCCATTTTTCCAGTTTGAAGGTCTCCCTCTTCAAAGAATTTGGGAAACTTACTCTAACAAAAGAGTTTAGCTTCTTGATAGATTTGGAAGAGTTTCAGGAACTGCACCATGCGTTCTAGTGCCAGTGGTCATCCTAAAACCATGATCGGTTGAGAACTCAAGTTCTCCCACTTTATGCCATCATCTTAGAGAACAAATTCAGGTTATTGTTGTCATGCATTATTGTATTTATGTATTAGAGCTCTCTTCTTTGACTCGTATATACCCCTTTAGATTAAGGGGGGGAATGTTGGACACATAAACCACTGAGGGTTAGTGTGGAATGTGAATAGTCACTGGAGTCCAAGAGATCACTTGGTATATGAAGACCAAGGGTCAAAAGAATGTAATATTAGTTTACATCTTTGTTAATAGATATGTATTCACGTTTATCCTATTTGGTTGTCCACTATTCTTGTGAAATATAACTCTATCTAAATTAATGGAGAAACCTATTCCATTCAATCATAAGGGTCCACCAAAATGGCTCATCAAAACACTCAAAAGTCTTAATATCAATGAGGTTAGAAACAAAGAAGTCACAATTTCCAATAGACAAGATGGAGGTGATGTAGATAATTTTTATTCAAATGATGTAGATGATATGGATGTTTCATATGATTGTGAATTGAATTTATCTGCTAATTTTAAACCAATTTGAAGAAGCTGCTTCACATGATGAGTGGAAAAAATAAACGCACTAGTATGATGCTCTCATAAAAAATGGGACATGGAAGTTTATGGAACCTCTATTTGAACCCAATTTAATTGGATGCAAGTGTGTCAATAAGAACAAGTATAAAATATATGGTTCACTTGAAAGAAATAAAGCAACAATCATGGGAAAATGATTTTCAAAAGAAATGAGTTGTTGATTATGAGACATTTTCCCCATAGCGAAATGGGCCACCATCCATACTCTCTTTTCCTTGACAACATAGAATGGATATAAATTTTATCAAATGGATGTAACGACTACTATTGTGGTGGGACGAAAATAAAAATTATGTAAACTCATTGAATCCTTATATAGCTTGAAGCAAACATTGTGAGCCTCATATGAAAAATTAATTGAGTATCTTCTGAAATTGAATTTCATGAACTTTAAACTTGATGATGCAACTCTATTTGTCAAGAAAGATTTAAAAACTATTATATACCTTGTAGTTTATGTAGATTATTTTTTGATGATAGGGAACAACGAAATCTATATTGCATCCATAAAAAATGAGATGAAGAAAGGGTTTCATATGAAAAAATTTGGAGATATTCACTACTACTTAGGCATTGAAGTGACTCAACATCCAAAGTACATGTTAATCTCCCCAAAGAAATACATTGGAGAATTGTTGAACAAGTTTAGCATGGTTAAATCAACAATAGTGATGTTTGAATCAACCTTACACATTTCACATGTAACCCCAACAAACTTAATTAGATTTAATTTGGAGGCTTCACTGAACTTTAGCATAAGAGAATCTACCAATTAAATTAGCCATTGAGGCTCCCAAATTTCTCTAAAATAACTACAACCCAAACCCCACAACCTTATAGAATCACTAAAGTGATAAATATATCAAAGACATAGAGGACAAATCACACTTATGACAAGAAAGAATAATGAAATTTGTATTCAATATATAAAAACATGTCTTCTTACATTTATTAAAGGGAAGAGGGAAAGATGGTAGGTACTTCTTTCAATTAATTTATTTTAAATATACTTTAAAATAATTTATTTGTGAGTAGAAACCCAAATCATAAAAGAATCAACATAAATATTAATTACACTAATACCTATCTTAATGATATTTTGGAAAAAAAACATTATATTTATTTTTCAAATTTTCAATCTTATTTTAATAAAATAATATAGTGAAAATATTTGTAATTTACTTTTATAAGTTTAACCTCATCATTTCCTGCATATTTAATGAAATCATTTACCAAACCAATGTGTTTAGTTGTCTCATATTTTCCTTATCTAATGAAATCAAATAATATATCAATAAATTTAGAGTTCTTTGTCTTCTACATAAATAATCAAACAACGTTGAACATTAGGGAAAAAAATATATTACAATATCCACATAAAATATATCAAATTCACAAAACTATAAATATGAACTTCCAAATTGTTATTATGGTAGACAAAATACAATTTGTTTTTATTTAATAATCACTGCTTTTTAAACACTTATAAAAAAATTGTAAGAACAATGTTGGTATTATATATGTATGAGAAGATTATTTTAAAAATTGCTTTAAATAGGTTTTATCAAATTTAGTATTAATATTAAATATTTTCAAATTATGATTATTTTTTGTTTGTTAAGTAATGTGAGTCCTGAGATAATGGGAACTTTTAACTTATAACTTGAGTAGTTGTGACCTATGTGTTGGAAAATCCATTAAAGAAGCATTTAATTCACTTTTCCTTGCATGATATTTACTTGTGATATTATATTCTTATTGTTCTTGATTATGTTTATGTTTTTATCATTAAATAAATGCCAAAATAATAAATATTATAGCCATACAAAAATGAATATAAGATATATGCTCTAAGCCAAGGCAAAACCCCTACAAGGGGAAAACATGTAAAGAACTTCTCTTCTTATATAATGAACATCCTTAAAGGAGACTTCCAGGACCAAATCCTAGACCAAGGCTACCATCGAGAACCAAGCCAACCAACCTTCCTCCTTCTTTAAAGCAAGCGAAGAAAAATGTAAAAGATAAAATTGATTTTTTGCAGCTTGAGACAAAGTTACAACAAGAAGAGATACAACAACGTAAGCATCATTCTGAAATTGTTTTTATTGAGAAAAATCCTCTATTTGAGGTTGAAAATGACTCACATCATCAGTCAGTAAGTGATAAAGTAAGTAAAGCTAAGGTTGATCCCCATGAAGTGCCAATTTAGGAACGTTTTAACATAAATATGAAGAACATCAAGTTGCACTTCCCAAGCCCATTATGAGATCTTGGGAAGAGATTATCGACAACATAAATAGAACCGGTCTTGGATATGAAAAGTAGGTTTCTCTTCACACTCCATACTACTCCAAGCCCATCCAGTTTCATAGTACTAGGTTTTTGCATGATAGTTCATATTCACCTGTTCTTGCTCCTCCTCCACAACAACATATTGTGAAATGCCAACATTGTGAATGAGTTGGTCATATGAAAGATCACTATTTTAATCTTCACTCATGCAAACATTGTGGTCAACACACTCATTCTTCAAACAAATGCTTAAAAAACAAGCCTCCTACAAAAACAAAAATTCACCTTGGATGGATCACTTCTTGGCAATGTGCTTCAACAACCAAGAAGATATTTCGCTCATACAACAATATTTGTTCTAGAGTATTGAAAAGTCTTGCAGTTGAGTTCTCGTTATCTTCTCACCTTGTATCTGGCAGGGGGGAATTGATTGTCATCTATAAGTTTCAAAGATAAATCAAGAGAGCCTGAGCCATAACCTAAACTTATTGCATAAGCCTACGACTAGAGACAACCATACCCAGATTCGCAGTTGTAGCCAAAGGCAGAGAAGCCCCTAAGCATTCCTTTGGCTGGTGGCCTTCTTTAAACCACCGTAGGTTACAGACCTCCCTTTTCTAGGTTGAAGGTCTCCCTCTCCAAAACATTAAGGAGTGCTTCGTATAGCACAAAACTTTAGCTTCTTGCCATATTTGGAAGAGTTTTGGGAATCACACTAAGCATTCCTTTGGTTGGTGGCCTTCCTTAAATCGTTGTAGGTTTTAGATGTCCCCTTTTTTCCAGGTTGGAGGTCTCCCTCTTCAAAGCATTAGGGACACTTTCTCTAGCATAAGAGTTCAACCTCTTGCGAGATTTGGAAGAGTTCTGGGAACTGCACCAAGCGTTCCAGTGTTGGTGGTCATCCTCAAACGATGATCGATTGAGAACTCGAGTTCTCCCACCTTATGCCATCATCTTAGAGAACACGTTTAACTTATTTTTATCATGCATTATTATATTTATGTATTAGAGCTCTCTTCTTCAACTCATATATACCCCTTCAGATTAAGGGGGGAATGTTGGACACCTAATCCGTTGAGGGTTAGTGTGGAATGTGAACAGTCACTGGAGTCCAAGAGACCACTTGGTATATGAAGACCAAGGGTCAGAAGAATGTAATATTAGTGTACATCTTTGTTAATAGAAATGTATTCACGTTTATCCTATTTGGTTGTCCACTATTCTTGTGAAATGTAGCTCTATCTTGATTAATGGAGCAACCTATTCCATTCAATCATAAAGGTCCCCAAAAATGGCTCATAAAAGTCTCAAAAGTGTTAATATCAATGAGGTTAGAAATAAAGAAGTCATAGCCTCCAATAGACAAGATGGAGGTGATGTAGATAATTTTTATTCAAATGATGTAGATGACATGGATGTTTCATATGATTTTGAATTGAATTTATCTACTAATTTTAAACAAATTTGAAGAAGTTGAATCACACTGAGTGGAAAATTTATCTACTAATTTTAAACCAATTTTAAGAGGTTGCTTCACATGATGAGTGGAAAGAATAAATGCATAAGTATGATGCTCTCATAAAAAATGGGACATGGAAGTTTATGGAACCTCTATTTGAACCCAATATAATTGGCTACAAGTGGGTCAATAAGAACAAGTATAAAATAGATGGTTCACTTAAAAGAAATGAAGCAACAACCATGGGAAAAGGATTTTCAAAAGAAATTAGTTGTTAATTATGAGACATTTTCCCCATAGCAAAATGGGCCACCATCCATACTCTCTTTTCCTTGGCAATATAGAATGGATATAAATTTTACCAAATGGATCTGAAGACTACTTTCTTGAATATTTGAAAGAGAATGTCTTCATGTCTCAGTTGAAAGATTTTTCAATTGTGAAGGGTTGAAAATCAAAATTATGTAAACTCATTGAATCCTTATATGTTTTGAAACAATCATTTTGATCCCCATATGGAAAATTAATTATCTTATGAAATTAAAGTTCATGGACTTTAAACTTGATGATGCAACTCTATTTGCCAAGAAAGTTTGAAAAAATATTATAAATCTTGTAGTGTATGTAGATTATTTTTTGATGATAGGGAACAAGGAAAGTCATATTACATCCATAAGACAGAGATGAATAAAGGGTTTCATATGAAAAAAATGGAGATATTCACTACTACTTGGGCATTGAAGTGACTCAACATCCAAAGTACATATTCATCTCCCCAAAGAAATACATTGGAGGATTGTTGAACAAGTTTATCATGGTTAACTCAACAACTATTATGTTTGAATCAACCTTGTACATTTCACATGTAACCCCAAAAAACTTAATTAGATTTAATTTCTTGAGGCCTCATTGAACTTTAGCATAAGATAATATACCAATTAAACTAGCCATTGAGGCTCCCAAATTTCCCTAAAATAACTACAACCCAAACCTCACAGCCTTATAAAATCATTAAAATGATAAATATATCAAAGATATAAATAAAATAAATAGAGAAAAAATCACACTTGTGACAAGAAAGAACAATAAACTTTGTATTCTATAAATAAAAACATGTCTTCTTACATTTATTAAAGGGGAGAGGGAAAGATGGTATGTACTTCTTTCCATTAATCTATTTTAAATACTAAAAGTAATTTAACATAATTTATTTGTGTGAAGAAATCCAAATCATAAAAAAATTATCATAAATATTAATTATATTAATATATTTTCTTAATGATCCTTTTGAAAGAAAAAAAAACATTATATTTATTTTTCAATTTGTCAATCTTATTTTAATGAAATAATATAGTGAAGATAATTATAATTTACTTTTATAAGTTTAACCCATCATTTCAAATCATTTACCAAACCAATGTCTATAGTTCTCTCATCTTTTGCTTATCTAATGAACTCAAATAATATATCAATAAAATAAGTTTAGTGATCTTTATCTTCTACATATATAGTCAAATGACGTTTTATCTTCTACATATATAATCAAATGACAGTTGTACATGTGGGAAACAATTATATTACAATATTCACATAACATATATCAAATCCACAAAACTATAAATATGAATTTCCAAATTGTTATTATGGTAGACAAATTACAATTTGTTTGGTTTTAATAATCACTATTTTTTAAACACTTGTAAAAAAAATTGTAACAACAATGTTGGTTTTATATATGTATGAGAAGATTAATTTAAAATTTGTTTTATTAATTTTAATTTTAATATTAAATGTTTTAAAATTATTATTACTTTTTGTTTGTCAAGTAATATGAGTTTTGAGGTAACTGGCATGCTTAATTTATAATTTCATAATTTTAGTAGTTGCGACTTAAGTGTTGGAAAATCCATTAGAGAAGTGTTTATTTCACTTTTCCTTACATGATATTTACTCGTGATATTATATTCTTATTGTTCTTGATTATGTTTATGTTTTTATCATCAAATAAATTTCAAAACAATAAATATCACAACCACACAAAAATGAATATAAGATATAGGTTCCAATCCATGGCAAAACCCTTGCAAGGGGAAAATATATAAATAATTTATCTTGTTAAAGAATCGACGTCTTCAAAGGAGACTTCCATGACCAACTCCTAGACCAAGGATACCACCAAGAACCAAGCCAACCAACCTTCCTCGTTCTTTAAATAAAGAAAAGCAGAATAGCCTTTACACCTTATCAACAAAGTCTACAACACCTTCTTGAAATTTTCAGACCTGTTGCATGACCAAAAACCTAGCCCTCTTGCACGTGTGAGCTGCTACAAAGATAATACATATTTCTAAAAATAATAGAGCTTGAATCATTTTCTAGGTTCTTTTAGCCTTCCTAATACTTTCACATTTCTCCTGCAATTTTAGATCAAACCAAGAGATGCTTGCGTGTTCTCTTTAAATGACATTGAAGCTCTTCTTTTTATAGCTTTTCCAAGAGGCCCCATTAGCCCTCTTTAGGCTGACTTCTTCTTGGTTGGACGACTTGGTATTGGGAGCCTTCTAAACTCTTCCAAATATAAAATATTTTTTTTTTCTTTATACAAACACCTCGAAGGGTGTTTTACATTATGACAAGGACACTTTGCCTCATGTAAATCCTAGGATACCTAATGAAAAATATTTTGAGCATGAAACCCATGCTTTTACAAAAATAATTTTTTATTTTGTTCTTACATTATTTTCTTTATCCATTTGATGGAAACATGATTCAAATTATAATTATGAAGATCAAAACTAGTTACATCTTCCAACAATCCTGCTTAACTAGGGATGTATTCATAATTGTCCAATCAATACAAGCATAATAGTCCCTTTGAAAAGTTCTCATAAGAAGAGTTGATTGGAAAGCCATCTCTATGCATCAATATTATGATCAACCAACACTGTATATGAGGCCTAACTAGACAAGCTCATATTCATTTGAGAGAATTATGTTGGAAGGCTTTACATGTGATACTGCATTACCTCTAAGGCACATATCCCATGTGGATGTTCACTTGGTATTTCCTTTTAGGACTATTCTTATCTTGGATTCCCAAATTTGAATCCTTAAAAAATATCGATCCTCTCTGACCACTCTTATCTTGGACATATGTCCTATCCTCAAAGAGTGTTGATCCCTGTCCTTTCTTGGATGTTCTATCCTCAAGGAAACCACAAATGCTTATTGAATTCTCCATCATTCTCTCTCCAAGGCCTTCACTTATAATTACAATGATTAGTCCTGGTAAAGTGCATGACACATGAAGAATACAATGCATATGTGATGTCCAACATCACTCCCTCTCTCCCATAAAGGATGTCCCTATTCTCCTTTTAATCAGAGAATATATATCCCTATTCAAGGAGACTCCTTTACTCCCTCTCAAATCTAGAGGAGATTCTTGACTTCCTTTACTACTTCGGAAGTCATACAAGATTTTAATCTCGCTTTCATCAAAGTATCAGCTACATGTTCATGATAGTTGAATGGATCCCTCTTTCCTTCATATCTCATTATATTGAGCTTTCGTCCTTTCTCGGTGTAATGGATCCATCTTCCTCCTTAATCTGTGACAGCTTCCAAGTCATCATACTTGCACATAACTTTCATCTTGTCATCATAAATGAAGGCATTATATTGATCCTTTCCATACTTCAAGTTGATTAGAGCTTCCTCATGAAAGTGATCTTATTTCACCTTTAGGTTATCTTCTTGCATTACTTCCTTTCAATTCCAAAATGAGTACATCCTTTATAGTTTCCAAGTATCAGATATTGAGCTTCCCTCAACATTATCCATATTGTTGAACTTTACTCAACTGTCATCATGTATTATTGCAACATCTTTCAAGGTAGCAAAATAATATGTTAACTTGATAACCAACAAAATATTAGCATTGAACTTACCTCATCATGACAACTTTCTCATCATGAACATCCTCATGGTCCATCTCCATTTGAATTTCCCTTCTTACACCAGAGCACCCAAGGATCGAAATTGATTACCAAGTTACCATTTTCTTCCAGAGATTGTACTAGATGTTGATAATTAATAAATATATTCTAGCAAGAAATTCTTAGCATTTTATCCATTCTAGAGTAAGTAAAATTAGTTTCTTAGGCATCATAACACCAAATGAAATATTCACTATGCATATGACCAAAATTTCTTATAGGATTATATGAATCCTACCCAAAGGTTACTTTAAACATGCATTCTTAATCTTTCACACAATCATCTAGTTATTTGTATCCTACAATGATCTTGCAATTTGACGAAATGCATTTTTTCATCCTTTTCATAATATTGTTTCCATACAATATGGAATTGTTGTAGATGCTACAACACCCTCCAAAATTTTGGCCTATATCAATTTTGGAGCCTTCCTTGATCTTTTTGGTCATTGTCACAAACTTTGAAACTCATTTCAGTTGTTTTCTTAAATTCTTGTGTTCCCCTTTGCAAGATGGGAAAAGTGTCATGTTTTATCATGTTGGTTGTCGTATCTTGTGTATAGGGTTGTTTTCATGGTTTTAAGAGGTAATATTTGTGAAAATGTGTTTTTCTAACCTTGTAAATACTCATTACACTCATTTCCAATGTTTTGAGCACTATCACACAAGTGTCGTCACGATCACTACAAAGTACATCTTTGGTGTCGTACTTGTCGTAAAGATGTCACATGAAGGAAAATGATTTGTTCATGTGTTATGATGATCTATGTTGTCATGTCATCACATATTCTAAGTGTGTGATCATAGTCAAAGTTCATCACCAGTCACATCGATCTCACTGATCCCCCACTTAACCATTTTCAGAAAAAACATCCCGACTGGACAACCTAGCTTCACCGAGCCTCCCTTGAGCTATGTACTACACAGTATTAGTCCTCTAGCTACGACCTTACTACTTGGCACTATACATTTCACAATTCCTTCCTCCTAGGATTGCTACACTACGCAGTTTTTGTGCCCAAGCGCCGACCTTCACCTCCAGAATTGCGCAATCATTCCTCCCAGCCCGACCTCCACTATGCACTACAAAATCAAAATCCTCAAGCTCATTTTATGATCCCTTCAAATGTGCATCTTTGCAGTATCCTTTCGCCCCTTTCTTCCCAAAACTAGGCAATGTTTCCTCTTAGTGCTCATTCCCTCAGCTTATCCCACTATCTTCCAAAACTACGCAGTCTTGTCCCCTATCCCAAATTAAATTGTGCACTTCACAACCTTAATCCTCAAGCTCATTCCCTGAGCCCTTAAACTACACATCGCCATAGCAACCCAACCTTCCTTGACTACTAGAACTACACAGTGATCTCTCCCAGTGCCCACCCCTTCAGCCTATCCCACTGGCTCCAAAAAATGCACATTCTTGTCCCTCGGACCTACCTAAACTGAGCACATTGTAGTCTAAGGGCTTAATATTTTCCCCTGGCTACTAGAACTACACACTTCTTAGTTACTGAGTCCCTCTTCCGAGTCGGTCACTTGTTTAGGGCTCATTTGGTGGAACATAATGTTTCATCTGAGACTAGGGGGTTTTCGGATTGATGTCATCTCATCATGAGTGAAATGCAGGAACATGTACCCTATCATGTCATTAAAATATGATGAAGAAGGAGAAGAAGGATGGAAAAATGCTTAAAGACTCTCTTGTAGATGAACTTACAAATTGATCAATCAAGAGAAAGCAAAATGACACTAGTTTGTGGCCACTATCGAAGACTTGAGATCATTGAAGATTCCTTATCACCAAGCCATGTGGAGGTGAAAAGAAAACATCTTCAAGAAGGCATCCAACACTCAGCGGAAACAGTGTCTTGACATTTCCACATCATCAAGCAGTCCATGTCAGCAATGTCATGTCATGTCACGTCATGAGTGGTCATATGCCACATCACTATTGTGGATCATGTATATTGTATTAAAAATGTATTGTAAAGTGGATGTCCAAAGGACACACATGGAATGTAAAGAGTCATGTAAGTTGAAAAGTCATAAGAAGTCCAACAGTCATGGGGGTAGTCAAGGAGTCACCCTTGGTTATATACACTGCCTCATTGTATGAGCAAAGGACTTTTCACCTTGGCTCCTCCTGCAAGGCATTAGAGAGATAAGATAATTTTTTGAGGAGCAAGGAGTGGCTCCAATTCTCCACTACTAGAGCTAGTGATATATATTGTAAACATGTGTCTTGGAAATTTTACTTAATAGCAGAAGCCTCCAAGGCTAGCACATTCCTCATGCATGGATTATGAATGATTGTAAGACTATTTTGTAGATGTTTGTATTTCATGTTTGCTTTCACATGTACTAAGATAGTTTAACTATTTCAATTATTTTAGTATTTGTCTTATTTAGAATGTGTTCAAATGGTTGTTATTGTTGTCCCACACTTTTGGACTATTTCAGAGGATATTAGATAAATATTTCTTCATTTGTTGGCTGTAATGATTGTCAAATCCTTTGTGGACTATTTTGCTGGATGTTAAATGGATCGTTCTGGTTCATGTGTGTCTCTTCTTGGGTGGTTCTACTACCTCTCACTTAAAGGCTTACTTTTATCCCCTCTCCGCAGTAGAGGAATCTTGACACACTTACAATTGAACACTCACTAGGTAGACCTTCTTTCTTTTAGATGACACCATCGCATCCCTCTCTCTGGTTGATAGTTAGAGCCAAGGCATATCTTCAAGATATATGGAAACTAGGTCGATATTTTTGATGGGGCTCCTACACCAAATGTTCTGAGGTCTAGTAGTGACTTCACATCATGGAGACCCCTTGGTTGACGGATTTCCAACACCGTTAATAGTCGTGCTAGAAGGAAGGCCAGATGAAAAGATGAGCTCGTTGAATCTGGTTTGAACCCCTTATCTAAAATGGCTCATACTCAAATCTTACTCTCAGGGTGTTTCTCTAATTTTTCCCTTTATCAATTTTCAATCCCCGATGAGCCTCTCTATCACTTGTCCTAGTTAAAGTTTGATGGTGAGGATGGAACATCCATAACCAAGGCCATTTATGATTTTCTTAAATTTTTTGAATCTTACAAAATCAATGATGAAGAGTCTCCTTGTGTTCTTTTCTTCCTCGCCCTTGAAGGTCATGTTAATCGATGGTGCCATACCTTGCCACCTTCTTCCATCTATTCCCTTTATCAGTTCCTCGGGGAGCTTCATCAAGCCTTTGATATGTATAATTATTGATATGTTTGTAAAAGAATCAATCTCTTAAGAATGAATCGTAATGAATCAATTGAGGATTTTTCTGATCGATTCCCTCACCTTTGTTGTGAAATTTATAAAGAAGACATGAATTAGGATTTCTTAAAACAAGTGTTTGAGCACTTGGTTCTTATCTCTTTACATGGTGAACTTGAACCCCCTGATTTTCCTACTTCCCCAACTCTTGTAAGTCATGAGAAAGCTCTAATTTCAGAGGAGGAACCTATTATTCCTTGTTTTCCTGTCACTCCTCCTTTTCCAGTCCCAATGTCGGTGCCTCCTTGCAATGATTATGAAGTTGGGAAATCTACAAATCAAATTCTTAATCCACCTTCTCACTTCTCTTCCATTTTCCATGACTCAGATTCAATGGAGGAAATCCCAGATTGGCTCATGAAGCCCATGGGGAAGAGTAACTTCCCCATTCCACAACCGTTATCATTCATAACTCTAGCCTCTAATATGATCAAAATTTCCGTGACCCTCTATCATCTACATGCCATGACTCTTTGTACTGTGGTCCACCTGATCAATCTGCTCCACCAGCTAGTCTTTCACACTCTCTTGATTTTTGCGTTGTTGGTTCAAATTGTGATCAGATACAAGTAAGTTACTTTATATAGGCAAAGGAGCAGGAAGGCGAATATGATTTCGATATTTCTTCTATTTAAAAAAATCCTCCATGCGAAGACGATGCACTTTCGTTCTTGGATGATTTTCAATCTATTAATATCGGTTGTGAATCAAATGTAATTATTTCTTTCGATCAATACGTAGCCTCAAGAGAAAATTATTATAATAATGATGAATTTATTGATGTATGTGATTACGAATTCCCATGTGCATCAGCTGATCTTTTGGTTTCTCATGAAGATTTTACTTTGGATCTAGAATATGATTCAGTCAAATAATATGTGCTTATCAAAACTTCCTCTTCATCTCACTATCCCTTGTGCTCTACTGTCTGTGATGCATCTTCTTGTGATGGGGTCACCCCACATTCTTCAAGTTCATCATCTGATGAGTTAACCTCTCAATTGGCACAAGTTGGTGAGAGTATCCATGAGCCAAATGAAAACAATCAAATCTTTGAGTACTCTTCCCAGCCCTCATCATCCCTTCACTTGCATGAAGACAACTCTTAAAATTAGCTTTCTCATGAAAATTCCTTGATTCATTTATCTTTGAATTTACGATCAGAAGAACCTTTTGACTCAAGTAATCTGGTTGTTGAAGTTGAAGAATCTGGTCAAGCCAGTGACAAATATGGCTGCCATCTGGTGAGTAGTGGTCTTATTGAAACTGGTGGTAGCAGTTATCCTCACCCAATGCATGATTTGATTCAATATTCAAGATGTTGTTTTTCAATCCTAGAAAGTTCCGAGACCTACCAGGGAGTCGAGGCACTTCAACTTCCGTTGATGGTTATGTCAGGATCTTGCGACTTTGGTAAGCCCTCTGAACTAAGCCAGATCTGTTTTTTCCTGCACAATACTTATCTTTGCATGGTTTCACTTGATCAAAATTTATTTTTTAAAAGTGTTTAGTATTTTAGGTATGATATTTCACATTTTCAAGATTTTACCTATGACAATATTTAGGAATATTTTTTTAGTTTATTCATCTTCATGCAAATATCTCACATCAAAATTGGGTTTGGAATGTGTTCCTCTCATTGAGTCATGGAATTTTGAAGTTGATCATTTCAAATACTATCTTTGGCTGAAGGAATCATGCCTATCATATTCATCTCTTAATAGTCAGCTCCTGCTTTTTCTCGCAAATGTTATATTGCAAATCTTCCGTTCATCGCACCTAAAATCCTCTTGAGTAATAATGAATGCATGAGTTATCGTACAAATAAATTTCTTCTCCATTCACCATGTCCTGACTGGTCTCATGTATTTGTTGTGATGACATCCCTTTTAAATTATCTTTATAATTACAATGATTGCACAATTTGTAATCAGTTACAGGAATACGATTTATCACATTTCGCTTGCGAGGAACTTGGTTTGATTGTTCAAATCATTCACAGAACTGTTCAAATTGATTTACCTTCGTTTATTACCAACTACGAATATAATGCTTTAATCATCTCATTTGATCATTATTCTGTCTTTGATGACTATTATTCATGTTATCATTTTCCCACGATTATATCCACTGGCAGTTGTTTTACATCCTTAAATCTTTATCGTTCAACATCTCACCATTCAGATTTTTGTCGAGCAACTGAAACACTCTAGTCTCCATTGATGGTTATGCCAAGTCCTCATTGTCTTAACATGACCGATGAATATGATCGGACCTATTTTCCCTCTCATGATTCTAGTTATAATATTGTGCCTCTAATTGAAAGTCCATCTTTTCAAAAAATTTAGGTTTTTCAAGAGGATCATCATGAAATTTATGATCCAATCACTGCATGGTTGGATAAATATTACTTGGAAAGCTCCATTGCAATAAATAAGTTTCAGCCTTTTCTTGTGCTTGCTAGAAGGATGACACAGAAGAAGGTTCATTCACAAGAAATATTCGAGGTTTTTCTGATTATGCTTTCCGATAAAGAAGTAAGAGTGTGAATTGGATGAAAGTAGTGGTGGTAACAAATCTTTCTTCCCACAGGCAGTCCTTCAATTTTTTGTGCAGATTTTTCAAACCCTCATCTTTTCTCTTGCACATTTATTTATATATATTTTAATCAATATCATCTTTGACCATTATCCATGACCCTGACATTATAGTTGTTAGGGTAGGAGTAGGATTAGTTGCATCCTTGTTTTGCTTATCTTTCACTCGTCTCGTGTTGTTATATTTAGTCTCTCTTTTCTTTTATTGCTTTTATCTTACATTATGCTTTGGTTTAGCTTCTCTTTCTTGTCTTTTGGTTTTGTTTCCTGATTATGCGTTGTCCTTGCATTCATTTTTTTTTTTTTTTTTCTTGTTGTTTGTCTACTTTTGTTTTAATCATGTGAATAAGTGTTGTGCCTAGACCTGTTTTGGATTCTTAGTATGTGTGTGGTTGAATTCTAAATATTCTTGTGACACTTAAACATTTGGCTAACCTATAATCCATCTTCCTTATGTCGATTATATCGTTTGGTTGATGAAGTTCTGATAGAAAATACGATTCATCCAAAAGGAGAGTTTTGGTTCAACCATGAACCCGTGTCTACTCATGAAACCTTATGCCTACAGTAAATTTTGTGTTTTGGTGTTTTCATGCATATCTAATTAGTATAAGTGGAGAAGGGGAAAATCTAAAATGAGAAAACCTAAATCAAATGTATTTATATGCTTCTCTGAGAAACAACCTCTTCTACTCTCAATAAGCCAGGATCCCCCTTACGCCCCAAAATAAATAAGTGTCGACACACAGTCCTATTAAAATAAATAAATAAAGGAGAAAAGTGATAAAGGCTTCTTGCGTAGAGAGGTGAAGCAAGCAACTTTGTTGGGGTACTGTCCAGTCTCACTGGCAGTGGAGCAACATTTGTGTTCCTGTGTGACTCTATTAGGGTTCTTTCCATGCCTTTTGGTAGTAGAGCACCACTAGAGAATCAAAATTATACTCTAAAAATATTAAGATCATGAGCTACACTACCATTTCCAACTAGAAACATTGTGATATTTTGAATCTTATGTTTTGTTCAACTGAGAAGGCATAAAGGGGACCATGTGTATTCATGAGGTGAGTGAAAAGACCAAAGTAATATGCATGATGAATCAATACTCCCTAAAGAACTAAGGCCCTGTACAAATACCAAGATAGAGAAGATGAATTCTACCAATGTTTCACCAAATGTTGTAGCTGCTACAACACCCTCGAAAATTTTGGCCTATACCCAATTTCAGAGCCTTCCTCGATCTTTTTGGTTGTTTTAATAAACTTTGAAACTCATTTCAGTTGTTTTCTTAGAGTCTTGTGTTCCTCCTTGCAAGATGGGAAAAGTGTCATCTTTTAGCATGTTGGCTGTTGTATCCTGAGTATAATCTTGTTCTGGTCGTTTTAAGAGGTCATCTTTCTGCAAATTATTGAAAAACGGCAACAACAAATTATGATTTAATTTGACCTTGAATTAAATTAGAATCAAAATTGTAATTCCACATCTCATGACAACTTGTAATAGTTAACTAAGTTAGTTTGACTTAGTTGGCTCAGTTAATTCAAGTTGAGAGTCTATGTAGAGTCATGTAGAGTGGTTCCAAAATTTTAGGGTCCCGGGCTGAGTTTATTTTTAGTTGTAATTAATTAACTCAATTTATCTGAGTTAAATTTTGTTAAACTAGTTCTAATTGTTTGAGGAACTAGTAGGAGGACTAGTAGTGTTGTTTGTCTGCACTGGTCAAAAAGTTAACTGATGATTCACTCATAAATAACTACTTCATGTCAGATTTGAGAGTCACCCAACTGATATTGGAGTTCAAGGGCAGTGTACTATCAGTTGTATAATCATTTGAATTGTACAGATGGTGCATGCAGTTAGAGGAAGGCCTTAATGGGTTGTGCAATTTATATTGGGAATTTCCCTCATTAATAGGGGTTAATTACCTAAGGGAACAATGCAAGGAAATAGGGACTTGAGCAAGATTGGAATTGGTTAAGTATTAGCCTAATCTTGTCTAGAAAGAAATGAGACAGATAGAGATACTGCAAAGGGTTATCAGGCTTGAGAAAAGCATTGTAATCTCCTCATATTTTCTTACTTATGCAATATACAGATTGCAGGGTTTTTAGCTATGGCTTTCACTAAGAAATCATTGTGTAATGTGTGATTGAAATTCTTTCTCTTGTATGCTTATGTGATTGTGCGATTGTAATTGGTTTCCACAAATTGGTAGAGTAGATTCAAGTATTTTAGTTTAGCATATAACAAATATCAGTTTGAATCTCTGTGGATTTTCTACATGATATCGGAGTAGGAATCACTACAACAGAGAATAATACAAGTTTTTTTTGAGTAGGTGAATCGAATTTGCAAATCTACTCTTGAGGGCCTATAACAAGATTAGGATGTATTTCTCAGGATTGAGACTCAAATATTCCCTTGAGGGTAGTTCGAATTACATAGATTGGAAGGACAAGATGGAGTTAGTGTTTGAAGACAACGGATTGAAAGAGTTCATATATAGTGATATTCCTATGCCTACAGAAATAGATGCTCAAAATTTGGTAGCATGGAAGAAAAATGTAGCGAAGGCAAGAAGGATTCTATTGGAAGGAATTCGAGATCATATTGTCTCGAACCTCCATGGAAAGGAAACTCCATATTCTATGTGGAAGGCCTTAACAAATTTGTTTCAAAACAACAGTGACCACAAGAAGTTGGCATTGAAGGACAAGCTTAGAAAGATCAATATGGAGAAGGGTGACATAATACTGAAGTACTTGACCAAGTTCACCCAATGTCAGAATGAGCTTGGAAGTGTCAGTGTTAGAGTTGTTGAAAATGATATGGTGATCCTAACACTTCTAGGCCTTCCCAAGAGCTAGCATAGCTGCCAGGACTCAATTAATGGGAGGAATAAGCTACCAGAGTGGGAGCGTTTGTGGTCCAACTTGGTAGAAGAAGAGATTTGATGGAACACCAGAGATGGATCCTCATCAAAGAATGGGGATGAGGATAATTGTGCCTTAGCTAGAAAGGCAGGGAATTCATCCCATTCCAAATTAGATTCTAGTCATGGTGGAAAGAAGAAGGACCTGTCGAAGATTAAATGTTTTCACTTCATGAGTTGGGACACTATGCCACAAAGTGTCCTCGCAAGAAGGTCAGGAATAATCCCTTAGGAGGAGCAGCAGGTGAAGCTCTTGCTTCACAATTTGAGTTGTATTTCACTCTCATCGCATACATGGTGTTATCGGTGATGAGATTGGTGTGATACCTGGATAGTGGAGCTTCATTCCATATGACCAAGAAAAAGGAGTTCTTTAGTGACTTGGATTAGAAGGATCTCCATATGCACATTTAGATGGTAGATAATGGGAGGTACAGCGCAACTAGCATCGATATTGTTACCTTTCAAAGGGAGTCTGGTTCTCCTCTCACATTGAAAGATGTCATGTATGTTCTTGTTTTGAAGAAGAACTTAGTTTCAATTTCCATGTTGGAATATAGTGGCTACTATTTGATATTTAGCAAAGGAAAGGAATTCCTTCATCACATAGCCATGGGACAAGTGAAGAAGATTGATATTTGGATAAAGAACATCTACAAATTGGATGTAGAATATTGTGCTACATTGAGAAAAGAAGAGCAGGTGTAGAGCCGAGACATCAGTGAGTCATGGCATAGAATATTTGGCCATCTACACCACAGAGCTTTGAAGATCATGCAACAAATTTCTACAGGACTTCCGAAGGGTGCACTTGAGCACCATGATACATGAAAAGGGTGTACATTGGGGAAGTACACCAAAGCCACCTTTCATGATAAGGATAGTTGAGAGCAAGTGATCCTTGAAAAAGTTCACTCAGGTGTGTGTGTACCATTCTCGACAGCCTCCACAAAAAAAACACATGTATTATGTGATTTTTGTAGATGTTTTTTCACACAAGTGTTTGATATTATTCATGAAGAAGAAATATGAGATGTTCTAAAAAATTTGTGAGTTTAAAGCACTTGTCGATAAATATATATGCAAGAAGGTGAAGGCTCTCAAGAGTGACAATGGTGGAGAATATGCGTTGAATGAATTCAAGAACTTTTGTGCTTTAGAAGGAATTCAACAAGAATTGATAGCACCTCATAACCCATGGAAAAATGCGGTTGCAGAAAGAAAGAACATAACTATTTGGGAGTAGCACGAGCAATGTTGCATGATCAGAGCCTATCATTTCACTTGTGGGTTGAAGCATGCAACACAACAATATTTGTGAAAAACAGAAGTCCTCATCGAATTCTCAGAATGAGTAGACCAGAGGAAGCATTTTCTGGTAAGAAGCTAGATGTGTCTCACTTCCAACTTTTTGGTTCATCAGTCCATTGTCATGTAACCAAGGGAGCATGGAAAAAGCTAGAACAAACAGCTAAGTTGGGCATAGTTGTTGGGTACACTGATACACCTCACAACTATCGGGTGTACATGCCATCTCACAAGATGAAAGTGGTTCGTAGAGATGTGAAATTTGATGAAGAGAAGGCCATGAGAACTTCCTTTGAGAGGGATCTTTAGTTTCATGCAGTAGAGGAGATTTTAGCTCCAAAGGAAGAACCTAAATATGTGGAGTAGCCACAAGAGGAGAAAAAGAGATTGCAAGCACCCACTCATGTAGAGACTTCCAGAGATGGAAGGAAGTGCCCCATAGAGGTTGATAGATTGATGCATGATGCTATAGAAAATGTGGGAGCACCCATATCACAACATAGTTAAAGAAGGTCCCCAGAATGATACACTAGCTACATGGATCTTATGAGCGAGTGTAGAGACTGAGCCATCCTTATTTGAGGAAGAAGTGCAACAACCTATATGGGTTGATGCCATAGTAGATGAGTATGACTCCACTATAAGAAATAGTGCATGGGAAGTTGTGACAAGACTAGAGAAAAATTTAGTTGTAGGATCCAGATGGATTTACAAGGTAAAACAATCAGTAGATGGGAGTGTGGAGAAACACAAGGCCAAATTTGTGGCCAAAGGGTTCTCTCAGGTGGAGGGGATTGATTACGATTAGAAATTTACTCTAGTTGTAAGGTACTTGTCAATTAGATCTATTCTAGAACTTTCAACATAGATGGGATGGAAGATACGTCAGATGGATGTAAAGACAACCTTCCTCAACATAGTGATTGAGGAAGAGGTGTACATAGAGTACTCAAAAAGATTGGAGACCTTTGACAGAGAGTCGCATGTGTGTAGACTCAAGTGAGAGTTGTAGGGACTGAAACAAGCACCTCGTGCTTGGTACACCAAGATCGACAACCATTTCATCGAGTTGGGCTTCACCAAAAGTGAAGTAGATGCAAACCTTTACCATATTGTTTTTGAAGGTAAATTATTGATTATAATATTATATTTTAATGATTTGATTCTAGCAGGTGATGAGAACCAGATCAAATCTTGCAAAGAGGATATTGCAAGAGAATTTGAGATGAAGGACATGAGGATATTTCATTATTTCCTTGGCTTGGAAATTTGGCAAAAAGATGGGAACTATTTGTCTCTCAAGGATAGTATTCCAACGAGATACTGAAGAAGTTTCACATGGATAGAAGAAAACCCATGGAAACTCCTCTAGCAAGGAATTGGAGGAAGGAAGATGCTACTTCAAGCGAAGTGGTAGAAGATACCATTTATAGGCAGCTTATGGGTTCACTTATGTACTTAGTGAACACATGACTAGACATGTGTTGTGAGTTCAACCATCTTATTGAAGCAATGGTTGAGCAAACCAAGCTCTATTGGAAGGTAACCAAACATGTGTTGAGATACCTCAGAGTCACCACTCAGTTTTGTCTTAGGTATAGGCAGACAGAGGGAGTGAAGCTTGAATGCTTCACAGATACAAATTGGGTAGGGAGTCCATCTGATAGGAAAAGCACATCAGGGGGCATCTTTAGTATTGGGTCAACAATAGTTTCCTGGTACAATTGGAAGCAAAGATTAATTGCACTCAGTTCAGCAAAAGCAGTGTACATGGTTGCTAGTCAAGAAACTTGTGAGGCTATCTGGATGAGTAAGATCCTTGTTGGGTTGTTGGTTATCAGATGGATCCAACAGTGATTTACTGTGATAAAAATAGTTACATCAAACTCTTGGTTAATCTAGTATTTCATGATAGGTCCAAACATGTCGACATCTGGTACCACCATCTTAGAGACTGTGTGCAAAGGCAAATTATGTTGTTAGAGTACATTCATATAGAGGAATAGGATGCAAACATCTTCAAAAAGGCATTGTTAAGAGGAAAATTTGAGTTCCATAGAGGCAGCATCGGGGTATCAGATAATCCCTTTCTTGTTGAGAGGGAGTATTGAAAAATGGAAACAAGAAATTATGATTTAATTTTCCCTTGAATTAAATTAGAATTAAAATTGTAATTCAACATTTCATGACAACTTGTAATAGTTAACTAGGTTAATTTGACTTAGTTGGCTCGATTAATTTGAGTTGAGAGTCTATCTAGATTCAAGTAGAGTGGTTCCTAAATTTTAGGGGCCCAGGTTAAGTTGATGTTGAGTTGTAATTAATTCACTCAGTTTATCTGAGTTAAACTTAGTTAAACTAGTTCTAATTGTTTGAGGAACTAGTAGGAGGCCTAGCAATGTGGTGTACCTACATTGATCAAACAATTAATTCTTGATTCACTCATAAATAAATCATGCATGTCAGATCTGAGAGTTACCTAGTTGAGATTGGATTTCAAGGGATTGTACTATCAATTGTATAAACATCCAAATTGTATAAGTGGTGCATGCAATCAGAGGAAGGTATTAATGGATTGCAAAATTCATATTGAGAATTTCTGTCATTAATAGGGGCTAGTTTTCCAAGGGAACAACGTAAGGAAATAAGGACTTGGGAGAGCTTGGAATTGGTTAAGTATTGACCTGACCTTGTTTGAGAAGTAGTGAGATAAATGGAGATAGTGCAGAGAGTTCTCTAGCTTGAGAAAAGCATTGTAATATTCTCATATTTTATGACTTATGTAATATATAGATAGTAGGGTTTTTAGCCATGGATTTCCCCAGGAAACCATTGTGTAATGTGTGACTGAAATTATTTCTCTTCTATGCTTATGTGATTGTGTGATCGTAATTGGTTTCCACAAATTGGTAGAGTAGATTCAAGTATTTTGTTTCAGCATATTACAAATATCAGTTTTAATCTATGTGGATTTTTACACAAATGATATTTTATAACCTTTTACATACCTGTCACACTTATTTCCAAGAGTTTTGAGCACTACCACACAAGTGGCGTCGCGGTCACCACAAAGCACATCTTTGGTGTCGCACTTGTTGTAACTTGTTGTAAATATGTCGCATGGAGTGAAATTCTTTGTTCATGTGTTTGGATGATCTATGTTGTTGTGTCATTAATTATTCTAAGTGTGTGATCATAGTCAAATTTCATCACCTTTCACATCGATCTCACTGATCCCACACTTAGCCATTTTCATAAAAACTTCCCGACCAGGAAACCTAGCTTCACCGGGCCTCCCTTGAGCTGTGCACTACGCAGTCTCAGTCCTCTATTTGTGACCTTGCTACTTCGCACTGCACAATGCACAGCTCCTACCTCCCAGGACTATTGCACTATGCAGTTTTTGTTCCCAAGCCCCAACCTTCACCTCCATAATTGTGTAGTCATTCCTCCCAGCCCAAAATCCATAGTGCACTGCGCAATAACAAGCCTCAAGATAAAATCCTAAGCCCTTGAACTATGTAGCTCCAAAGTAGCCTTTCCTCCCTTGTCTCCCAAAACTATGTAGTGTGTCCCCTCAATAGTCATTCCCTCATCCTATCCCACTAGCTTCCAAAATTGTGTAGTCTTGTCCACCAACCCAGCTTAAACTGTGCACTTCACAACCTCAAGTGTTAAGCTCATTCCTTGAGCCCTTGAACTATGTAGCTCCACAACATCCCAACCTTCCTTGAATCCTAGAGCTGTGCAGTGAGCTCTCCTATTCCCCATCCCTTTAGCATGTCCCATTGGCTCCAAGAATTTAATGGTCTTGTCCCTCAGACTTGTCTAAAATGCGCACTACATAGTCTCAAGGCTCAAGCTTTTCCTCTGGCTGCAGGAACCATGCATTGTGTAGTCACTGAGTCCCTCTTCCCAGCCCGCCACTTGTTCCGGGCTTAGTTGGTGGAACATAATGCTTCATCTTAGATTAGGGGGTTTTCAGATTGATGTTGTCTTGTCATGAGTGAATTACAGGAAAAAGTATCGTATCATGTCATAACAGGATGATGAAGAAGGAGAAGAAGGGAACCATGCTTAAAGACTCTCTTGTAGCTAAAATTACAAATTGATCAATCAATAGAAAGTGAAGGGAAACTAGTTTGCGACCACTATACAAGTCTTGAGATCATTGAAGATTCATTATCACCAAGCCATACAGAGGTGAAAAGAAAACATCTTCAAGAAGACATCCAACACTCAGTGAAAACAGTGGCTTGACATTGCCACATCATCAAGAAGTCTATGTCAACAATGTCATTTCATGTCATGAGTGGTCATATGCCACATCAATATTGTGGATCATGTATATTGTATTCAAAATGTATTGTAAAGTGGAAGTCCAAGGGAGACACATGGAATGTAAAGAGTCATGTAAGTTGAAAATTCATAGGAAATCCAACAGTCATGAGGCTAGTCAAAGAGTCACCCTTGGTTACATATACTCCCTCATTGTATGAGCAAAGGACTTTTCACCTTGGCTCCTCCCACAAGGCATTAGAGAGATAAGCTATTTCTTTGAGTAAGGAGTGGCTCCAATGCTCCACTACTGGAGCTATTGATGTAAACTGTAAACATGTGTCTTGGAAATTTTAATTAATAACAAAAGCCTCCAAGGCTAGCACATTCTTCATGGATGGATTATGAATGTTTGTAAGACTATTTTGCGGATGTTTGTATTTCATGTTTGCTTTCACATGTGCTAAAATAGTTGAACTATTTCAGTTATTTTAGTACTTATCTTATTGAGAATGTGTTATAATGGTTGTTATTTTTTTCCCATCCTTGTCGACTATTCCGTAGGATATTAGACAAATATTTCTTCATTTGTTGGTTGTAATGACCGTTGCATCCTCTATGGACTATTTTGTTGGACGTTATATGGATCCTTACAGTTCATGTGTGTGTCTTCCTAGGTGGTAATACTACCTCTCACTTAGAGCTCACTTTTCTCTCCTCTCTACAGTAGAGTAACGTTGACACACTTACAACTGAACACTCACAAGGCACACCTTCTTTATTTTTGAAGACACCATTGCATCCCTCTCTCTTTGGCTGATAGTTAGAGCCAAGGCATATCTTTAAGATATATGGAAACATGACCGATATTCTGGATGCGGATCCTACACCAAACAGTGTGAGTTGTAATTGGGACTTTACATCGGGGAGACCCCTTGGTTGATGGATTTCCAGCACACTCAATAGGAATATATACTAATCCTTGTCAAAATTCTTTTCCCAAGAACCTCCATAATGATGGTTATTATAGGATCTTAAGAATCCGCCTTAGAAAAATGACTTCATCTTACATAATGTTAGACAATTAGTGGATGAAGGCTTATGTAGAATGGTCTCCAATATTTTCATTCTTAAAGGACTGAATGATTTATTTAAGCAATTTAAATAAGTAGGTTTTAAATATGCTACTATTAAATGCTTCTATGTATGATGCTATACATAGTCAAGATTCTTCTAGAAAATACAATGATGCATGCTTACTCCTTTGAACTTGTTAGCATCAATTCCTTCAAGGTCATTACAATTCCCTCCTTCCATCATGCTCATCATCACCAAGCATGATAGTTTCTTTGATTTTTTCCTCCTCATCTTGATTTTTAATAAAAAATATAACCAAACAAAATATACAAATATAATAGCATTTTGTTTATTTTGTCAATCTAAGGTTTCCATGGTTTTCTCAAAGGGTAGACTCCTAGGGTTCTCAAGTACAAACCCTAAATTTCTTGATATATCCCTTGGAAAACTCATCCCTAGGGTTTTGATGTCATATCCTAGATTTCATCCAATGCAAACCTATATGTCAAAATCAAGGGTTTATATGAGGGGAGAAACCAATTAGTGTTAGGTTTTTTCACTTAACTAGGGTTTTCCTATCCAAGACCTATATAGGGTTTACAATCCCTAGAAACAAAAAATATTCAACAAGGTAAGGCTTCCAAACCATAGATTATTTTACCATTCAAAACATGCAGCAAAACCCTATTGCATTCAAGACCCTTTATCCATAAAACAAATATACATACCTTACAAATTGTTGTGCATACCTGATGAAGTCTGAATACTAGTTAGGGCACACCTGTTTCCAAAGTTAGTCCCCCATCTATGGTCAAAACTCCTTCATAAATCGATGACCTCCTCCTCTTTAAAAGTATATACAGCTTGTTGTCCTAAAAGACACTTCCAACAACTTGTTTAGGCATATTCGACCCTTGTTGGGAACGGGTCCCTTAGGGTCCATTTTGGGGTTAAAAGCCCATGCTTTGGGGCAGAAAACCCAAATTTTGTAGGAAAGAATTTAAAGTCTCCACATTTTGTGGCCATGGAATGTGAATATGTAAAGAGTTACTAATGGTTTTCTCCCCTTCTTTTTTATAAGTCATGTCGGCTTTAGAGATCTACCCATGGTTCACGAACCATGGGATTGTATAAAAAGGGAGTCTTAGAAGAGTATAAGGGAGTTTAGTAGTCAATAAGAGTTTAGTAGTGGATAATTTGGAGTCATTGTTGGGTCTGTAAAGCTAAGAGCGAAGAGTCTTAGTGTAGGAAGAGGGTCTGCAGCTGAGCGCGTAGAGGCCTAAGGTAGAAGTTTGCAGCTGATTGCGCAGACCCCTGCAGTTGAGTGCACAGGGTAGTCAGAGTCTGTACTGGAGATTTGAATCAATAATCAAGAGGAGTATTCTGGAATTACCTATGCATTTTACTTCCTTTAATTGCATGTGATTATGTTATGTTGAACATTGGGTTTATGTTTTATTGTTATTCTAATGTGCGAATCTATATATTTCCCTATGTTATATGACCAAAGTAGAAATATAATTTTACGCCAAGATAATCATAAATGCATGTTAAAGTTGGCCAACAATTAAGATAATTCAGGTAATTATATAGTAGGGGTGTGTAAGTGCTTGAACCACCTATTAAGGTTGCACGAAGGACTGTCGTAGACCTTTGCGGAGGTTCATAAGATGAATAAGGGGAATATATCGATAAGCCCTAAAAGGCTTATCTACCTGTGCAAGGAAGGAGTTGGAGGTATAAAATAGACATCACAACCATCTCAGTGTGCGAAAACTTGGTTCCTACATCTCCACACACTGCTTCGGGTGAGACTTTAGTCTGCACTCCGTGGATTGATGCTGAAAGGGCCAATGGTGTAGGGATTTTCTTGGCTAATTAACGCTAAACTTGGGTCAGGGCCCATCAAGCCAACAAATGGTTCCATTGTTGGGACCGAGATCTGTATAATGAGATGTTTGATGTCGCATCATTGGAATCCAACTAAGAAATAGATCAAAGACTGGTCGGATAGAAAGATCCATGAATTCGCGGGGTAGAAAAATAGGAATCGGCGATTAACGAAAGAACAGTGGTTGGATAAATATCTATACATAGAGATAGATGAAATCTTCTTATGTTCCTTCCCAATTGAATTATACGAGTCGATTGCAAAGTTGGAAGACGACCAAGGGAGGTGGAGGCTTGACGGTTTGATTGTGTGGACCCCGAAGTTAGTGCGGAAATTAGAAGCCTTTGAAGATAAGATCGCCTGCGTAGGAAGGAAGATGGAGAATTCCGGATGGGAGAAGGTTCGAGAGGGTTTGGGTTAGGGTTACAGGTTCCTCTGCAGTTTACTGTGACCTCGCAGGACCACCGTTAACCTGTACATCTGCCGTTTGCTATCACAACCGTATGTCACCTTCCCCTACGTTTCGAGTTGGTTGACCTGTTGGGAAATCGAGGGGTTTGCACTGTGCCGCAACTCCCGGTTGACAACCCACAGACGGTTTCACGTTACCTGCCCAACTCGGTCCGTTTCTTGAGAACTGTCATACTCTCCGGTTTCTTCTACTATCTGAGGTGTCCGCCGTTCTGAGAAGCAGATGACGTCATGGAGGATCTCGAGGTTGTTGATTACATTGAAGACCCAATAGAGGGGGTATCCATCTGGCACTCCTCCTTCTCCACATCAGAAGGTATGTACAACTCTGGACTCACCGAGAATTACACTTCGTATTCTTTAGGGGAACAGTTGCCGTCATATCCTGTGGTCCTCTTAGATGTTCCTCCAACCTGGCCTGCGCTTTCTACCCCCCCTCACTCTCCGGCAACCCTTGGTTTCGTTTCCGACTATTTGAACCCTAACCCTGGACTGGATCCCTCGGCGTCTGGTACTTTTTCCCGACAGTTTTTGCCCCCTTTGTTACCCATTATCTCGATCAGTTTTACCTCACAAGTCTCTCATGCCCCTCCGTCTGGCAGCTTCACCTCTGTTCCTCCGCTCACCGGTACCCCCCCTATTACTGAAGGCATCGCTAACCCATCCTCCTCGTACCCTAACCCTACTCCCCCGGTTGCTACTGCCCCTTCCTCGGGCTGGCCACATAACCTACCTCCTCCACTGGGCCCTAAAAAGAAGTACAGGTGTTTCAAGTCCAAGGTGGATGAAATATTTCTCATACTAGAGGAGGACATACAGTGGGGCGAGACAATGGAATTTGCTGACAGGGTTCTGGTTGGGTGCATCAGAGGTTAGAACTACTCGGCTGCACGCTTGAAGTCCTGGGCAGCTGAAGTTTGGGGTCAACATCTGGTGGACATCCCCTTCATGCAAACATTCGTGAGGGGATGGTTTGCTTTGAGATTCGCTCGTGCTGATCATACCAATTGGGTCTTGTCCTCTTACTGGCATTTTGAACATGCCCCGGTGCTCCTTAAGCATTGGACTCCCTTATTTGACCCCGAGACAGAGCAGATAGGCATTGGACCTGTTTGGATTCGACTCCCAGGCCTACCACTGCATTACTGGTCAGAAGATATCTTCAGGCGGATTGGCAATGCGATTGGCTCCTACATGGACTATGATAAATCCTACCAGCACACAGGCATGATGGCTTATGCTCGGATTCTTATCAATCTAGATACCAGGGGAGGACTACAAGAGTTCATCACCATACAATGGAGGGACACAGCTCGCAAACAGATAATTGACTATGAAGGTATCTCGTATCGCTGCCGTAGATGTCACAAAGTGGGACATCTATACAGGGATTGTCCACTCCTCCGGAAAAGCAGGGATAATGTTCAGGGAGGGGAGTCCGAGCATCCCTTGGACCATCCCCCTCGGCAGAATACTGAGAAGAGTCAAGAGGAGCATGCAAAAGTTGCTGGAGAACCCCAAGGTTTACCTGATAATGCGGAAGCTGCAAAAGAAAGCTCAGTTTCTCACCCACCTTCGCCATCTCCAGTACACTCAGCGACTGAACAGGAGGACATCACGATGACGGGTATGTTGCTTTCATCCCCCTCTCACTTGCCTCCTGTGTCTTGCATATCTGATGGTACTGCATCTCATCACATCATATGCACGTCTTCTCTATCGGCACTTTTGACCTCTGTGGTTTTGCATAGATCCCAGGGCCACACCCATCCATCCTCCCTCATATGCTCCCTCCCTCTCCCCTCTCCCGCCACATCCCCTTGCCTGCCATCCCTGACATCTTCCTCTCACACATCTCACCCCATCCCCTCCCCCTCTGTATCTCCCCGGTACTCTCTTCGATCTCGATCGAAGGATAGAGGATTTGATGCCATTGGTCTGGACTCTGAGGCTGCCCCTGTCACTCATAAGAACTCTCGAGGCCGACCCTCTCGCATCACTAAAGCTAGACACACTGCAGATGAAGAAGTTTCCCTTGGGCGACAGCAAACCATTTTCAGGGCCCTTAGAGCGAAGAATGGCCCTCTTTTTCACCCTACATGAAGATCTTATCTTTTAACTGCAGAGGGTTTGCTAGCTTGCCCAAAAAACTAGCGCTCAGGAGACTGCTCACCTCGTCTCAGTCGGACATTATATTTCTTCAAGAAACCCTCTGTTTAGCTGAACCTCTAATCCACACTCTTAACTCCTGGCTGCCCAATTGGACCTTTCATGCTTTGGATGCGTCTGGGAGATTAGGAGGTTCAGCTATTGGGATAAGTAACAAAGCATTGGAGATCAGAAATATTTGGGGAGGCAGAGGCTTCATCAGGTTGGACATTTTTGCACACTCCGTTGAGATGGATATTCACATCATGAATGTCTATGGTCCTTGGGCAGACAAGGCTAACTATTGGAGATCCTTAATTGAATCTAACCTTTTACAAGCAGATAACATTATTCTTGGAGGGGAATTAAACTTTTCAATGGGTTTTTGTGAATCTTGGGGACACTTGGCTCAGGTAGACTCCTTATCAGATACTATTTCCAATCTACTCGAGGAACATCAGTGGGTGGACATACCTTCAGCCAGGTTATAGTATACTTGGACAAACAACCACAGTGGAGATCAAAGCTTGGCCAGAAGACTTGACAGGTTCCTCATCAAGGAGTTTCTTCTCAACAGACTTCCCCGCATTCGACAATGGGTTGGAACTGGTGGCATCTCTGACCATCGACCAATTTTCTTGGAAATGGCCGACATAAATCAAAAGATCAGGAGCCCCTTCAAATTTAATTCCTCTTGGCTAAAGGACCCATCATACATACAGTTGGTATCTAACTATTGGCAGACCAACCCTATTATGGAAGGTGAGGGTCATACTGAAGGCTTCATTAGGAAATTATCTGAACTTAAGAGGATCTCTAAAATCTGGGCACACCAGAAGCGTATCTGTGATGACAATACTCTGAGGGAGGCAGAAAGGGTCATCGCTTTGCATGAGGACACATCAAATGGCACCTTCCCCACTCCTGAGAGCAAAGAACACTACTCCTCCCTCATCATGAAGCATTCACATATTCTAAAGGAAAGAGAAGAAAGCTGGAGGCTTAGGAGCAGGGCAATATGGCTCACTGAGGGAGATGATAACATGAAGTTTTATCATAAATTTTCCAATGGGCGCAAAGCCATTAATACTATTTGGGAATTGCGGGATGAGCGGGGACAGACAGTATCAACTTAGAGGGATCTGGCCAGGCTAGCTACAGAGCACTTTAGGGGTATATATAAAGCCCCTAGAGATGTAAACATCATGGAGATCATGCGGGTGGCTAAACATTTTCCTAGGTTTGTACTACAAGAAGACACGGAAGATCTACTGAAGGAAGTAACCATGGAAGAACTGGAGGCAACTTTAAAATGGTTTAAAAAAGATAAAAGCCCAGGTCCAGATGGGTGGACCATTGAGTTTTACATTGCTTTCTTTGATATCCTGGGGAATGACCTACTCAAGATCGTGGAGAACTGCAGAAGGAGCGGCAGAATATCCTCAGCCATCAAATCCACATTTATAGCACTTATTCCTAAATCAAACAATCCTGTCTCTTTCAATGATTTCCGCCCCATATCCCTCTGTAATTGCCTATACAAGATCATAGCTAAGATCATAGCCAATCGTCTGAAGCCTATTCTATCTCGTCATATATCTCCAGAGCAATTTACCTTCCTACACCACAGACAGATTCATGAAGCTATTTCTATAGCACAAGAACTCATGCATACAATGCAGCTCAAAAAGCAGAAAGGAATGATACTAAAGGTGGACCTATCCAAGGCTTTCAATAGAACAAATTGGCTCTACATCAGACTGCTGCTGACCCATCTTGGATTTCCTTTTGCATACATCAAATGGATAATGAGTTGTATAACTGATGTATCTTATAGTGTGCTACTTAATGGGGAAGCTACATCCTTTTTCAATTCGGAGAGAGGCCTCAGACAGGGATGCCCTCTCTCGCCCTTGCTATTCTTACTTATTATGGAAGGACTAAGTAGGACTATTACATCTACTCGAGATAGAAATCAACTTTCAGGCATCAAAATAGCTGAAATTTTTTATCTCACTCATCTATTATTTGTTGATGACATTCTTATTTTCTTAAATGGCAGTATCGGGGACACCACGGCCCTCCAAAACTTATTCATTCTTTTTCAAAAAGCCACAGGGATGGTGATAAATGACAGAAAATCCACGATTACTATTGTTGGTTGCATGCAACATGAGATCACATACTCAACACAGCGCTTCCCGTTCACCTCTTTGAACTTGGCAGAGGGTATAAAATACCTGGGATTTAGACTAAAGCCCCTCGGTTACAGGATTGCGGACTAGACTTGGCTCATTGCGAAAGTGGAAAAAAGACTACAGGTATGGTATCATAAATATCTTTCTCGGGCAGGCAGATTGATTCTCATCAAAGCAGTAATTGAAGCCACTCCAGTCTACTGGATGGCCCTGGACTAGATACCTAAAGGTATTTTGAGTAGATTACAAAGTATATGCTGTAGATTTTTATGGAAGGGACACCAACCAGGGAAGCTTTTTTCCTGGGTCAAATGGGATACCATTGCAAAACCCAAAAGTTGGGGAGGGTGGGGCATCAAGAGGCTTGATCTATTTTCCAGAGCATTAGCGGCCAAGCTCGGTTGGCAGCTCATCACCACTAACAGTCTTTGGTCCCGAGTGGCACAAGTGAAGTACATCAAGCCAATGAATCTAATGGACTGGTTCCGTCAGCAGCATGAATCAAGACATAACTTTTTTAATATCTGGAAAGCGGTTATCGGTTCACTTCCTCTTCTGTGTGAAGGCATGACATGGTGTATCAAGGAAGGCAATGTTGTCCAAATCGGTTTGGACCTGTGGGTAGGCTGTGGCAACGCCCATAGACTATCTGCAGACTTATTAAGATTCCTACACAGTAGAGGAGTTACACACATCAAGCACATCGGTGACAACGACAATTCTTCCTTTCTTCAGCAGGCTTGGGTATCAGCACGAAATTTGGAGATACCGGTCTAGTGGCAGCATGAATGGCAGGACTACACAGATGCTCTCACCCAGGCACATATCAAACTCACTGATGAACCAGATGAGATAATCTGGGTCTTTGCAAAACATGGAGTATACACCCCGAAGCAAGGTTATATAAGGCTTATGGAATCTTACAAGCCACAAGACATCATTCCAACCTGGAAAACACTCTGGAAGCTCAAGGTAGCCCCCTGCACATGATTATTGATGTGGAACATCCTCTTCGACAAGATCCCTACTGGGACCAATCTGATGAAGAGATCATTTTATGGCCCCTTCTGGTGCCACTTGTGCCGCAAGGATGAAGAAAGTACAGAGCATCTTTTTCTAAAATGCCCTACAATAATGGAATTTTGGCAATCCATCATCACTCACTATCCTACCTTTAAAAACTTGCAAGGTCACAATCTCATGGATGCATGGAACTTATGGTGTCAAAATCACTCAGGAAAATACATTAATATGCCACTTCTAGTATGTTGGGCACTTTGGATAGATCATAACCAGGCCATATTCAACTACAAGTCCCCCCATTGGCTTGTCATTTTGCACCACATGATCACTGATTTTGACTTGCTTCTAGATGAGGAAACCTATGTCCCTCCCCGCACTATCAGACCTGAAAACATTGACAAATATAAGCCCTAGGCATATTTTGATGGCTCTGCTCAGGAGGCAGGCTATGGGGGTGGAGCCATCCTTTACCTCAATGAATCTCATTGCTTCAAGATCCAAATTAACTTAGGCAGGGGCACCAATAATTTTGCTGAACTCAGCACAACAAAACATATTATACACTTTGCATTGCAAAAACAGTCCAGACACCTACAACTTTTTGGAGATTCTAAAATCGTTTGCAACTAGCTGAATGATGCATCTTATTGCTATGAATTTTCATTGAGGCATATATTAGATGAAGCTAAAAGACTGATTACATATTTTGACTCCTTTTCTTGTCAACACATTTACAGGGAACAAAACACGAAAGCAGATCAACTATCAAAAGAGGCAGTGCACAGACAAGGAAATGACTGGTTGATACAGGAGGAGATAGACAGAACTTTCTACCAACATTATCATAGACCTTTTGATGATCCTATAGAAAATGGGCTATAAGGCCCTCATATATATAGAACAGCTCTTGTATTATCATGTATATATTTCCACTACTTTGTCATGAGTTACAACTCCTTTTTTTGGTAACGTACAGTTTTTTCTTGCTCTCTGCGTAGAGCAGGACTTATTTTTTGATCAACTTATATCAGTAACAACTAGTACAGTCTTAGTGGACTCCCTGCGTGGAGATATTTCAGACATTGCTTACGATCTATAGTTTGTGAACTCATCAAGCATCTTTGCCTCCATACGCATATGCACTTTGCATCTACAAAATGTAATTTCTTTATATCAATAGAAATTACGACTTTTTTCCCTGGGAAAAAACGATCGTATGCGTTGTCGATCATTGGCTCGATCGTATCATAGGAGGGTTTGTGACAGAGTTCACGGTCAATACTTTGGTCAGTTACAGCAAAGCAGAGCACTGCTTCTTCAAAGGGCCACGAGGTGAGTATTTAAAATCATTAAATACTTGGATTAAGATTCTCCTGTGTGAAAAGAGGGTTATGCAATTACCTTGATATTTGGGGCTACGCGAAGTGGAAGGACTTTCAGGGATGGAGGAAGAAAAGGCCTTGAATATAGCCCGTTGATTGAGTGTCCTTTGAGTGATGACGAGGGAGCAGCACACGCTTCTCCGTAGAGCGTTATTCATTTGATAAAGCAAGGGTTCCCATGAATACCTCATCCACCCACACCACCTCCATCTTCGCCCCCACCACTTACACCCTCACCCACACCACCGCCACCTGCACCACCATTCAACATGGTGAACTCTGTGAAGCTACTTGTATTCAAGGGTGTGGGAAATGAAGATCTTAACCAATTTTGGTTCGTCACAAAGGCTATATGGGAAGCTCAAGGTATCATGGATGATCAAATGAAGAAAGTGACATTAGTTAGTGGTTTGCATGACTACGTACTAACTTGGTACATTAAGTATTGCACTCATAAGCCGACTTCCGCGTTGGCGGATATCCAGACTACTCTGAGTAAGGAATTCAGCAGACCTAAGTCTGAAGTGCAATCAATTGTGGGATTCAAAGAGATCACGATGAAGAATAGTGAGACACCCTGGGAGCTGGACCAGAGATTGAAGTGTAAGATCCGCAGAGCTAACATGAATCTGACAGATGGGAAGCACTATGAATGGTTTATGGCTTCGCGCCTTCCTCATCTCAAGGTTGCGCTATCATAGTACAAGATTGGGACTCAAGCAGAAGCTTTGGATATTGCGATGAGATTGCATGAAACACCGATACCATATGATAACTAGGGGTTCAACATATTCACACATTGTTGTAGAATTTCTATCTGGAGATGCAGAGTCTAAATAATGATAGAACAGTTTGGCCAGAGGTATGTGAAGAAGTCTGGTGCCTAAAATGAAAAGGTCAGGGGCAGGACAAAAATCACTATCTAGTCTTCGTGAATTATGTTGCAGTAGGGGGGCCAATGCCTCTGAGGCTAGAAGCTATAGTGGAGCCAAGTACAGCGCCCGTGCTATGGTGTGCTATCTATTAGGTAGCTGGGAAACATGTGACAGACAATTGCCATTTGCTACAAAAATTTGTACAGACACCACAACAACTATTCTACAACTTTTGTCAGTCAGTGAGACATGATGAGTGCAATTTCCATGGTCATGAATTAATGATGGATAGGACATCTACATACAGGTTGCAGGTAGAAACGCAACCTCCGGACCAAGGCGCTAGAGGAGCGTGAGGCAATTATCAGGGGCGTGCCTGAGGTTGAGGTGGAGGAGGTCCTGGTAGAGGTTGAGGGCATGTTATTTGTTACAATTGTGGAGGACTAGGACACTACGCATGAGACTACCCGAATTTGACGTGGCTGTCATGTCGCTATTGTACTTAGTTTAACCATGCGATGGAGGATTTCCCTATATTGTTAGCTAAGATATGTGAGAAGGGGGTGCAGCCTTAGGAACCGACTCAGAACTTGTAGATGATGAGGGATGATCCTTGTGAGGAAGGCCCTAAGGTAAATATTGTGTTGTGGAGTGGAGCAACGACTGGTGAGGATAAGGGGAAGTAGCCTGAAGAAGGTGAGTGGGTCTGTAAAGCACTGGAAAAGGAGATTGGGTTTGTTCTAGAACGCACAAAAGAAACAATTATGGAAGCGAAGAAAAGTTTCGCTAAGGCCTCTACCTCAAGGAGTCAAGAAAAACCCACTGAAGAGATGGACCCGTCCATGATTACCATGTTCTTGGAGACCTGCATGAAACTGCTACACGATAGCAAGGCGATGAAGGGACTGTAGGAGCTTATCAATAGGTGCGTTGACAAGGAAAATGCTACTAACGGGCCACGTTTAGTTAGAAATATTGGTAAGCATAAGGAAAGAAGTGGATGTGAGATGAGACTCACCACGCAGATAGGAGAATACGAAATGGACCAAGTTATCTTGGACCTAGGGTTCGACGTGAACGTTTTGATGAAACAGACATGGGAAGGAATGGGGATACCTACGCTAAAGTGGTCTCTGATTTAGTTAAGGATGGTGAATCGGTAGAAAATCATCCCAATGGGGAGGTTGCAGGCAGTAACAGTTGATATCAAAGGCACGAGCACACTAGCTGATTTTGAAGTGATAGAGATTGTGGATGACAAAAATCCCTACCTCGTGCTCCTTGGGATCGATTGGGCCATTGACATGAATGGGGTAATCAATGTGAAGAAGAAAAAGATGATATTTGAGAAGAAATTGCCCATGTAGTGGTGCCATTGGACCCTACAGAAGGACTGCGCTATACTGAACCAGTCCGTAATTATGAAAGTGATGATGATTTAGACCAGATTTACAAAATAACAACGCAGGGTCAGGATTGGATGAATCCAACAAAGAATGAATATATTGTATGGGACTGTGAGAACTCATGCACATCATATTTAGATGAAGAACTAGAGTGCTGGAAGAATCGACTGCATGAAGTACCTACACTGCACTGTAATATGAAGACCAAGTCTTTGCAATATGTATCATCAGAGGTAAGAAATCTTCCTCGCTATGATGGGTTAACTAATGTTGATCACTTTTTGGATGCATTTGAAATGGAAGTATCAGAGAAGCATCACTTTCAGGTATTGGATTGGGCATTGCACGCTACGCTTGTAAGATGGTGGGGTACGCACAAGGATAGCTTTGATGATTGGCGCGAATATAGAAGGATGATGATGGTATGCTTTGGACATCCAAAGGTATGATTAACAAAAAAATATGATGGGAGAAATGATTCCTGCGACCACTTGGCCAAATGGACTGAAGTATACGGAGCAAAGCCTCAGATGGAGTGGGTCCATGTGTTTTGTCATACCTTAGATGCTATACCAATGAATTGGTACTTGGAGACAGAACTCTGCCATGGCACCGAAGAATGGGATATTTTGTGCCAAAGATTTTTTATGACGTTTAGTTTTGAGGATGGATTTGAATCTATCGATGAAGCGTTGCAGGAGGTTAAGACAAAAAACTTCAAGATGTCGTCGGATCCTCTAGATTTAATTCGATCAGATTGGACTACCCAACTGAGCCACGCGCTGGAGTGCTACAATGTAACAGTGGAAGAAGAAGACGAAGACCCGAGGAAGATCATCAAACTACCCTGCGAATATCAAGATCTGTTTCCCATGAAGTTTTAAGATCTGAAAGGGATAATAGGGGACCTGGGTGTCATTAAGATCATCCTAAAACTGAATGTGAAACCTGTGAAGCAAATACCTTACTGCCTCAATCTAAAGTACAAATAAAGGGTCAGCTTAGAGTTAGACAAGATGCTCAGGACATTTATTATTGAACCGTTGGAAGAATCTGATTGGGTAAGCTCAATAATGGTTTAGGAAATGAAGCAAATGGAAGAAATAAGGATATGTGTAGATCAAAGGAAGTTGAATGATGCATGCGTGCATGATCCCTTTCCAACTTCATTCACTGATGGGGTCCTCGATAATGTTGGCGGCCAAGAAGCATATTCGTTCATTGACGAGTTCTCTGGGTACCAACAGATCAAGATCACATTGGAGGATAGAAGTAAGATGACTTTCACGACTGAATGGGGATGCTTCCAGTATACAGTAATGCCTTTTAGGCTGAAGAACATGCCAATGATCATTTCATGTGTAGTCATCGTGGCGTTCAAGGATTTCATTCACAAATTTCTGGAGGTATACTCAAACGATTGGACAATGTTTGGATTGGTAAAGCGCCATGTGGCAAGTCTGTGCTTGATTCTAGACACATGCTGGAGGTACCATATTGTGCTCAATCTGAAGAAATGTATGTTCTGTAACCCTTTTGGGATCTTGTTGGGTCATGTGGTATGCAGACAAGGCTTGATGATAGACCCTGTGAAGATCACAGTCATAATCAATTTGGAGGCGCCACTGAGTGTGAAATAGCTACGCACAATGTTGGGGCACATGGGATACTATAGGAAAGTCATCAAGAGCTATGCTCAGATCACCGCACCAATGGAAAAATTGCTAAAGAAGGATGTTACTTTCTATTGGAATGAAGAATGCCAAAAGAGCATGGATGTGTTAAACGAGAAAATGGTCACCACGTTGATCCTAGTCTTCCCGGATTGGAAGAAGGAATTTCATGTGCATGTAGACGCATCATGTATTGTGCTGGGATCAGTATTGACACAGGTCGATGAAGGGGACTTGGATAACCCTATAGCATTTGCAAGTACGAAGCTGTCCAAAGATGAGAAAAAATATTCCATGACAGAGTGCGAAGGATTAGGTATGGTGTGTGCGCCGATGCAGGAGCATCCAGCTAAGGGCACCATGACCGGGTGTTGGTCTCTGCCAAGGTGGAAATATTTATCAGTAATTTGTTTCTTTATGTTTAATTGGTCAAAGCAGAATGTAGGGACTTGTTTTCTTTAAATTTCATTATTAGTTAGGGAACAGTATAGTTAGTTAGGGTCACTGTCACAATTGTCTGTCTTTTAGTGAGTAATTATCTTGTAACTGTTTCTTCCATTTTAGAACAGAAAAGGACATCCATGTCAAATGCAAAACCTTGCAGTGCAAGAAGAACATAATGAGTTAACATTTATGTAACTAATAGAATAAACAACTGAAATGTAACTGTGCACAGTTCAGGTAACTCTGGACAAACAATACAAATATGAAATGTAAATCATTCTGAAGGGTTCGATGAGAAGAGAGGAACAATAATAAAAACAATTGAAGACATTGTTAAACAAAATTCTGAATCTGAATCCATCTGTACAAGCAATCTTTCCTTTTTCATATTATTTCTATTAAATGCTGAGTGTAATAAATCAAACAATGAGATGCATTCCTGTGTTTTCTAGTAGACCTCTCCTAGCAGGCCGAGACAAGTTGATCACACTTGAACAACGAACAGAAAGAAGAGAGTCTTAAAGAATGAGACAACGGCATTAGCAATCAATGTTACTTTCAGTATCACAATGCATACAACCACAAAACAGAGAGCCACAGGACACGAGCTCAGTGGAAATTCTCCATGACAGAGGTAACTCTTCTAACAAATAATTCTTCATTTCCATTATATAAAAACAACGCAATGTTGGTACATAGTAATGGCTTACAGTCCTCAAGATTATAAGACAACAACCAGAGACCAGAACTCTTTCCTCAGTGATAAGCAGCAAGGCTAGGGTTTGAGACCCTACAACGCTATAGTGCCACCGAGAAACACAACAAGACTAAATACAAACTATGGCCAAAGCCTCTGAATGCAAACTAGCAGTCAGAGGAGCCAACCCTCGTGTTTGCTAACCTATTGGCTAACTACATTAAAAGAACAGAGAGGAAAGACTACAGTCGGGGTATTCTTAGCAGAGAACGAGCCTACCCGGTCCATTGACGGAGTCTAGGCCACGAATCGCTCCATAACCAAAACCCCAACCTGCAACAGTAGCAATAGAAGCCAGTCAGTGAACCTTCACCAGAAAACGAGGGCGTAAAACAATACAATATAGTGGAGATGGAAGTGTTGACTGACTTACTATGGGATAATGAGCGCCGGTGGAACAGGCTCGAACCTGGGTCACGAATACAACAGAAACCCTGTTCACAAACGGCGGCAAACGTTAGCATCTCTGAAGAAATTGAGCATATAAGTATAACAAGAAGAAGAGAACTCACCTGGTTGAAAATTAGTTGAAACCAAGCCCAGGATCTGTCGTGAACGCGACTTGGAAACAAGAACATTGAACAATAAGTTTAATCTAGGAAGCAACCACGGTGAACCAGTATAAAGATAGTTGACAGAAACAACAAAGACAACAACGTTCGTGGAGCAAAGTATTAACCAGACAGAAGAAATTACAACCAAAGACAGACAAGGTGCCATTCTACAGCAAACCATCGTGGCACACAAACCCTCTTTGCAGACCAAACCCTCACTGTAATCACTATGCAGAGCAAGAAACAATAGTGACCGAATGCCGAATGCCAAGGGTTTTGCCAAGTTCAACGAGCGTGAAACAAGAATCGAGGTGAGTACAACTAAGCCGTCACATTAAGATCTACCATAAATGCTTCCAACAAATGTCGAGAAATATCGCTTGATTAGTGTTTGATTAGTGTTTAATCATATGGCAAATGATCCCACATTATTATTAATAACACATTGTTAATAATAACGCCGGAATAATATCAATAATAGTCATAAACCAAAGTATGGGTTGATCCCAGCATAGTGGTATCAGAGTAGGATTTAGTGTTTCTTGAGAAATGCAAGTTGGAAGACGAGGACGTTGAAAATGTGCTCGGAGAGAAGCAGATGAAGGATTGCGAGAGGAGATCAGGATCCTTACTGCCTGTTTGGAGGCAGTTGAAGAGGGAAGGAGAAGGGATCTAGAGGTAGGAGATGATAGCGAAGAAGAAGCCATAGTGACAACAAATGGATCAGATGAAGAGGGGTTAGAAATGAGATTGTTGAGGTCAGTCCTATTGGCAAGTAGCAAGCCTAAACCAGAAATCCCAAATTATGACGGCGGCTTGTCCATAGAGGTTTTGTTGGACTGGATCAGAAAAATGGATAAATATTTTGAGTGTGAAGAGGTCAGTGAAGATCAGAGAGTTAAGTTCACTGCAACAAAGCTGAACGGACACACAGCCCTGTGGTGGGACAGTGTCCAAACAAAGAGAAGGAGAATTAACAAGTTGCCAATCAACAAATGGTCAAGGATGGTGGCCAAGTTGAAAGGAAGATTTGTACCTAAGGATTACCATATTGCACTACATCGGCAAGTGCAGAATCTGAAGCAGAAAGGGATGACAGTAAGAGAGTACACTGAAGAATTCTACCAGGTAAATTTAAGAGTCAGTTATACAGAGGACACCCCGGAGAAAATAGCCAGGTATGTGAATGGTTTAAGGTTAGAAATATTAGATGAAATCAGCATTCTTTCCCTAAAAAACATAGAAGAAGCATATCAAAGTGCTATGAAAGCAGAGGAGAAGATCACTAGAAAACAAAATGCTAGGAGAGGATAGGGAACTGGCAGAGGAAGAGGACAGTCTTATGGCAGAGGACGAACTGCCAGTAGTAATGAAGAAGGCAGCAGTTCTAAAGCTTCTGAGACAGCAGAAAAGGATGACAACACAAGAGATGGCAGGCCATATCAGCGAGGCAAGGGAAATGGCCGAGGCAGAGGAGCTAACTATCAGTGCTACAGGTGCCACAAATGGGGGCATAGATCATTTGAGTGTCCTGAGGTGGAACAAGCTAGACAGAGAGGTGTGTATGTCGCATAGCCAGAGGAAGCAAAGGAACCTCCCCAAGAAGCAGAAAATGTGCCGGAAACAGGGGAAGCCTTAGTTTTGAACAAGGTGTTGTTGAAACCAGCTAAAGAAACAGCTGAACAAACTCAAAGGAAAGCTTTGTTTCGAACAATTTGTAAGTCACATGGAAATGTTGTAAGCTGATTATCGAGAGTGGGAGTACAGACAATCTAGTTGCCACGGAAATGGTGGAGAAGTTTGGGTTGAAGTGGCTGCAGCACCCCACTTCTTACAAAGTATCATGGCTGCAAAAAGCCCATCATCTATTGGTGGATGAGCAATGCAAAGTGGAGTTCCATATCGGCAGATATAAAGATAAGGTTATTTGTGATATAATGCCGATGGATGTATGTCACATACTGCTAGGCAGGCCATGGCAGTATGACAGATAGGTGGTACATGACAGGAAGAAAAACTGTTATAAGTTTATCAAAGATGGGATCAAGCACATGCTGTGCCCATCAAGGAGGAAGAGACAGTGGAAACAAGTGGGACGAGAGTGTTATTAATGGGTGGAAAACAATTTTTAAAGCAGATTGAAGACAGTGAAGTAAGCTATGCTGTTGTAAGAGGAGCAAAGACAGTTCTGCTACACACAGAGGTGTCAAATTTGCCCACGGAAATTCACCAGATGCTACAGGAGTTTAGTGATATAGTAGTGGATGACTTGCCAGATGAACTGCCCCCTAAGAGAAGTATAAGTCATCACATTGAATTTATACCAGGAGCAAGTTTGTCGAATAAGGTAGCATATTGGATGAGCCGCAAAGACAATGAGGAGATCAAAAAACAGGTGCAGGAATTGCTAGATAAAGGGTTGATAAGGGAGAGTTTGAGCCCTTGCGTAGTTCCAACAGTACTCACTCCCAAGAAAGGAGGAGAATGGAGAATATGCACAGATTCAAGGGCCATCAACAAGATCACCATTCGGTACAGATTTCCACTGCCGCAGATGGACGACATGATGGACTACCTGAGCAGGGCAACATTATTTCAAAGATTGATTTAAAAAGTGGGTATCATCAGATTCAAATCCAAGAAGGGGATGAGTGGAAGACAACCTTCAAGACTAATGAGGGACTGTATGAGTGGCTGGTAATGCCATTTGGACTGAGCAATGCACCCAGTACCTTTATGAAATTAATGAATGAAATGCTGAAAGAATACATTGGGAAGTTTGTAATAGTGTACCTTGACAAAATATTAATTTTCATCAAGATGAGAGAGGAACACTTTTGGCATGTTCGAAAAGTGTTGGAAAAGATGCAGCAGAATAAGTTGCTGATAAATATGAAAAATTGTACGTTTCTGTAAAAAGAATTAGTTTATCTGGGTTTTGTGATTGCATAAAATGAGTTGAAGATGGACCCAAAGAAGATTGCAGCAATTTTCAACTAGCCATCCCCGAAAAGTCTGTTTGAGGTACGTAGTTTTCATTGGTTGGTAAGTTTTTACCGAAAATTTATAAGAAATTTTAGTGAAATCTGCACACCTATGTTGGATACTATAAAGAAGGAAAGTCGGCCTTTTCATTGGACCGAGGCAGAAAAAAGGAGTTTTCAGCTACTTAAGAGGAAGACCACAGAAAGACAGATCCTGAGATTGCCAGATTTCAAAAAAAAAAATCAGATTCACTGTGATGCAAGCGGTACAGCCATTGGAGCTGTACTTAGCCAAGAAGACAAACCTGTTACATTTTTCAGCGAGAAGTTGAATGAAAGCAGGTAGAAGTATTCATCCTATGACAAGGAATTCTATGCTGTCATCCAAGCACTAGAGCATTGGAGACACTATCTACTGAGGAATGAGTTCGTTTTATTCTTGGATAATTCTACACTACAATATGTGATGCAACAGCACAAGCTGAATCACAAACATGCTAAGTGGGTTTAATATTTGTAGAGTTTCACCTTTGTGTTGAAACACATCAATGAGCAGGCCAACAAGGTGGTGGATGCGTTGATTAGGAGAGCCTTACTCTTGCAGGAGAGTACTGTACAAGTGCTGGGCTTTGAGCACTTGAAAGACTTGTATCAGACTGACATGGATTTCAAGGAGGCTTATGAAGCGTGTCAGAATCCTTTGGTGAGAGACAATAGTCCGTGGTTGGACTATAATTTGTAGGAGAAACTATTGTTTAGACAGACAAGGCGCCATTCTACAGCAAACCATCATGGCACACAAACCCTCTTTGTAGACCAAACCCTCACTGTAATCACTATGCAGAGCAAGAAACAAAAGTGACCGAATGCCCAATGCCAAGGGTTTTGCCAAGTTCAACAAGCGGGAAACAGGAATCGAGGTAAGTACAGCTAAGCCATCACATTAAGAGCTTCCATAAATGCTTCCAAAAAACATCGAGAAATATCAGTTGATTAGTGTTTAATCATATGGCAAATGATCCCACATTATTGTTAATAACACATTGTTAATTATAAAGCCAGAATAATATCAATAATAGTCATAAACCAAAGTACAGGTTGGTCCCATCATGCACTCCAGAAGTTTAGGCATTAATTGTTGGGTGGACATTTTAAGATGTATAAAGACCATTCTACATTGAAATACCGGGTCAACAAGCCTATGTTGGGGGGGAAAGACATGCAGGTGGTTTTTGTTGTTCTAGGAATATGATTTTGAACTCATTGTGAAACCAGGACGATTAAATGGAGGAAGAAATGCTTGACATGCATCTCTTTTCGATCCGTATCGCAGACAACAACTTTGAAGATATGATATTTTTGGCTCTGGAAGGATATACAAGCCAATAGAAGAAGGAATTGGTGGTGCGCGTGGTAGACTTTTCTTTCATTGCAGGTCACTTGTACAAAATGGGATCAGATGAAATATTGCGATGTTATGTGCCAGAATTTGAACGAAATACATCCTCGCTGAGGCACATGGTAGATCCGTGGGAGGTCATTATGCATGAAAATCAACAACACAAAAGATTCTACGCGCTAGGTTGTGGTGGCCGATGTTGCATAAGGATTTAAAAACATATTGTAGGGCATGCGATACATGCCAAAGGACTGGCAGACCCTCACACAGGAATGAGCTGCCACTTAATCTATAGATATCGCCACAACCCTTCAAGAAGTGGGTGATTGACTTTGTAGGACCAATTCAGCCTCCAGGGAAGAAGACGGTTGCATGGTACATCATCACCGTGACTGAGTACTTAACCTAATGGGTGGAGGCACAGCTTGTGAAGGACTATGCAAGCGCAACAACAACAAAATTTATCTTTGAGTACATGCTGACAAGGTTTGGCTGTCCAAAAAATTTAATGAATGATCACAGTACACATTTTCTTAATGAGACGATTAGCACGATGACAGAGGAATTTGAGGTTTACCATCAGAATAGCATGCCATATCATCCATAGGCTAATGCAACGGTGGAATTTTTTAATAAAATATTGGAGAGAGTGCTCACAAAGGTTTGTAATGATCAAAGAAATGACTCAAATGTTCGCGTGCCCGTGGTGCTATGGGCTTATAGAACGACTTGCAAGAAGTTGATTGGACAAACGCTGTTTAGACTGGTTTATGGCATGGAAGCCACATTATACCTAGTTTGTGCATAGTAGCATTCACAGGAATGGTGGATGGTGGAGCCCTGGAGGAGAGGCTCGCGCAACTAACAGGGCTTGAAGAAGATAGATTTATAGCTGGATTCCACCAACAAGTTCAAAGGAAGCGTGAAAATGCATGGCATGATCGGCACATCAAACTTTGCACCTTGAAGGTAAATGATTTAGTTCTATTATATGATAGCAAGTTTGATAAATTTCTAGAAACTTTTTGATACATTAGATGGGGCCATATGTCATCAAGGAGATTACCGATGGTGGAGAAGTTCAGTTGGTAAAGTTGAATGGAGAACCATTCCTAGGGTGAGTGAAAGGCAGTCGATTGAAGCCATACACCGACAATCTGACTAGATGACTACATGATGGAAGCACAGTCTTAGCACTCCAGGTAGCTGAAAGGAGGAGTGGATTATAAACTACACTGCTCGCGTTGGGGAGCTGCATGATTAGGGAACTACACGGAATGAAGGAATGTCATAGTGTCAGCAAAAATGCATGGGGAGTTGCACTATCGAAGAAGAGACCATCTAGGATAGCGGGAAAGTGACCATTATGGTCACTGTTCATGACTCGACAGTGGGAAAATAGCTAAATGGAGCAGGGGTCGACATTTAAGTCAGAATTTAAGGGCAAGATCTGTGAAAGTATGCCGCCAATCTAGCATTTATGAACGAATTTTGGGGGGAATATTTAGATTTGAATTCAAAAATACCTATAAATTATAGGTGGCTTCCCAGCTAAAAGCACTTGGCATTTGAGAATTGAGGTGTTGAGCTCTCAGGAGCGTATTAACCGTGACTACTTTGAAGCTTTGATAGCGAGTTTAGCGTTTGAGAAGTTGCCAAAGGAAATGGAAGATTTGTTGTCTAGTATCATGTTAGTGCCCGCAGAAACCGTGGTCGTTGGAGAAGCAATGGCAGCTAACGGAACTGCCCCAGAAGTAGCAATAGCAGCTGAGCGAGATGCCCTGGAGCTTGCAAGCATTGAAGTACCGACAGAAGTGCCTAAATCTTCGAGGTCGCCCCGGCCGAGGCCTATGCCAACCAAAGAGGGTCCAAAAACAAAAAAAGATAAGTAGAAAGTGTGACAGTCGGTGCACGCATCACCCAAAAAGCACCCACAGAAGGAAAAGCCCACCGTGCGGGAGAAGGGAAACGTAGTTGACATGGGTTTATCTGGGTTTTGTGATTGCAGAAAATGAGTTGAAGATGGACCCAAAGAAGATTGCAGCAATTTTCAACTGGCCATTCCCGAAAAGTCAGTTTGAGGTATGTAGTTTTCATGGTTTGGCAAGTTTTTACTGAAAATTTATAAGAAATTTCAGTGAAATTTGCGCACCTATGTTGGATACTATAAAGAAGGAAAGTCAGCCTTTTCATTGGACCGAGGCAGCAGAAAGGATTTTTCAAATACTTAAGAGGAAGATCACAGAAAGACCGATCCTGAGATTGCCAGATTTCAAAAAAAAAATCAGGTTCACTGTGATGCAAGTGGTACGGCCATTGGAGCTGTAATTAGCCAAGAAGACAAACCTGTTGTGCTTTTCAAGAAGAACTTGAATGAAAGAAGGTAGTGGTATTCATCCTATGACAAGGAATTCTATGTTGTCGTCCAAGCATTGAAGCATTGGAGACACTATCTCTTGGGGAATGAGTTTGTTTTATTCTCAAATAATTCTGCACTACACTATGTGATGCAACAACACAAGCTGAATCACAAACATGCTAAGTGGGTTGAATATTTGAATAGTTTCACCTTTGTGTTGAAGCACATCAGTGGGTAGGCCAACAAGGTGGTGGATGCGTTGAGTAGGAGAGCCTTACTCTTGCAGGAGAGTACTATACAAGTGCTAGGCTTTGAGCATTTGAAAGACTTGTATCAGACTAACACAGATTTCAAGGACGCTTACGAAGCGTGTCAGAATCCTTTGGTGAGAGACAATAGTCCATGGTTGGACTATAATTTGCAGGAGAAGCTATTGTTTAGAGGAGGATAGTTATGCATTCCTGACTACTCAATGAGAGAGAATATCATTCAGAAGAAGCACAGCGGAGGTCTAGCTAGACATTTCGGCATATACAAGACATTGGAGCAACTCAGCCATTTTTATTTTTGGCCAAGAATGCGAAGGGATGTGCAGAAATTTGTGACCATATGTAAAGTGTGTCCATTGGAAAAAGGACACAGTCAGAATATAGTACTCTACACACCATTTCCCATTCCAAGTAGATTGTGGAACTCAGTGAGCTTGGACTTCTTCTTGGGTCTACCAAGGACACAGTGGGGTTATGATTCGGTGATGGTAGTAGTGGACTAGTATTCGAAGATGGTGCATTTCATCCCTTGCATAAAAACTAGTGATGCCACTCACATGGCCCACTTGTTCTTTACAAAGATCGTCAGGCTACACAGTCTACCTAAGTCCCTTCTCTCTGACAGGGACGTGAAGTTTACAGGGCACTTTTGGTGCACCCTGTGGATGAAGATGGACACACAGTTATGTTTTAGCTCTACTTATCACCAGCAGACCGATGGGCAAACAGAGGTGGTAAACAGAAGTTTGGGGAACCTGCTACGAAGTTTGATTGGTGAAAATTCAGGGATGTGGAATCAAGTACTTTCCCAGGCATAGTTTGCTTATAATGACTTGCCCAATTGCAGCACGGGTTACAGTACTTTTCAGATCCTGTATGGCATGCATCCTCGTGGAGTGCATGAGTTGTGAGATCTAGGACAGCAAGAAAGGCAGAGTGTTGATGGGGAAGATTTCACTAACGCAATGAAAGATTTGCATGAGCAGGTGAAATTCAATCTGCAGGACAACAGTCAAAAATATAAGCAGCGAGTAGATTTGAAACGGAGAGAAGTGCAGTTTAATGTGGGGGATGAAGTCCTCATGCATTCGTACAAGGAGCGTTTTCCGAGAGGTGCATATAACAAAATGAAATACAAGAAGATAGGTCCCTGCAAAGTCCTCCATAAATTTTCAGCGAATGCCTACGAAATACAACTTCCACCAAGAATAGGCATCTCACCCATCTTTAATGTGGTAGACCTGTTTCCATACACTGCTGATCCAGAAGAAGATAGTACAGCATGGCCTACACGGGACACCCAGGATGGAAGTGAGACTTGGATGAGACAAATGCCTTACATTTAGCCTGCTGAGATCAAGAGGATCCTCAACACTCAGGTGGCGAAGCGAACTCAGCGGAAAGAGTATCTGCGATATCTAGTCAAGTGGAAGAACCATCCTATTGAGGATAGTTCATGGCTTGATGCCAGGCTGATAGAGCAGGTGGGTTATTCAGTCGAGAAGCTCATGGACCAGAGTCATGATTTCTTTTTACCCCGGGAGCCTGATGCAGGAGCATCTAGCTAAGGGCACCATGACCGGGTGTTGGTCTCCGCCAAGGTGAAATATTTATCAGTAGTTGGTTTCTTTAGGTTTAATTGGTCAAAGAAAAAAGTGGGGACTTGTCTTTCTTTTTTAATTTCATTATTAGTTAGGGAAAAGTACAGTTAGTTAGGGTCACTGTCACAATTGTCTATCTTTTAGTGAGTAATTATCTTGTAACTGTTTCTTCCATTTTAGAACAAAAAAGGACATCCATGTCAAATGTAAAATCTTGCAGTGCAAGAAGAACCGAATGAATTAACAGTTATTTAACTAATACAATAAACAACTGAAACGTAATTGTGCACAGTTCAAGTAACTATGGACAAACAATACAAATATGAAATGTAAATCATTCTGAAGGGTTCGATGAGAAGAGAGGAACAATAATAAAAATAACTGAAGACATTGTTGAACAAAATTCTAAATCTGAATCCATCTATACAAGCAATCTTTCCTTTTTCATATTATTTCTATTAAATGTTGAGTGTAATAAATCAAACAACGAGACACATTCCTGTGCTTTCTAGTAGACCTCTCCTAACAGGCCGAGACAAGTTGCTCACACTTGAACAACAAACAGAAAGCAGAGAGTCTTAAAGAACGAGACAATGCCACCAGCAATCAACATTACTTTCAGTATCACGATGCATACAACCACAAAACAGAGAGCCACAGGACATGAGCTCAATGGAAATTCTCCACGACAAAGGTAACCCTTCTAACAAATAATTCTTCATTTCCATTATATAAAAACAACGCAATATTGGTACATAGTAAAGGCTTATAGTCCTCAAGATTATAAGACAACAACCAGAGACCAGAATGCTTTCCTCAGTGACAAGTAGCAAGGCTAGGGTTCGAGACCCTACAGTGCTATAGTGCCGTCGAGAAACAAAAGAAGACTAAATAAAAGCTATGGCCAAAGCCACTGAATGCAAACTAGCAGTCAGAGGAGCCAACCCTCACGTTTGCTAACCTATTGGCTGACTACATTAAAAGAACAAAGAGGAAAGACTACAGTCAAGGTATTCTTAACAGAGAACGAGCCTACCCAGTCCATTGACAGAGTCTGGGCCATGAATCACTCCATAACCAAAACCGCAACCTGCAACAGTAGCAATAGAAGCCAGTCAGTGAACCTTCCCCAGAAAACAAGGGCGTAAAACAATACAATACAGTGGAGACGGAAGTGTTGATTGACTTACTAAGGGATAGTGAGCATCGGTGGCTTAGGCTCAAACCTGGGTCGCGAATACAATAGAAACCTTGCTCACATGGAGTGGAAAACGTCTGAAGAAATTGAGCATATAAGTATAGCAAGGAGAAGAGAACTCACCTCATTGAAAATCGGTTGAAACCAAGCCTAGGATCCATCGTGAACGCGACCTGGAAACAAGAACATTGAACAACAAGTTTAATCTGGGAAGCAACCACACTGAACCAGTATAAAGATAGTTGACAGAAACAACAGAGACAATAGCGCCCGCGGAGCAAAGTATTATCCAGGCAGAAGAAATTACAACCAGAGACGGACAAGGTTCCATTCTACAGCAAACCATCGTGGCACACAAACCCTCTTTGCAGACCAAACCCTCACTGTAATCACTATGCAGAGCAAGAAACAAAAGTGACTGAATGCTGAATGCCAAGGGTTTTGCCAAGTTCAATGAGCGGGAAACAAGAATCAAGGTGAGTATAGCTAAGCCATCACATTAAGAGCTTCCATAAATGATTCCAACAAACATCGAGAAATATCAGTTGATTAGTGTTTGATTAGTGTTTAATCATATGGCAAATGATCCCACATTATTGTTAATAACACATTGTTAATCATAACGTTGGAATAATATCAATAATAGTCATAAACCAAAGTACGGGCTGGTCCCATCATGCGCTCTAGAAGTATAGGAATTATCTATTGGGTGGACATTTTAAGATGTATACAGACCATTCTACATTGAAATACCTGGTCAACAAGCCTATGTTGGGGGGAAAGATATGCAGGTGGTTGTTGTTGTTCCAGGAATATGATTTTGAAGTCATTTTGAAACTAGGATGATTGAATGGAGGAAGGACTGCTTGACGGGCATCTCTTTTCCATCCATATTGTGGACAACCACTTTGAAGATATTATACACTTCCTGACGATAGGTATGGCTCCAGAAGGATATACAAGGCAATAGAATAAGGAACCGGTGGTGCGCGTGGCAGACTTTTCTGTCATTGCAGGTCACTTGTACAAAATGGGATTAGATGAAATATTGCGACATTATGTGCCAGAATTTGAACGAAATAACATCCTTGCTGAGGCACATGGCAGATTTGCAGGAGGTCATTATGCAGGAAAATCAACAGCACAGAAGATTCTACACACTGGGTTGTGGTGACCAACCTTGCATAAGGATTTAAAAGCGTATTGTAGGGCATGCGACACATGCCAAAGGACTGGCAGACCCTTGCACAGGGATGAGCTGCCACTTAATCTATAGATATCACTACAACCCTTCGAGAAGTGGGCGATTGACTTGGTAGGACCAATTCAGCCTCCAGGGAAGAAGATGGTTGCATGGTACATCATCACCGTGACTGAGTACTTAACCTGATGGATAGAGGCACAACTTGTGAAGGATTGTGCAAGCGCGACAACAACAAAATTTATCTTTGAGTACGTGCTGACAAGGTTTGGCTGTCCAAAAAATTTAATGAGTGATCACAGTACACATTTTCTTAATGAGACGATTAGCATGATGATACAGGAATTTGAGGCTTACCATCAGAAGAGCATGCCATATCATCCATAGGCTAATGGAATTGTGGAAGTGTTTAATAAAATATTGGAGAGCGCACTCACAAATGTTTGCAATGATCAAAGAAATGACTCGAATGTTCGCATGCCCACGGTGCTATGGGCTTATATCACGACTTGCAAGAAGTTGACTGGATAAACACCGTTCAGACTGGTTTATGGCATGGAAGTCATAATGCCAATGGAGTACATTGTACCTAGTTTCTGCATAGCGGCATTCACAGGAATGGTGGATGGCGGAGCCCTGGAGGAGAGGCTCGCACAACTAACAGATCTTGAAGAAGATAGATTTCTAGCTAGATTCCACCAACAAGTTCAAAAGGAGCGTGAAAATGCATGGCACGATCGACACATCAAATTGTGCACCTTCAAGGTAAATGATTTAGTTCTATTATATGATAGAAAGTTTGATAAATTTCCAGAAATTTTCTGATGCATTAGCTGGGGCCATATGTCATCAAGGAGATTACCGATGGTGGAGCAGTTCAGTTGGTAAAGCTGAATGGAGAACCATTCCTAGGGTGAGTGAATGGTAGTCGATTGAAGCCATACACCGAAAATCCAACTAGATGACTACATGATGGAAGCATAGTCTTAGCACTCCAGGTAGCTGAAAGGAGGCGCAGACTATAAACTACACTACCTGGGTTGGGGAGCTGCATGATTGGGGAACTACGTGGAATGAAGGAATGTCATAGTGTGAGAAAAAGTGCACGGGGAGCTACACTATCCAAGAAGAGACCATCTAGGGCAGCTAGAAAGTGACCGTTATGGTCACTGTTCATGACTTGACAGTGGGAAAATAGCTAAATGGAGCAGGGGTCTACATTTAAGTCAGAATTTAAGGGCAAGATCTGTAAAAATCTATTTCCAATCCAGCATTTATGAATGAATTTTGGGGGTAACGGTCAGATTTGAATTCAAAAATACCTATAAATTATAGGTGGCTTCCCAGTGAAAAACACTTAGCATTTTGAGAATTGAGGTGTTGAGCTCTCAAGCACATATTAACCGTGAGTACTTTGAAGCTTTGATAGCAAGTTCATCATTTGAGAAGTTACCATAGGAAATGGAAGATTTGTTGTCTAGTATCATGTCAGTGCCCGCATAAACCACGATCGCTGGAGAAGCAATGGAAGCTAAGGCAACTACCCCAGAAGTAGCAATAGTAGCTGAGGGAGATGCCCTGGAGGTTGCGAGCATTAAAGTACTGACAGAAGTGCCTAAATCACCGAGGTCACCTAGGCCGAGGCCTATGCCAACCAAAGAGGGTCCAAAAACAAAGAAAGGTAAGTAGAAAGCATGATAGTCGGTGCATGCATCACCTAGAAAGCACCCACAGAAGGAAAAGCCCACCGTGCAGGAGAAGGGCAAGGTAGCTGACCTGGAGCCTGAAGAGGATGTTTAAGAAATCCATATGGGTGAGGAAACATCGGGGTGAAGGATGTTGACATTGAGGGGTCTCACCCTATCTCTAAATTTCCCGAGTACATTCCTCCACGCAGAGGCAACACAAAGGTTCTGAAGGACATTGATGAAAGCAAGGTCACGCTGCATACACCCTTGTTGCCGGAAAAAATTGTCTTTGAAGGACCTTGCCTGGGGCGCATCCCCCATTTAAAATTGGAGTATTATTTGGCTAATCCGGAGTGTTTTCCCCACTTAGTGATAGACCAACTCATGCACCATGTCTTCTATAAAGACTCTGTTGTGACCACGCTGGAGCCAAGAAAGTGGGTAAAATGGGTGGACAAGGGTGGTCTATTAAGCATGTTGTGGTACCATGATAGTGATCAAGCAGTTGTTGTGCTTGGTGCACGATGGGTGCTTGTGGCTAGAGGAGCTGATACTGATCACTGACATGTTGATCCATAGGATCACTCGACTGCCACATGCAGGAGAAAATTCGGCCATGGCATTTGGCAGAAAGACAGGTGAGCACGACCTCGTCGAAGCAATGAAGGATAAATTTAAGCTCACTAAGAAGCCGTGCAGCTACTCCATCACTAGCATAACCAACCCCGCAGTCAAGGTAGCTGCTCAGATCCTGACAGGAAAGATTATGAGGAAGTGTCGCGCAGATGAAGTGTTGGCACCAGTAGTGTCATTAGTGGCCTAGTGCACGGAGGGCATACAACTCAACTGGGCGCACTACCTCTGCAGCGACTACCTCGTGAACTGCAGATAGGCGTGCGATCAAAGAAAAATGTTTCACTGTGCATGGTTGTTGTTGTCCATAGTGCTGGTCGCATGGGAGTTGCCAGAAGATATACAGTTTCCTCCCGTCGTGCAAGACCTAATGGAAGTAGTGAAGTTTGCTTCACTCTGGGCTACGAAGGACCCCAAAAGAGGCAAGGACAACAAGGACTTTTGGATCTTGATGGAGATGAGTATCCACATGGCCATCAACAGCAAGCCGCGGTTGTCACCGACATTTTTTTATTAGCTAATAGAGTATATGGAGTTCAAGGCAGACATCCACCATGTCTCCATGCGCATGCGAAAGGATCCTGAACAAAAGTGGTATGACCTTCCATACCTAGCCACAAATGACACGATCACAGCAGTCCTCGATTGCTGGCCGACAAATTTTCACATTGCCTCGGAATTGATAGTTGGGTCTAGCAAGTCTACAATGGAGCGAAAAAAGGAAGAGGTCAGGCTGAAGATGGAGCAATTAGCTGAGAAAAGGAAGGAGGCTAAGGATAAAACCAAGGCGGAGTGCGCTACCGCGAAGGAAATAGGAAGACAAGAAGAAGAGGAGGAGCGTGGCTCTGACAGGAGTCAGAAGTCGCCTTCCTCAGAGATAGAGGGGGAAGAATAGCAATCAGAGCATGAAGGAGTGGACCCGAGGACTACTCCATTCTGGATTAAGCACAATAGGGAACAGGAGAATGTAGGGCCACGGAAGAAGTCCAAGGACAACAAGACTTTCCTCGACCTAATCACCTTGACTAAAGGCGATTTGAACGACATTGGTGATGTGGTAAGGGATGCGACCTCGAAACTGATGCAACAGTTCGAACAACAACAAAAAAAGACCTTGGGCACCATTCAAATGGGTCTACGCGAGCTGTAGATCCAGGCGTCATAGGTACAAATCAATGTGGGATGAAGCAGCATGACCTTAACTAGTTTGGCGCTTGGCACCTTAGAAGCAGCAACGATGGTGTGCACACTGGATCCCCAGGAAATAGCACTACCGGATGGAGCACTAACTATAGAAGCAAAAGATGACAAGGCCACTGTCAGCGCCCTTAAGGGTGTTGGACTCAATTTGGCCGTGCTTCCAAGTCGTCCCAGGAGCTCGTCCTTGTCTTCATATATATTTGTACTTCTCAACCCACTTCTTTGAGAAAATTGATTTCAATGTTATCATAGGTCTTCCAAGAATAACCTTTTTCAACAAATGAGATGGTTGCTTCTATAATCACCTTAGAATCACTTCTTGTGCAATAATTTTAACTAGTTCTAGAGGTTTTGTTGTAGCAGCTACAACCACCCTCGAAAATTTTGGCCTGCACCAACTTCGGAGCCTCACTTGGAGACTTTCACTTGATGACTGCACACACTCGAGTTCACTCTGTGAGCTCGTGCAAGTCTTTACATTTGCCTTGCTTGTTTATTGCACTCAAGTCTTTGCATGTTGATGTATAATTCTTGCTTGTTACCATTTTCTGGTTATGCTCAAAGTATTTTCTTCGTATGTGTTTGATGTGTTCGCCATGAAAGAATTTTTTGCACTCACACACAGAGTCACATTCACTCTTGCGCAAGTATCGTCTCGATCATGAAGGATTAATCATGAGTGTCATGCTTGTCTCGTACATTGTCGATCAATCATGTTTAACATATGTATCTAGATGGTTTGGTCATTTTGTCGTCAAGTTGTGCGAGTGTGTGTCCATATGATCACCTATGCATCTTTCGACTGTTCACACACTTAGTCATTTTTTTCTGAATTCTGATGACCAAACTTTCCAATGATAGATGGACCATCACCCTACTTTCGACTCAATCGACTGTCAACCAGAACAGTGCAAAAGAACCAAGCTAGTTCTTTCAGGTTTCACTGCCCACAAGCATTTTAATCAACACTCATGCTAGCCACTTGGATGGTCGACCAGCTATTCATCTCAAAAATTGCACAGTGCTCATGAGTAGCCCCCCCACTACCCATCAGTCAGATCAGCTCAGAAATTGCACAAAGATGATCAGCAGGCCAGCCTCCTAGCCCTAATTCAATTCTCTCAACCAGTAGCTCCCAATAGGAGACTGCATGTTCCCTCCAAGAATTGCGTAGTTTCTGTTGTCAGTGACTGAGCAGCCAACTCGCAATTCCCTATAGGAATTGCATAAGTTTGGCTACCAGCGACCCTAGCAGCCAACTGGCAGTTCCCTCCAGGAATTGTGTAGATGTGGTTGTCATTGACCCCAGTAGCTAACTGGCAGTTCCCTCTGGGAATTGTGAAGATGTGGTTATCATTGACCCCAGCAGACAACTGGGAGTTCCCTCTAGGAAGTGTGCAGATCTAGTTGCGAGTCTCTTGGGCAGTTCCCCTGAGAAATTGCAAAATCCTTGCCTACTGACCCCTCATGCAGCCTGACCCATTCCTCTAGAAAATTGCGGAAATTTTGTTGTCTAGCCCGTGTTGTTTGTTCATTCTAGAAAATGTATAGAGCATGCCTACCTTTCCTTCCAGCAGCCCAGACTATTCTTGCCAAAATTTGCGCAATTTTGCCTCCCAATGGAGCTAGACCTAGCAGTCAGTCACTCTTGACTCAGATCGACTATCTCCATTTCTTAGTGACTCTTGCACAGTTCTGTTGTGCTCTACAACAACCCCCCATTTCATATCATCTTTATTTATAAATATTAACGTATGAAATGGGTCCCTTTAAAGTTTAATTGGTATCAATACTTTTATTGTTCAAAAGAGGTCTGATAATCAGATGAATTCATTTTATAAAACCCTTTTTGAAAAAACCATTTAAAGAAATAAGGCAAATCTTTGTCATTGCGATAAAGCGATCGCAAGATCGCATATCGCAATGACATAAGAAATATAAATAAGCGGCACATTGATTACCCCCGATGCGATATCGCAATCGGCGATCGGCAATACTCCATACACATCTTAAAAACGCACATAAGCTCCGACGCGACGCGATATCGGCGATCGGCTATCGGCGATACTTCGTATGCGGTCAAAGCATCTTAAGTCATTTACTCCGATCCGATGCAATTGCGCAATCGGCAGTCGGCAACATCCCTTGCACATTAATAAGGCGCCCAGGTCTTACCCCCGATGCGATGCGATATCGGCGATCGGGGAATCGGCAATTCACTCTAAATGCACCTTGTTATATTTCTTCACACTAATCCGATGCGACGTCGCAATCGGTGTTCAGGAGGATCCTATGCTTACGATTATATAATACCTATTCTCCTAAAGCGATGCAATATCGCTATCGGCGATCAGAATTTCAAAAGGCATAGCTTGAAGATTTAAAGTATTATTGATATCCGATTGATAGAGCACGGATTTCGAAAAAGCTGTTAAAAGGAGGGATAAGGTGATGTATTCGTATTTAAAGTTTTGCCCCTTCGATTAACGATCACCTGCGCTCAACCGCCAAAATATCCATTGCACGCTTAAGGGAGTCATTCAGCCGGATAACGGTGTAATAAGTATTTAAGGAGTAGCAGGCCTTAAACGACCATTTAATATATCTGTAATATCTTCTCATTGATTGGATCCGTAGCCATTTTTGAGAGTTAATCTCTCAGCACGCTTCGATTGATATATCTCTCCCACCATAAGTCCTCATTATTATATTTCTATGTTACGATTTTTCTTGCCTTTGTGCAGAATTCATCTTCCAACAGAAGCCTGAGCAAGATGGGAAAGAAATCTAAGAAGACCGCGGGTTCCTCTGCTACATCAGTTACAGGACAAACTGCCACAGATAAAAAGAAGGGCTTAATATCAGATACTACATGCACGGGTCTTACCAGAGCTACATGGCAAGGCACGTATAATTTGATTGAAGCCGAACAACCAGAAAAGACAGTAATAGAAGCTACTGCGGATCCTACTCGCAAGTCTGATTGCACTCTCAAAGATTTAGCCGACTCTTTCCTTCACAGGATAGCGGCCAGAGAACAGATTCTCCCCTACACAGACGTCGTGCGATGGGCAATTGAGGAAATTCCAATCCTCGACAGAACTTTTAACACCAGAGATGGGAGGATTTTCGGATCGTTCAAGCCAGAGCATCTAAGGCAAATGTATCATTTTCCTGAGCCAGAGAAAGTGTATAACAAGATGTTCCTGGAGAAATTTGCAAGTGATAATGAAGTCGAATCCGAACCTATCTGGGATTGGAGACAGAATCCAGCCAAACACAAGCACGAGTCTTCCGGTAAGTACTCAGTCGATTCTTTGGCTTCTCCCTATTGCTATGCGGGGATAATGATGTGTAGGCTATGGGGATTACATGACTCTGCTAACTTTACCATAGAGATGGTTCCTCTAATGGAAGCAGCAGTAAACATCATAATTATGGATTGGGCCACTATTCTCTCTCATAAGCTAGCCGTAGTTGTTCGTGATTTTAGAGCTAATTCTGTTGTCACTGAAAGGAAAATTCCCCCGTTTTATTACAGTGCATATATTTTAGATACATTATGTTTCAATTCTGAGTTTCCCGTCCTCGGTTGGAGGTGGACTACCCAAGACCCCTCACCCATTCATATATACCACCAGAAATTGTGGAAATCTTCTTACAAGCACCATTTATACCAAATCTGCAATGGCTTTATGGTTCCCATTCATTATTCTATTTTAGATAAGCCCATTCCTAGAATCTCCTATCTAGCTTCCTTTGATTTACCGGTGGTAGCGAGTTGGTTTGGAGAAGAGAGATTTACCTACATTAGGGTTTTCGGCAGCCAAGCCAATCCGCATGTTCTCCCTTTGTATATTCCAGATAAACTGCTAGCAAGAGAAATCGCCTATCAAATTATGGCAGAGAGTACTACACAGACTCTCAAGAAAGAAAAGAAGAGGGGCTGGCCCTCTTTTCCCTTGAGAATTGGTGTCTATACTCTGCATGATCTCAAACATGCAGAAAAGGAAGCCACAAAGATTCAGTCCTTAACCCTGGCCACTATCCCAAATAGGCTATATGATCCAAAGAAAAATGCCTATACTGCATTGGAACAGGCCAAATTAACAAAATTTGACCATCAAGAAGATTGGTTTGACGACCTATTCGTTTCAGTCGAAACAATAGGTCAAGCTAAAGAACTTGCTCGATTGAAATAGAATGATGAAGGGTTAACTGAGTTCAATAAACTTAGAGAGCAGAGGTTGCAAACTCTGCCTCTAGATTTACTGGCAACAACCCCAGTGACGTCTTCAAGTGAGCCTGGTCGGCAACAGTCAAGCCAGCCTCCTGTTATAACAAAAGATCAGAAAAAGCAACAGGAGGAAAGGCAAAAGAAGGAATAGGCAGAAAGGCAGAGAAAAGAACGGGAGGAAAGGCAAAAGAAAGAACAAGCAGAGGAACAGCAGAAGAGGGAACAAGAGGAGAAACAGAAAAAAGAACTGGCAGATAGGCAGAAAATGGAACAAGAAGAAAAACAGAGGGAAGAGCAAGAGGAAAAGCAGAGGAAAGAACAGGAAAAAGAGCGGAGCGAGTCCCAAGTCGAGAAGCAGAAACAAACCACCATTGATCCCGAATTGCTCCAACAGTGGAAGCAATTTGACTCTATTATCAGTGGAATAGAATGTTCCAAAGATACGGACACCTCCAAAACAAATGACACACAGGACATCACTTCTCCTCAGGTTCTAAGCGGAACCAGTGGCCCACCCATTTCTAAGGATGTTGAGGTAATTCCTAAAGACCCTTCCGATCAAATCGTTCTCCAAGTGGAAGATATTCCTCCCTTGGATGTTTTCTACAGCCCAAGGCATAGAGCAGTTGTAAAGCGATCAAGGAAAAGACGAAGGACTGATCAACCTTCTATCTTTCCAGAGCAAACAGTCACGGGTAATGTAGTATGGAAGGAGGAATTGGACCCCTCCGATGACCTAACAAAGCTGTCACAGTATGCAGGTGCCTATTCTGCAGCGACTATTGATAAGGCATCAGAGGTAAGTCTTCTACTGAAGACTACGGACCAAGAAATTTTTGCACTACAGGCAGAAGTGACCGAGGCAAAGCAGAAGGCAGCACAAGCAGAAAAGTAGTTGCTGGCACAACAGCAAACGAACAATTTATTAACCCAGCAATTGCAAACAGAGAGGCAGAGGATCGACCAAAGCGCGATCCAGAAACAAAAGGAATTATCGGAGGCATTGGCACAGTTGAGGACAGCAAATGAGCTGATGATGAAAACAAAGGACGATCAAATAGCTCAATTGTCATCACGGCTCGAAGTCATAAAGGGCACCCAAAAAGTGGAGGATTTCATATCAGAGGCATCGCAAATAAACAGTGCGTTAATATCACAGATTAGGCTCCTGTGTAATCAACTCACTGAGGCAGAACCATTGTGCGAGCTAACTACATCAGTATGTCAGCAGGTAGAGAAGGCCAGGAATGAGTTAGACCAAGCTGAAGAAACCATAATCACATATCTTGATTGGCAAGATTCTGATGTGGGAAAAGCAGCGAATTTGCCTAGAATCCAAGAAACATACAAGGACATACTCTTTACAGAATGGCACACTCAAGTGATGAAAGCAGAAAGGGCGGCTTCAAGATGTAAATTAACTGCCAGTAGTATGATTGATCTGATCAACAACACCCTCTACTTGGCAAACATGATCTCCCAGTGTACACCTGGAAGCATAACAACAGCAAATATGATTGAGCAAACAAGTTATCCTGACTTAGAGGAGAAGGGGATATTAATCGCTGGGGTTAACACTTTGACTTTCGATGCATATTGGCTCTTTCTGATTAAGCCACACACACAAAGGTCTGCCCTCAAGTGTTTAACTGATGCACTCGGGTGTATAATTCCCGATATTCAAGATGCCACATACGCTGCTCAGCTCAGTTCACGCCTCAACAAACCGCCTGAAGTAGAGCCAATGCTAGCGATAAGTCAGCTTAGGTTTAAAGGCAAAGAGCCTACCTGATGAATCATTGTCGCCGATTGCCAGGTCTCTCCAGGAAATAGGATCAATATTTATTGATGCCAATTATGTAGGATTTCTGTTTATTAGATATTTAGATTAGTTTAGTATTTATAGACCCTTTCATTGTTTTGGAAAGGGTCGTAAAGTTTTGTAACAGACTTAATAGACTGAAGTTTGCACTATTGTGCTTCAGTCAATATTCTTTTATGAAACTGGGCCGATTGTTCTTAATTTAACAAGGAAGCTTCTTTATGCAATTGTGCACTATTGTCGTTGCTGAGGATGTTTTTGCGTTGAAGGAAGAACTACAAATAGCGATTTATATTCGGGAGTGTCAAGCAGCTCATATGGTATTTCTATCTATGTCTGAATTCATTCCTTTTATATGAATTGTTATGTGATTATTCTTGCTATTGTTGATTATATGCATGTGTTGTAACAGCAGATCTTTATTCATTCCACTATTGGATGTTTTACGATGTGCCTTTCCTTTCAATCATGCATGTGACAATGATATGAATGATAAAGTGTGGTAATTTTGTTTTAATCGCTTTGTTTAACTATTTAGACATAGAAGTCTTCAATGAATTAACATCTATGCCTTAAAGATGGAGTCATCTATATGCCTGTCTTTAGACACAGACCACCTCACGCCACGCTTTAGAGCTCAATAAGTTCCCGGGATAGATCATAGTTATTATATTCTTGCTGATAGTTTTAGTTATTCGCTCGTCGCTAGCATAGTTTATAATCACCCATCCATCCCATTTATCCACTTCTGGGAAACTGGTCCCATTATCCCCAGTCGGAGCCACTATTTCAAACGGAAAAGGAGTTGTACTAAGGTCCGGACCGGGTGGTTATCCCCGATGTTGTTGCAGCGATTTTCGAGGCATCAACATGTTCTCATTAGTAGTTTCCCAGAGCCATCATCATGCGTCATAGCCCTGCTGCCTCTTCCATTCACTTGCATTCGAATGATCATGTGTCATGGTAGACTAGGAGGTTTTGGATTTTATGTCATCTCATCATGAGTGACTCCAGGTATAGGTACACCAACAAACATGTCAAGGCAAAAAATGGGATGAATGAAGGGAGCACATGCAGATGGACAGGTTCACCAATAGATGAATGAGAGAAGCATGCGAAATGGGTGAACATGACAAACATGCACCTTCGTGAACAAGTGAGCCTATCAAGATTTCCAGCATGAAAGCAAGTAACAACATGCTAAAGCTTCATCAAGTGAACCAAGGACCATGGAAGACTCCACACGCTTTGCCTTGCGGAGGTGAAGCTATGGTACACCATGAAGACATCCATAACTCAGTAGAACTCTAGCTCGATTTGCACTCCAACAGCAACACGAATGTACCAGCAATGTCATGTCAAGTCATCTCGGGTCAAATCATTAGTCATGTTGCCCACATCTCTACTATGGGCTTGTTGTCAATCAATGTGATGTAATGTGGAAGTCCAAGAGACCCACTTGTTGAACATAGAGTCATGTAAGTCAGAAAGCCATGGAAGTCGAACAATCATGAGGGTAGTCAAATAGCCACAAGGGTCAGTTTCACCCTTGGCTATAAATACCCCCCTCATTTGTACATGAAAGGAGTTCTCACCTCAACTCCTCCCACATAGCCAAGGGAGTCTGTAATCTTTTCTTTGAGGAGTAAGTAGTGGCTCCAATGCCCTGCTGATGGGGTTAGTGATGTATGGTGTAACAATATGTCTTGGAACTTTCGCTTTATTCAGAAGTCTGTTAACAGGCCAACACGTTTTCATACATGTATTGTATTTGTTGTAAGACTGATCGTTAACACTTGTAATGCATGTTGCTTTAACCATGTGTTCGACATTTGAATTGATTCATTTTTTGTAATGCATCATCTACTAATGGAAATGTTTTGTATATGTTGTTAATGTTGTCCCATCCATGTCAAATGCTCTACCGGACATCAGGCAGAACTTTCACATGAACCTTGTTGTAACAACCATCGCACTCATCTCGGATTGATATGTGAGTGTTGTACGTGTTATCTTACCTTGTATGTTGTGACATCTTCATCTAAGTGCACTGCTCCGCCAAAATTTGTGCATGTCCTTTCATGTTGTGTGTTCCTAGCTGAGTTGTGATTGATCCCTTTCAACCTAGAGCTCACCTTGACTCTCTTCCCCTCACAATGAAAGAACCATTGACACAAGTACACTTACACTCACCAGACATGTGAACCTCATTTCTCGAAGACAAAGCAAACCACTCTCCTATGCTGACAAACAAGAGTTGAGGCAAATCCTTAAGACAATGGCAATCGGGCCATCATACTAGATGGGACTCCCACACCAAATAGTGTGAGGTCTAGTTGGGACTTCATAGCGGGGTGATCCCTTGAATGTTGGCGGGTCTATCACCGTCAAAATTTCTGGTGCTAGAAGGAGGGTAACCAGTTGTACATGGTTGAAATTCCTTTCACACTCATTCAACAAACATCCAGTCAAAGCAATAACTTGCAATCTCTCTCACCTACACGCGACTTTGCGATTGGTTACTCCACACCTCCTGGTGTTGAACACGAGACTTCATATCAACACCTTCGCTTTGTTCACCCCATCACTCGCTAGTTCGTGAAAGCAATCAGACTGATCCTAGACATACAACATCTTCCACGTGCAGCGAGGAAGCCAAAGGTCAATCCTGCAAGTGTTGTTGTATCGTTAGTGGAAGAAGTTGTTATCACCTGGATTGAACCTCAGGCTGAAGGAAGGCAATTCCAAGGTAACCACAAACCACGCTTAGCCAAGTAGATAGCCCTACTAGGCCAGGAGAGTTCTCTCTCTGTAAGGATCTTAGCCAAGATGACTAGATCAGGTAAAGATATTAGGCTAGGTATAGTAGCACGAAGTTTGATTGGATTTTGTAGGAGTTTTGCTGGATTAGGAGGAGCTGGACAGTTTAGGTCTAGGGAACTAGCTCAAAATTGCAGGGTGTTCAATGGGGCAAGGTAGGCATAGGCTTTAGCACTCAAGAGCTTGATGGGGTGACATGTTTTAGACTGGTGAGAAGATAAGAAGAGCATGTGAAACCATGGATCCTTCCTAGACTACAGAAAACATGAAATGGTGAATGGTTTCCCAAGGCAAAGCACTGATACAATGAATTCCACCTAGCAACTTCAAAACATTCAACTGGAGGAAATGAAATGATTAATGGAATACATAAAACATATTAACACATGATTACAGAAGAATAAACTGTACTAAAACTCATACCACATGGATCCCATAAAAATAGCTGCAATTCTTATTAATCTCTTGCCAAACTGCTTACAAAAGGTGTACAATAAAAATCTGAGCATCTAGCTAAGTCCAACCCTATACAATGAGAAATAAGAAGAAGATATAGACATTAATTCAACCTCCTCCCATCCTCAGGGGTCGAATCCCTAAGATGAGGAGCTAATTTAACTAATACTGAACAAGAAACAAGAATATAGGCATTTCAACAACTTGCCTCTAAAAGTGAAAAACTGATTCATTTAAGCTCAAACTGACTTCTAAAGCAATGAATCTACCCTATATTACTATTTATATATCATAATTACATGAAATATCATCATTTATAATGTTAAATCATCATCCATGAGAGAGAATCCAAGAACCTAGTCAAAAACAAGAAAACTAGCCATCTTGAGCAAAAACCGCCCTACGCGTAGCGCCACTGGCCCAACACGCACCTCCACTTTCAGGTCCCTTTTGGAGACTTTCCCGGCATCAAAATTGAGCCTGTGATAGGTCATTGGAAAGGTTTGCAAGTATTATTTCCAAAACATCTAGAATATCTTCATTTGAAGCTTATTTGACCCCTCAAAACTTGATTCTCCCAAGACTGCTTCTCTGTGTCCAAAAAGTGGTAGAAAGGTCAATTTTAGGGTGTTTTTTGACCATTTGGCGGACTATTTCTACCCTAAAAACTTTGAAAATTTCTAGGGTACATGTTCTCATCACTCTGAATCTAAAAGTTCAAATCATTTCTTCATTGGGTGCCCCTAGGAAAGCGCAATTCTCTAGGCAGTTTTCCTATGTGTAAAATTCCAAAATTTGCAAGTGACAAAATTTCTTCTAAACTTGCCCAAAATTTGTGAGAAGAATCCTCATCAACTGTCCTGATGAGCCAAGGAAGCTTCAGCAAGTATCCTAAGCCTATCCTACTCCTTTTTTCTATTCAAGGCCGGCCTTAGTCTAGCTTTCATTTTCTTGACCCTCATATTGCAAATCTTATTTCGGGTCCTGTAATGATAGGCCATGTGTTTGATCATTTGATTGTGTCTATAAGCCTTCTGTACTAGCTTCTCAAGGTGCAAGTTGACTCTCTCAAGCCATGTTTCTCTATCCTCTTCAATATCTTTTTCAGTATGAGACAAAGTGACAGGTGCCTCTTTTCCACTTTTTCATTTCATCTTGAGCATTTCTAGCTCTATCAGGACTTGTTTGTCACTCAACTGTTTGTTTTCTTGCTCCAAATAAGTGATAACATATTTGGCCCTCTCCAAATTGTCTGCCAAAGGTTGTACTTGAGCTTCCCTTTCTTGTATGATAATGTCTTTGATGGTTTCTTCATCCTGAGCCTCTAAGTCAATGATTTCAACTCCATGATGAGTATAATGCTGCTCTGGATCATCATGCTCAGTCAAGTCAAAGTCCCTTTCCTCCTCATCATCAGGACTCTCCTTCGTCATCTTTTCCTTCCCTTTGTGTAGTTTCTACACCTGTATCTGTTGTGTTGATGAAGAAGGCAAAGCCCCTTCCACATCCTGTGGAGCTAGCATTTTCCTATGAGTTGATGAAGAAGGCAAGGTCCCTTCCATCTCCCATGGAGAAAACACTTGCCTATCTGCTACAAATAATCTCCTTGTGCCCCTCTGATATGTCATGTAAATAGGCACCTCAGCAGTTCTAGTCTCCTTGGCTTCATCATTCACCTAAACACTGCTAAAATATCCTCCTGCTTCTTGAGACACTGGTGGAGGAATTTGAGGACCCCTGAAGATATCATGAGAAATAAAGGTCTCCCAAGAGACATTGAGGAGACTGAGATGATGAAGCACAATGATCTCTATCATGGAATAGTGATAGAGGCTGCTCATGTGCTGAGGGTATGGCTTCTTCTGGACAAAATGATCCATCTTCTCAATATTACTAAACAAGAAGTACAAGAGGTTTAACATCCTCACCCTGGTAAAATGGATGAGGAGCCTGATGTGATAGGTGTACAGCCTGGAGAATCTGCCCTCACAAGTGAAGTACTTCATGATGATTTTCATCATGGGGACATATTCGTCTTCAAGAAATCTAAAAGGAAAAAGTCTCTTCACCTCATTTCTGTACTGGGGTTTGATATAAGGATCATAGTAGTGCTCATCCAGGTCTTGGGCCTTCTACCACTTCTCCCCTACATTTGGAATCTGGGTGGCATCTGAAATGATGGAGGGTGAGACTATAAATGTTACACCAGCAAGAGTTACCTTGTTGCACCGAAGATGGGCTACAAAAAGTCTAGTGAGCTCTGGGTGGTATTGAACTCTCTCTACCTACTCACAGAACTCATAACAGCCAAGATATATGAAACATGTGATAGCCAACTGAGAGGCCTCCAATTACCTAAGGTTTAATGGCTCTTCTCTGATAATCCTACCTCCCTTGTGTGGTTTTCTCTATTGCCTAGCTCTATCTGCTGAGTTGTCACTGTCTATGTTTGCCTCCTCCTCATAGTCTCAGTCTTCTTGGTCCATGTTTGCAAGGTTGAGGTTGTATGAAGGGAATGAGTGAAAGTGTTTTTAGGAATGAGGGGATGGGAGGTGAGCTTGTGGCTAGGAAATGAATGAAGGAGTATGAAATGAGAGGGAGGGCTTGTTCTAAGAAATTTCCCTTGGGGAAGAGGGATAAAAGGAATGAGGAAATATGGAATAGGGATAAAGGGACAAAGGGATAAGGGATAGGGAAATATGGATAGGGTTTAGAGCTGTAATGAGTGATAGGAGGAACAATGATAGTTTAGGGTTTTAGGCATCACTAGGGAAATTTAGGGTTTCATATTTAACATGGAAAATGATGCTTAGGTGTTATAGACATATTTGGGCACTATAACCCCAATCACATATGTCCATTAACCAAAGGCTTCTAAGTCCCTAAGAGTCTTGTTTCACACCCTAAAGGATAAAGATCAGCTGATTACATCATCTCCCGTAAGTTCTCCATGAAAAACTACTCAGAACTTGTCAAATCAGGACCATACAGGTTTCCCAGTGCTAAGGGTGCGATCCATCTCACCTACCACATGCAAAAAGTGCGATGCATACTGGAGGGCCGTCCTATAGGGTGCGATGAGTGAGAGTAGACAAATGGCATAAGCAGTTTTCTAGGTGGAGACCCTGAGAATATTCTAGAAGCTGCTCATTTGACACTTGCCTCTCTGAATTCGCCCAAGGATGAGTAAGAGATCATGAAATCTCCAATTGGAACCAGGAACTATCAGAGAGATGACACTAATCAAAATCCCAGAAGCTGACTCACCCCCCTGCAAACATCTATTTATGGATCCCTCATCCCAAAGATCCAGAGTTTGGAATTTTGTAATTTGCAAGGAAGTGTTGTTGGTTTCTCTTTGAAGACATTGTTGGGTGATCTTGATTTGTATGAGGTGAAGAGGGCTTTCATGCTAGGAGGATGGCGCTGGGTTAGACCAATGGGTTGTAATCCTCTCTTCTACTACTTCTATCAATAAAGCTATTTGAGTTTTCCTCTATATTATTGTATATCTCTGAATCTTGTATTGATATATGCATTTGTATGGTTAATATACATCTGGTCCTATATTTTTTATGGTGATAGACCTCTATGCTTTGATGGTATTATGCTGCTTTGTCTGCACAGGTGCTCTTTGAAGCGGGACAAGTAAGGAAGGAGTGGCGAGATTCTGTCAAAGGGGAAAGGAAACAAGCAAGGAGCCAAGCGAAAGATTGAGGTTGGTACTCTCTGCTGCTTTCTCATCTATCTCTCATAAAGGAAAACACAAGTGACTTTAATTTGTTTGTTTCTAAGATAGCTACCCATCTTAGTGGGAGTAGCAGCGCTGAATAGACACTAGTTTTCCCGATAACAAAATGGCGACTCCGTTGGGGAGCGAATAGTTTGATTGCTTGTCTCTATTTGTTTGCTTCATAAACTACAAACAGAGCCTGAAGTTAAGCCAGCTAGCCTTCGAACTGAATTTGCTATGCAAGTGAAAAGTAGATCAATGCTACTTTAGTCAATCTCTGGGTTTGTTTATGAACTGAACAACTGACTTGCAAACATCCTAAGTGCCCTAGAGGTAGCTCAAGTAACCTCATTTGATCAGCCCCTATACTTTGTATTTACTGAATATCATTAGCTCAGCCTAAATCCCTTAACTAAGCTGCAAACTATGACCAAAAACCAAGTTAAAGTCTCATCCCTGGACCATCGCACTGTCTCCTTTTGGCAGACTGGATGCATCGCACCTCCCATGTGTAGTAGGTGGGATGCATCCCTGTTTCCCTGTGTTACAGGTGCGATGATCAGGTAAGACTGTTTCTGCCTCCATATTTTGGTTTTTTCTTCACTGTCTTCAATGTTATTTAGGAGTTTTTCCGTCTGTGATCAGTAGACCACTGTTGAAACCCCCTTCCTTTGCATTATTTAGCCTCCATTGTACAAAAAATTGTGAATGTTTTTATGTATTTTTTGCCATTTACAGTTCTCCTTTACAAAATAGTAGCTTAATCGAACTGTTGTCTTTTGATTTGAAAGTGTTGCAAGTGTCGTTTTCAGTCAAAGAAAAGAATCCTCCTCTTTTTGGTAGTCGATTACACTATTACTCTTTTATTTGATCTGAATTAATAGTATTTCAAGTGTCAAAATCAGTTTTCAATTCAAAATCACAAAGTGGTCTTTCGTTTTCTGAAAAGAAAATCATTAGTGTTATTGCTTTGAAAGAAGAGATAATTCAGATTTGTATTTAGCATTCTTTTTTTCATTCACACATTAAGAAAGCGGAAAACAAATACATGCATGTGCATTTGCATTTAGACTGCTTGTTGATTTTGATTTAGGAAAGTGCATCTTGTGTGTGCTCTCTGCTCTATGTTGAAAGGATTTCGCTTCTCTTTCCTTAGTAGCTAGGATTTTCATTGCAAAAATAAGAGTAAATGACCGTTTATCATCTTAGATTGCATATTTAGGAGTTGTATATCTACATCACACGGTGAACCTTAAAGGCAAACTTCTTAAGAAAGATCAACTGTAAAATGAATTCAATGAACATAAAAACACTTTGGAACCTAACGCACAACATCTAGAAGTCTAGGCTAGAGATGTATTCCAGCGTCGTAAAGCCTGGTATCTGTCACTTTCATCGTAGGTTGGGTGATTCCTCCTCTTTGAGACGACAAGTGACAGTACGAACTTGTGCTCCCACATACTGGCGAGTGTATATTAGGAGACCACAATAGGCTATATCCTTTATCCTTAGGAATCCATGTCTGCCGCCCTATCAATCCTAATGAACTGAACACAACATTTGGGAAGATTGACTGTCGTACCGTAAAAAGTATTCTGTAGTTTTGCGATTGGTTCGGTAATCCCTCTGTCTAGATTTCTAGAGTAGTCTCTTTCATTCCTTTTCCGACTCCTTAAAAGAAAAGGTCCATCTGAGCACTTGTCACTTCACGCTCATTAAAAATCGAAGGCGACTAGAGTCATCTTTAGCTTTTTCTCGACTCTTAAAAATTGAAAAAGAAAGTTGTGTCAAAGCGTAATAAAATTTATTTTAATCGAAATAACATCATTGTTCCCTCGTTGATCTTAGGTTGAGAAAATGGAGTCCACCAATCAAGGATTTCCCCTTGGGGGAAATCCTAGTCCTTTGTCCTCTTGGGGAGATGTTGGTGCACCTCATATGGCCACATTGTCCCTTCCAGGACTGACAATCGGCCTGCCAGTATCGCTTTTCTTAACCTCTGTCATTCAAAGCACCGTGATTCCTGAGCAATCAAATCAGCAACTAGATGATACTAGAGTTACCCCCCAACCTTCTACTTCATTTGTTTCACCCTCTCCTTCTTCCTCTTCGCTTGGTGCAGCTAGTAAAACTAAAATCCAAGTAACTGAGAAGAAGAAGAAAGGGAAGGAGAAGAAGAAGAAGGAGCCAATGGAAAAAAGGGGCAACCATGCATCGTCTAGCAAAAATCCACACACTACACCATCCAAACCTAAATCTCCATGTGTCATCTGCAAAGGGGACGACTATCATCGAGATTGTCCTTGCATCCCACGGATCTTAAGAGACTGGTCTCCCCGCTTGCACAATCCGGTGTCGTCAACCTCTGACGATCATGTTGAGAGTACACCATCAACTAGTGAAAATGAAATCACCGGACAAAAAGGAAGATCTAAAATTCCTTGTAGACTGTGTGAAGGTGATCATGCCATCCACCGTTGTCCCTTTCTAGATGAAGCTAAAAGAATATTGGATAACCATCCTGCTTCACCGGTACAGCTTCCTCTTGGATACAAGAAACTCTTGCCGAGTCCATCACTAGTTGAAAATCCGACCGACACACCTTTTTTGTCGGTCGAAGCACCTATCATTGAAGATAAACTCTCTGAGTCCACATCAGACCAAAGTCAATAGGTCAAGACGGTAGTCAACCCCATCTTGTCTTCAGAGGATCCACCTTCAGATGATACCGTTACCAAAGAGAATGAGAGCGACACCATTCAAATTCTTTTCGTAAACATAGACTCCGATGAACATGGGGGAAATCTACCCATTCCTTTACCGTAGGAACGAAGTTCGTCAGAGATGTATCCGACCATTTATTTGGTCCCACCTCCAAGCAACCTAGTTGTCTCCTTTGATTGGAATCTACTAGGCAGACCTCGTCCACCATCTAATGTACCATTTCGAATCATAGTACAAACTTACAGAGTGGTCATGGTTGGTACCATCATCGATGAAGGGGCTTCTGTGAGTATCCTTTCCTCAACTGCTTGGGAAGCACTTGGTTCGCCATCGCTTTTGCCTGAGATGTGAAATTTGGCAGGCTTCGACAAAGGAACGAGTCGACCGTTAGGGATCCTTCCAAATTTTTCTATAGCTTTGAGAAGGAAAACCGTTTATCTGAACGTAATGGTAGTGCAAGGACCTTTATATTACAATCTACTCCTTGGGCGTGACTACATTTATAGCATGGGAGCTATTATTTCCTCACTCTTTCGAGTGATGTGTTTTCCGCATGAAGGCAGAGTGGTCCAGCTCGTAGACCAGCTTTCATTCCCCAGTTCACACATAGCTAATATTCAAATGCCATCCCTAAATGGTCTTTTTGTGCAAGGAATGTCTCATCAATCTCCAGTCTGCCCACCTAATGAGCGCGAGTGATTCGGTGATTGTTACTGAAACCCAGGGGGCATGCACCCTGGTCTACTTCGGCAAGAAAACTTTAGGTACAGGGTAGATTTCCACGGAGGATATATGACTAGTCTGACACACCCATCCGTTTAGGAAAATGGGATTAGACTGGAATAAGATACCTCTGTTAGAAGGTATGCCTTTCCTGACAGAACAAGTGTTTTGTCTGCAAATTGAAGGGTAACCTGGAAGCTCTAATTCGCTATACCTGGGGGCATGCAAACCTTTTTGCATGAAAGTGAAAAGTGACCATTTATTTTCTTAGGTTGTAGATTCTTAACCCTTTAAACTCATAGGATTGGTCATTCCTAACTTACATAATAAAAGGATCCGGAGCAAAATTTCGAATGGGGCAAGCTCCCTAAAAAATGAACCTATCGATGAGACATCCTTATTATATGACGGGCACGAGAAATTTTATGCGAAGTTCAAGCTCGTTAAAAATAAACCTAGCAATGAGCATATATTCCACCAGAGTTTAATCTTGTTAAAAAATGAACCCACCTCTGGTAAATAACCATTGTGATCGCATTATTATCAGTTTTTGAGCCTTGGTCGTGTTCTTACCATCACCTCCACTGTTTTTCAGCCGATCATATGCCTCCATTTGATTGTTTACCCCTTTTGAGGAACAACTGCGACGAGTGATCCTATTAGCCACCTTCTTTACACTACCGTGACTGAAAAGTTCCAAACATTACCTGGAACCAGATGCTATCTAAAAACCTCACTCATTCCTCAAAAAACGAGTCTCCTTTAAGCTCTTTTCATCTGACTCCTAAAATATGAAAAGATTGCTGATTAATTGGCCTCTCCAGCTCGTTAAAGTGATTGGAAGTGCCATCCCTCCTCTAGATTTTAATCTTTTTTGACTTGAGGGATTATTACACAAAAAGATTGAGCGTTTGTCTTGTTCAGCTCGTTAAAACTATCGAAAAGTCATCCCTTTCGCATTGTTTTATACTTTTTCGGACTTAAGGGATTATACTATGAAAAAGGAATATTAGAGTTTGCTTTCCGTCTCTTTTCAGACTCTCTAAAATTGAAAAGAACCAAGTTATCCTTGTCGTTAAACTCGTTAAGACAATAGCGGCAAACTTGTCCATTCAGACAAGAGCGAGTCTCACTGTCACTAGGCATGTTAAAACATAGCGACGAGTTTTCCCGAAGGGTAAATTATAGAACAAGCATATGTTATCCTCAAGCTTGACAAAAATAAAGAGGTACTAGTCAGAAATGACTGGGGAAAATTGGGAAGAAAACTTGAAGAAAGTTTATTGGTAAAAGGTCACTCTTGAACATGACACTTTCACTCCATCACCATGATTGAGTCGGGTTGTGTTATTTTGTTCACCGGTCATATCACCATTGGTCCACTATACCATCCACTTTTCGGGTTAACACTACCAATCCATTTCAGTGTCGCCGATATGTTCAAGAGAAGTCACTCAGAGAATCACCTACCCAGCTTGTGTCTCATCCGCTGCAATACCTTCACGCTTCATTCTTTCATGACCGCCACCCTGAATCTTGTATCATTAGATCGTTTTCACCTCCACAAAATCATTTGCTCCATTCTGTGTCATAGATGTGGGATTCATTAATGCCCTCCTACGACGGGTCACTTCTTGTCAACATCAGCTCATTATCCAAGAAGTCAACCTAGGAACAACCCTTTCAGTACTTTGAAGCTTGCATGCCTCAATGGCAAGTTTCTCACTTCCGGTGACAAGTTTACATTAACGGTCTTCGACCAAAAGATTTTGCGTGGTGTTTGACATCGGCTCATGTATTCACACCACGTGAATTGTACTGCAATACCTTGAGGGTCATCATCATCTGTGATTCCTCTCGCGCCTATTAACAGCTTACATCATTGGTTGGTAATCAGGCGATGTCTTTCCATGTTCGACATCAGAACATCTTTTCACATGGACTGACTTGAACTTTGGGCGAAGATTGAATGAGTTTTGAAGACCCCGGATCTAGTTTCATCCATCCGAGCTGCGATATATTCAGGAAAATAAAGACATCAAATGTACATCATTGCTGCACAGATAATCATCCAAACCAAAGGATGATGGCTCTACCAGAATCATCAGTCTATTACACAGATGGTTGTCTGTCCTATGTACATGAAAATGAATTTATAAAGCTGAGCATGGGAATGCCCACCTCAGCTAGATCATGAAAATATTATGAAGATAATGTATTGTATTGTATCTTATTACAGGTCACCTTCCAGTTCAAAAAACCTCGGATCCTCATGATAAAGCATTTCACCCGACATCAACAAGATTTATGACCTCATGCTTTAGGGGGAAACTGTTATAGACATATTTGGGCACTACAAACCCAATCACATATGTCCATAAACCAAGGGCTTATGAGTCCCTAAAAGTGTTGTTTCATACCCTAAAGGAGCAAGGTCAGCTGATTACATCATCTCCCAGAAGTTCTCCATGAAAAACTACTTAGAATTGGTCAAAGTAGGACCATACAGACTGCCCAGTGCTAAGGGTGCGATGCATCTCACCTGCCACATGCAAAAAGTGCGATGCATACTGGAAATCCATTCTATAGGGTGAGATGAGCGAGAGTAGACAAATGGCACACGCAGTTTTCTAGGTAGAGACCCTGAGAATCTTCTAGAAGCTGCTCATTTGAAACTTGCATCTCTAAATTCGCCCAAGGATGAGTAAGAGATCATGAAATCTCCAAGTGGAACCAAGAACTATTAGAGAGATGACACTAATCAAAATCCCAGAAGCTGACTCACCCCCTACAAACATCTATATATGGATCCCTCATCCTAGAGATCCAGAGGTTGGAATTTTGTAATTTGCAAGGAAGTGCTGTTAGTTTCTCTTTGAAGACATTGTTGGGTGATCTTGCTTTGTATGAGGTGAAGAGGGCTTTCATGCTGAGAGGATGGCACTGGGTCAGACCAATGGGTTGTAATCCTCTCTTCTACTACTTCTATCAATAAAGCTATCTGAGTTTTCTCTATATTCTTGTATATCTCTGAATCTTGTACTGATATATGCATTTGTATGGTTAATATACATTTGATCCTATATTGTTTATGGTGATAGATCTCTATGCTTTGATGGTATTATGCTGCTTTGACTCTACAGGTGCTTTTTGAAGTGGGACAAGTAAGGAAGGAGTCACGAGATTCTATCAAAGGGGAAAGGAAACAAGCAAGGAGCCAAGCGAAAGACTGAAGTTGGTACTCTCTGCTTCTTTCTCATCTATCTCTCATAAAGGAAAACACAAGTGACTTTAGTTTGTTTGTTTCTAAGATAGCTACCCGTCTTAGTGGGACTAGCAGCGCTGAATAGACACTAATTTCCCCGATAAAATTAGGATGTTTGATTTGCAAACCAAAACAGAAGTGAGGGATGTCAACTTACTTGCAATGATGGAAAGAGAGAGAAATTTGAGGTTTGTTGGATGTTTTGAGGCTTTTCTAGCCTTCCTACTCAACGCACAGTGTCGATACCCAGACGCACAGCGCCACCCTGTAAGCGCAGCGCCAGTGTAAATTTACACTGCGAATTTTTTCCAGATGCGCAGCGCCAACCTATCTGCCTCAGAAGCGTGGCACCGCTCTACCAACATGCAACACCACTGCTCCACTTCTCTAGAAGCGCAGTGCCACCCTCCAAAAGCACAGTGCCAACCTTCCTTCGCCCAAAACTCACTCATGCTTGCCTCTTCTTCTCACTTTTTTGACTCCTTACTTGCCAATGAGAATAATGAACTTGGAAATGAAATGTGGGAGCTTAAATAGGAGTAGATTTTGATTTTTCATTTGAAAAACCCACTTTCTAATGTTTCTTATCCTTCTTCGAAACTCTGTTTTAATGCCTTTCTCTTCTTTGTGTCTTTGCAAGTGGATAAATGCTCAACTTGAGCTGATTTTTGTTGTGTTTCTTTGTCTTGTAGCAAGGAGAGATGCTTTGGTGTAGCGGGGATCAATTATTACATATAGTGACTTAAAATTACATATGAAATACAAATAAACTCAAAATACTCTGTTTTCACCTCAAAAAACATGTTTTTGAGGTGAAAATTACATTAGGCTAAAAGATAGTTATTCAGTGGCTATGACCTACAAGCCATCATGCTTGACTTATTCATCATCCTCATATCCTTGTTGACCATTATTTACATGTTAAAATCAGGCTCTTGGCCTTGGAAATGAAACCCTAAGACCTAATGAAAACATGCTCTCTGACCTAATGAAAGCATGATTGCAAATTGACCATGAAACCATAACTGAAGACAACCTGAAGAAGGGTCAGCAAGCATACTCTATGAGGGAAAAATTTAGATTTTTTGAAGAGAAGACAATCATCAATGGATTAGTTTAACATGACCTAATGGAATGATGTAAAATTTTCAGTATGGGACACTTAAAATGACAATGCAAAGAGAAAATTTTGATCCCTGATGGAAGTATGTAGATACTGACACTAACAGAAGCAACCCTTGCCACACTTGAAGGTCTAGGAGAAGTTATCGAGGACGAAAAGAAATCTCCTATCCTTCGGCAAAGTGAACAAGGCACTCTTGTGGTCTGGAGGTCAAACTTGGCTATAGGAGGTGGAGGGGAAGGTAGCAGAGGAGGCAAAGGCGGAGACAGACCAATGGAATCAAAGTTGGACACATAAGAATCTAAAGGAGAGGAAGAGTATGAAGAGGGCAAAGAGATGGCTGACCCAAATCTTGAATGGATGACTCAAGGACCATTGGCTCTCCCGGCTGTTCTGCACAAGATGCCTAAGCGAGTGGAGAGAATGAACATCAAGTTTAACCTTTATAGTGGAGTGAAGGTGGAAGACCACTTAGACAACTTCTACCTACAGGTGCAGACCCTTGAGGTATGTTATTATGATGTAGCATGTAGATTGTTTCCGTGTACCTTGGACAACTGGGCAGTTTCTTGGTATCACAGCCTTCCACCCAACTCTATATAGAACTGGGGTTCTTTCAAATGTATGTTCCTTGAAAATTTTGCTGATGACAAGACCCTAGCCATGCTACTCAAAGAATTGGGAAGCCTCAAGATGGAGGGAAAAGAGAAAGTGAGTGATTTCAATCAGAGTTTCATGCGTATACTGAATAAGTTCACAGTAGACACTAAGCCTCATGACTCCATCACCAATGATTGCTACAAATATTCACTACCAACCAACATTGTGTAGTTCGTCAAGCAAGCTACGAGACCAACACTATTGGAAAACTATGAAGAGGTTATCAGTGTTGAGAAATACCTGCGTACAGTTGGAGTCATCAAGGATTATCAATCGACGAAGGACTCCAAGTATGCGAGTAGGTAGTCCCAAGCAACGACGAGCAAGGGTAGAGACAAGGAAGCAACCGACATTGAGACCCTCACTCGTCTTGTCAAGAGCTTGTCCACTGAAATGTACAGACTCAAACAATGCAAATCAGATGCATTTTTAAGCAGTCACCCACCCAGACAAAGGTAGGAAAGAATTTCATCAACTGGTTCATCAAATAGTGACTTGTTTGTTCCAAAAATTGCAGATCTGAAATTTTGTTCTTTCCATGAAGAACAACATCCTGAGAACTCTTGCTCAGGCTGGAAGTGAGTCAAAAATACTTTTTATAGTCATACACTCAAGGTGGGAAGCGATATGCAAGAGCATCTAGAAGACACATATAACAATGCAGAGGTTGCACCTAATGAGCCATCAGCTCTGAGAATGTGGTGAACACATATCAGTGCTCCCAAACAATGGCAAAGCTAAACACTGAGAAGTAGCCTTGAAAGAAAACTAACCATTACAGTCTTAGAAGTAAAAGGGGCTCCCCCCACACTTGAGGAGATGCAACAAAAGTTCAGACTACTAATAAGGAAGTCCAATCCACCGCTGCCTCGAAGAAACAAACAAAAATTAAGTCTGGAAAGGCTTCGACAAGTCAGAGTACGTCCATGAGTAGCAAATTACAGAACACTCTGCCAAACAACATGAACACCCATTCCACCCCAGACACCTCAGTGAGTCTACCACCTCTGGATTATAACATTGTTGTTGACATGAAGAAAACTTGAGAAAACATCAGTTTCTTCGAGTTGGCTAAGATCTAGAGTTAGCGAGATATCCTTTGTGTGCTTTGGGATAGACAACGACGGAAAATGCAGCCTCTACTAGCAAGGGAGAAAGCACAACTCCTAGACCACTTTCAACTATGCTCAATACACTATAAATGGAAGAAGCAAACTCAAGTTGTCCTCCATTCCTGCTATCTTTTAAAATATTCAACTACAATGTTCACAACTGATTGGTTGATTCCCGCGCGACAGCCAATGTCATGCCGCTCTCCATTGCTAAGAGGATGAATGCACAATGGAGGGAAACATCCGCGAGAATCATCCAACTTGATAGAACATCCGTACTAGCCATTGGTGAACTACATGACGTGATCATCCGACTATCCCGTGATCGTCAAGTCCACCAATGCATCAATATAGTGGTTGTGGACATTCTAGAAGCATATGGTCTATTACTCAGTAGGGACTGGTCCAGCAAGTTGGATGGATATTTTTCTATAGACAGGTCCCACATGTGGCTTCCATACAAGGGAAAGTGAAACCAAATTTGCGTAGAATCTAAGAGGTAGATGAAGCATAATGTCACTCCCATCAATGGTGAGAATGAACTGTTGGCTCTCGCAAAACTCATGTTTGGCAACTGCCTCCTTGAAACAAAGTTGGGCTGTTTTCCTACATGGTCAGCTCCAACCCCACCAGACACACAGTTGGGACTCCTTCCTTGCCCAACTAATGGTAATGAAACTTGTACAACACATTGTACCAATAGTAATAGTAGTAGTAGTGACATCAGTAGTAGCAGTACTAGCACATCAAGTGGTTCGTGTATAAATGAGTTGTGGACTTTGTACTTCGATAGATCACAGACATAGGATGACTCAGGAGCTGGGTGTGTTCTGATCGACACTTGAAACAAGAAGCATCTGGTGTCAAGTCACTTGGAGTTTGAGTGAAAAAACAATGTAGCAGAATATGAAGCACTCATATTGGGCTTGCAGAAAGCCATCAGCCTCAATGTGGTCATGCTTAAAGTGGTAGGTGATTCAGAGATAGTGGTATGGCAGGTACGTGACACCATTCACTATTTATTACCACATCTAAGAAGCTACCAAGAAGAGGTATGGCGAATAATATCAAACTTCCAAGAATTTAATATCATTTTTGTGCCACGTAAGCATAATGCAGCTGCCAATGCATTAGCAAACACAGCCTCAAGAATGTCACTAATTAGGGATAGATTTACTATTGAAATTTTGTACAAGACATCTATCCCATATAACATAACTAACTTACGTGTGTTTAATGATGATCAACAGATACTACATTTTATGGCCAATGCTGACATTTTCAAAGATGCAGTAATATATGACAATGAGCATGAGCACTCTCTACAAGCAAGAGTTGATGACATGAAAGGCCACATTATCACAAAATGTGTGGTATCACTGGAAAATCTATATGACTTGCAAGAGCGATTCCAAGGGCCAAGGAACAGCAAGACTCACAGTTCCACCATATCAACAAAAGCTGAGAAAAGTACATACGTTGCTTGAACCCCTCATAGAGAAAGAGCTTACTAAATTGTTGGATGCACGGATCATATACAAAGTTCGTCATTCCACTTGGGTCTCTAACCTTGTTCCTATACGAAAGAAGTCCAAGGAAATCTGCTTCTGTGTCGATTTTCAGAACATTAACCACGCCTTGGAAAAAGATAACTACCCTGTGTCGTTTATGGACCATATCTTGCAAACAATATCTGGGGCACAGATGTTCTCTCTCCTTGACAATTTTCCAGGATACAATCAGGTTCTGGTAGTAGAACCTGACAGACTCAAAACTACTTTCCCTACCAAGTGGGGTATGTTCACTTATAGACGGATACAATTTGGGCTTGTAAATGCAGGCGCAACAGTTTAGCGTGCTATGGACATCGCCTTTCCCAGACTCATTGGGAAAAGCATGGTGGTATACCTCGATGATGTGACTGTGTTCTCCCGAAGACGAGAACACCACATATGACATATTAAGAAATTTTTTGAGTGATGTCGAAGATACGGGATTTCCTTGAACCCCAAAAAGAGCATATTTTCTGTGTTAGAGGGGAACCTCCTCAGACACATTGTTGCCAAGAGCGGTATCAAGATGGATCTAGACCAGGTCCAAGCTATCACATGCATTCCTCACCTGGTTAACAAGAAAGCCATGCAGTCCTTCTTGCGAAAGATAAACTTCCTCCAGAAATTCATCTCAGATTATGAAAAATTAGTCAAGCCCATGCAGGACATGATCAAGAAAGATGCAGTGTACACCTAGAGCAAGAAAGAAAAGCATGCATTCGCCTAGATTAAGAAAGCCATTTTCAAAGCACTCGCACTGTACAACCCAAATTTCAAAAAGGACTTCCTACTATACACCTTTGCTTTTGACAACTCGCTAGCCGCAGTACTCACTCAGAAAGACGAAGCTAATGACGAACATCCCATCTCTTTCATGACTGCAAACATACATGGACCATAACTTAACTACCCTGCCATTGACAACCAAGCTTATGCAGTTTACAAGGCGGTGAAACACTTCATGCCCTACTTCCTGAAAAACCACCACATTGTCTTCGTTCCCTACCCAGCAGTGTATACATTGATGGTACAACCACAGCTGGGAGAACAACGTATGAACTGGATGACATGTTTGCAATAATATGATATTGAAATCAAGCCAATACACACGATCAAAGGACATGGGCTCTACGGACTTTCAATTGTCGCAAAACACACCCAAGAGAGCGAAGAAGAGCTTACTGGTTGGGAGTAGGAGATTGAAATGTATGAAATAAGGTGAGCAAGACCCATGGAAAACACAACCTCTTAGTACGCAGATATACGTTGGTACCTTAAGCATGGCACCATACCATCTCACTTTTCTATCAGACAAAAGAGCACATTATGCTTGAAAGCCTTAGCATGCCAGTCAGTCCACAGAGTGCTTTACAGAAGGCACAATAATGGAGTTTTGCTTAGGTGCTTGGAGACACAGGAATCAGAGAAGGTACTACAATATTTGCATGATGGACTGCTGGGGGTCACTTTGCGGGGAATACCACAACACACAAGGTTATGCGAGCTGATTTTACTAGCCCACATTATTCAAGGATGTGCATGCCTATGCCCACAAATGCCCAGTCTATTAGTGGTGCACCGAAAGAACACGAAGATATGCAACCCCACTACACCCTGTTGCAATTACTGAACCATTCCAACAGTGGGGCCTGGACATTATTGGGGGAATTTTCCCTCGTTTGTCAAAGAAACACCACTATATCCTAATAGCAACTGACTACTTTACACGGTGGACATAGGTAGTTCCACTCAAACAAGTGAACGACCAAGAGGTCATCAGCTTCCTCGAATAGAATATCATCTTATGCTTCGGCATTCTGGTATCACTTGGTTTTGATAATGAAACTTATTTTTTGTCTTTGAAACTCTAGGACTTTGCATTATAAAATGGTATTGTGTTAAAGCATTCATTGAATTACTATCTGCAAGGAAATAGTCTAGCAGAGTCTACAAATAAGAATCTCATTTGTATAATCAAGAAGACTATTTTCTCTTAATAGTGCAACTGGCATACCGCCCTGATGAATGCATTATGGGATAATTGTATAACACCTAAGCCCTCTCTGAACACCTCATCATGCTTCTTGGTTTACGGTAAAGAATCCATCCTCCCGCTAAATATCTACTTGCCTGCTCTTCATCTTTCCCAAGAATCCTAAGGCAAGCCTTGACAGCTGGTTCGACATAGGATGGATGCTCTCCATAAGCTCCAAGAAGAAAGGATGAGAGCAAAAGAAAAATTCATACTCCACCAGAACCATATCAAGAGTTTGTTCAATAAGAAGTCTGCAGGGAAAGCTAGCTTCGATGTGGATGACTTAGTTCTGAAATGGGATAAACCCCATGAAGACAAAGGAAAACATACGAAGTTCCAACCCCTGTGGATTGGCCCGTACATAGCTCACAAGAAGCTTGGACCATACACGTATCTTTTGCGATCACTCGACAGGAGGATTGACAACCTTCCTATCAACTACCAAGACCTCAGGCATTAGTTCCAATAGGTCAGGCCATGCCCATGCCATGTACATAGTTTGCTTGTTGCTTGTTGTTTCATTTGGTTTATTTTTTTTATTATCTTTTATTTTTCTTTGTTTTATTCTGATTACTAGTTTTATTCACGTGCATTTTTTTTGTTGGATATATTACTATTTTTGTTTTTGGAAATAAGTGTTGCCAACTACTACGTTTTGGATTTTGAATAGAGTATGTGGCTAAAATTCGAAGAGACTTGTGACACTACAGCATTTGGCTAGTCTTGTGTCCATTTTCTCTATGCTTGGTTACAACGTTCATCCGATGAAGTCCTAAAAGAAAATACGAACCATCTGTAAGGGAAACTTTGGTCCAACCGTGAACCTATGTCCACACTCGGAAACCCCATGCCTGTACTCAACCTTCTGCTCTGTGTGTTGAAGCTAATCCAATTAGTAGAAACAGAGAAGGGGACAAATATAAAAAATAAAACCTATGTCAGAGGTCTTACATGCTTCTCTAAAGGAACAACCTCTTCTTCTATCAATAAGTCAGGATCCCTCTTCCACCCCAAAAATAAAGAAGTGCCTACGCATAGTTCTCTAAAAAAATATAAAGGCAAAAGAAGAGAAAGTCCTCCTGCGCAGAGAAGTGAAGCATGCAACTCCACCGGGGTACTGACCAGGCTCGCTGGCAGTGGTGCAATGTGTGTGTTCTTACGTGACTCTGCTAGGGTACTGTCTAGGCCTGCTGGCAGCGGAGCAACACCAGAGATGAAAACTTATACTCTGAAAATCTTCAACTCACGAACTAAAATTCCCTTCCCGGATTCGAAACAATGAGATCTAAGCTAAACTTTTGATTGTGTTTGACTGAATTCGCAAAGGGTGAACCATGTATTTCCATGGGGTAAGTGGGGAAACTGAAGTAACGTGCACAGTGATTCAATACTTCCTAAAGGACCAAGGCCCTATGCTAGCAATGAATCGAAATAGAGACGCTGGAGTTCTACCAATGTGTGGCCAAGTGTTGTAGCGGCTACAACCACCCTCCAAAATTTTGGCCTGCACCAACTTCAAAGCCTCCCTTGGAGAGTTTCACTTGATGATTACACACACTCGGGTTCACTCCGTGAGCTCATGTGAATTTTTACATTCGCCTTGCTTGTTTATTGCACTCAAACCTCTGCATGTTGATGTCTAAGTCATGCTTGAGACTGTTTTCTGGTTATGCTCAAAGTCTTTACTTCGTATGTGTTTGATGTGTTCACCATGAAAGCATCTGTCGCCCTCACACATGGAGTCACATTCACTATCGTGCAAGCGTCGTCTCGATCATGAACGATCAATCACAAGTGCAGTGCTTGTCATTTGCACCATTGATCAATCATGTTTAACATATGTATGCAGATGGTTTGGTCGTTTCATCCTCAATTCATGCGAGTGTGTTTCCATATGATCACCTATGCATATTTCGACTTTTCACACACTTAGTCATTTTTGCTAAAGTTCTCATGACCAGACTCTTCACTGACAGCTGGACCATCACCCTACTTTCGACCTGATCGAATGTCAACTAGAATAGCACAGATGCACCAAGCTAGTTCTTTCAAGCTGTGCTACCTGCAAGAATTTTAATCAGCACTCATGCTGGCCACCCAGATGGTCGACTGACTGTTCATCTCAGAAATTGTACAGTTCTCATGAGCAGGCCCCCGGCTGCCCATCAGTCAGCTCATCTCAGAAATTGTGCAAAGATGATGAGCAAGCCGACCTCCTGGCCTTAATGTAGTTCTCCCAGCCAGTAGCTCCCAACATCAGACTGCCTGTTCCCTCCAGGATTTGCACAATTTCTGTTGTCAACGACTGAGCAACCAACTAACAGTTCCATCTGGGAATTGCACAAGCCTAGCTTCCAGTGACCCCAACAGCCAACTAGCAATTCGCTCTGGGAATTTCGCAGAATTGGCTTCCAGTGACCCCAGCAGCCAACTGGCAGTTACCTCTAGGAATTGCATAGATCTGGCTGCCAGTCTCCTGGGCAGTTCCCCTTAAAAACTACACAATCCCTGCCTACTGACCCCTCATGCAACCCAGTCTGTTACACTAGAAAATTGTGCAAATTTGGTTGTCTAGCCCCTGCTGACTGTTCGTTTCAGAAAATGCGCAGAGCATGCCTGCCTTTCTTTCTAGCAACTCAGACTGTTCCTCCCAAAATTTGCGCAATTTTGCCTCCTAGCCGAGCTAGACCTTGTAGTCAGTCACTGTCAACTCAGATCAACTATCTCCATCTCTCAGTGATTCTTGTGCAGTTCTCATCAGCAATTTCTCAGAGACATCATCCCAAATCACAGCCTGCTACCTCTCCCAGTCACTTGAATTCGAATGATCATGTGTCATGGTAGAATAGGAGGTTTTGGATTTGATGTCATCTCATCATGAGTGACTGCAAGTACAGGTACACCAACAAACATGTCAAGGTGATGAATGGGATGAATGAAGGGAGCACATGCAGATGGATAGGTTCACCAACGAACGAATGAGCGAAGCATGCTAAATGGACGAACGTGACGAACATGCACCTTTGCAAACAAGTGAGCCTGTCAAGCCTTCCAGCATGAAAGCAAGGAACAACATGCTAAAGCTTCATCAAGCGAACCAAGGACCATCGAAGACTCCACGCACTTCACCATGTGGAGATGAGGTTATGGTACACCATGGAGACATCCATCATTCAACAACACTCTAGCTCGACATGCACTCTAGCAACAGAATGAATGTGCCAGCAATGTCATGTCAAGTCATGTCGATTGAAGTCGTGAGTCATGTTGCCCACATCTCTACTATGGGTTTTTTGCCAATCAAGGTGATGTAATGTGGAAGTCCAAGAGACCCACTTGTTGAACATAGAGTCATTTAAGTCAAAAATTCAAGGAAGTCGAACAGTCATGAGGGTAGTCGAACAACCACAAGGGTCAATTTCACCCTTGGCTATAAATACCCCCCTCATTTGTACATGAAAGGACTGTTCGGCTCAACTCCTCCCACATAGCTAAGAGAGTCTGTAATCTTTTCTTTGAGGAGTAAGTAGTGGCTCCAACGCCCCACAGACAGGGTTAGTGATATATGGTGTAACAATGTGTCTTGGAACTTTCTTTTAATTCAGAAGCTTGTTAACATGCCAACACTTTTGTATACGTGTATTGTATTTGTTGTAAGACTGGTCTTTAACACTTGAAATGCATGGTTCTTTAACCATGTGTTCTACATTTGAACTGATTCATTTGTTGTAGTGCATCATCTATTAATGGAAATGTGTTGTACATGTTGTCCTGTCTGTGTCGACTGATCTGTCAGATATCAAACAAATCTTTCACACAAACCCTACTGCAACAACCGCCGCACTTGTCTCATACTAATCCATGAGTGTTGTACATGTTATCTTATCTTGTATGTTGTGACAACCGCATCTGGGTGGACTACTTTGCCGGAAGCTGTGCATGTCCTTTTGTGTTATGTGTTCCTAGCCGAGTTGGGACTAATCCCTTTCAACCTAGAACTCACCTTCACTCTCTTCCCCTCACAATGAAAGAACCATTGACACAAGTACACTTACACTCACCAGGCATGCGAACCTCACTTCTCGAAGACAAAGCAAACCACTCTCCTGTGCTGACAAGCAAGAGTTGAGGAAAATCCTTAAGGAAATGGCAACAAGGCCATCATGCCGGATGGGACTCCCACACCAAAAAATGTGAGGTCTAGTTGGGACTTCATACTGGGGTGATCCCCTGAATCTTGGCAAGTCTAGCACTATCAACAGGTTCATACTCACTATGACAACTTTCAAAAATTGGGCTAGCATCCTTCTACCAACTTCAATCTTTCATTCTAGCACTTATTCACCTTGGAAGACAAGCAATATGCTTGTTTATCAATCCAAACCAACTATGATCTTAGCATGATACTCTAAGGATTTCGGCCACCCATTAGGGCACCTATACCTTCTATAAGTATACCCTAATTTTACCATATTAGATCTCCAAAATCATGCACAATCCTCTTACTTCAACCCTTTTTCCTCTGTGTTATACTCTGTTAACTCTCAAACTAAAATGAGTCTCATTCTGTGTACCTCAGACCTCTTGAAATGAGCATATCCAACCCTTCTAGATACCTCAGAAATTTTAGATTCCAAGCCCAACATTGTGACCTTATAACTGTTGTTGTAACCACAAACTAACACCCAGACTAGGTCTCAGATGCTCCTGAAATATTATAGATGGTTGTAGCATTATCCTTCGAAGGTTTTCTCAACAAAAAGGTTCCAAGATCAAACCTTTCAAACTTGACCTTTCTCCTCTTAGCCATACATAAATAAAAAATCTCAGAAAACCATGGGGGATGATTCACCATTTTTGGAGTAAAAAGGTAAAAGGATAAAATAATAATAACAAAAAACCTACTTTTTAAACTCATATTTTCAACTTATCTCCCCACAATTTTACCCAAATTTCAAGTGGGAGCACTCGTTCGATGTGTAATTTAAATTCTCATCCAAGGAGTACCCATGTTACATACTTTCGATGGACCCTTCTACACAAAAACTGAGAAATACATGAAAAACGTGATTGCAATCATGTTTTTTCATGTATTTCTCATTTTTCATGTAGAAGGGTCCATCAAAAGTATGCAACATGCGTACTCCTTAGATGAGGAAATAAATTCCACATCTAATGAGTGCTCCCACTCGAAATTTGAGTAAAGTTGTGGGGAGATAAGTTGAAAATACGAGTTGAAAAAGTAGTTTTTTTTTCTCTCTCAAAAATTTGATGAAGTAATCTAATCTTATTTTATTATTTCCAATATTATTTTTTAATATTCCTTAGGAAACCCATTTTAGACCTCAAAATTTCTCCAATGATTGCAAAAACTCTTCCCATGATCTTCTAGCTACCCATATTCTTGACCTTAACTCGTAAACCATGTTGGAAAATCCATTAAGACAACATTTAATTCACTTTTCTTTACATGGAATTTACTTGTGATATATATTCTTATTTTTCTTCATTATTTTTATGTTCTCATCATCAAATATATGCCAAAATAATAAATATCACAACCATACAAAAATGAGCACAAGATATAGGCTCCAAGATAGGGCAAAACCCCTCCAAGGGGAAAACCCATAAAAAACATCTCTCCTTATAAAATCAACTTCAAAGGAGATTTCCAAAACCAAATCCTAGACCAAGACTACCACAAGGAACCAAACCAGCCAACCTTCCTTCTTCTTCAATGCAAGCGAAACAAAATAAGCTTTACATTACATTGACAAGGTTTGCAACACCTTCCTGAAGTTTTCAGGCCTGTTGCATGACCAGAAACCTAGCCCTCTCACATGTGTGAGCTACTACAGAGATAATATAGGTTTATGAACATAATAGAGCTTGAATCCTTCTTCGCTAGGCTCTTCTAGCCTTCACAATACTTTCGCACGTCTCCTTCAATTGCATATCGAACCTAAGAGATGCTTGCTTGTTCTATTTAAATGAGGTTGAATCTCTTCTTTTTATAGCCCTTCGAAGAGGTTCCATTATCCCTCTCTAGGGCAACTTCTTCTTGGTTGGCTGACTTGGTCTTGGGAGCATTCTAGACACTTCCAAATACAAAATAATTTTTCTTTTCTTGATACAAATGCCTGGAAGGGTCTTTTACATTATGACAAGGACTTTTGACTCATGTAAACCCTTGGAGACCTAATGCCAAATATTTTGAGCATGAAACCCATGATTTTACAAAATTGATTTTTTCTTTTATTCTTACATCATTTTCTTTCTCCATTTGGTAGGTACATGAGTCAAATGGAAATTATGAAGACCAAAACTAGTTACATTTTCCAACACTAAAGGCATCTAACCCGTCAAAATCACCCGAAGGTTACAACTATCCAAGGCCACACCGACCATTAACATGGATGAATTTTTGTCCACGTAATTTCGAATCGGTGACCTAACTTGTGGCTTGAGTAGCTACGACCTAGGGTCATCTAAGCCATCAAAATAACCCGAGCATTACATCTAGACTAGGTCGCACTAGCCCTTAACATTGTTGGATCTTCGCCCACGAGGTTTTGAGCCAATGAACTTTTCACCATGAAGTGTCTTAACAGAACACCATGGAAATTTTCCTGTGAGGTTTTGAGCCGATGACATTTTCACCATGGAGTGCCTTAACAAAACACCATGTCATCGCTAATGGCTTGATTATGGGGATTTGAACCTTGAATCTTATGAATTTCATGATTTACATCATACTTCATAACATGGTGTTTGCCAACTACATCGTCCTCTTAGGCTACAAATATTTTAGAATTATTATTTTAATATATGATAAATTATTTATAATATGATGAAACCGGGTGGTGTTCTACTCCCAAGACTCCTTGGAATGATAGAATCTATCAGATTTGTGATACTAAGAAGGTGGAAGATGGAAACCGCTTCTTTTTAGACTGTCCAACTCTTACTCACATCCGCTCTCAATTCACTAACATCTATCACTCCTCCAATCTTCTTGACTTATTAATCCAACACAACTATAACGATCTTGGAGCACTTATTTCTCTTCCTTTTGATCACAAAAAGAAGATTTTAAAGAACCACAAATATATTTTATTTCTTTTCTTGAGGTTTGGTAAACCGCATTGGTCTTAGTGGATGTTAATCATCATCTTTATCATCAATATTATTTAAATATTTTATTAGTATTTTAATATAAAAATGATATCCATAAAAAATATATATAAATATGTAAATAATATTTTTTAATAAATAATTAATATTTTATAAAAATAATATAAATAGGATATATGTTTAATTGAAAATTATTAAAATACTTATTTAATTAATTTTATTTGCAACAAAAACTTTGTTAATTTGAATATTTATTTTGCATAATGAAAGATGATCACAAGCTTATTAAACTGGGAGGCTCATTTTACATCCTAGTATGAAGGGATGTGTAAGTTCGTCCCTCCACCCATGCTCCTTTAAAATAAAAATAAAAAATAAAAAATAAAAATAAATGTTCTAAATAGACAAACAAGGTTGGTTATAACAAAAATAAAATAAAGTTAGGCAATAAAATATTTAGAAAGTAATTAGAAATAAAAAAAATGTGTGAATCAGATCTATGTTAACTAATTTATGCCTATATCAACTTTATATATAGAAAAAAAAAAATTATAATTGAAAATTTCATTTAATCTTATATATACATTAATTAGCATTTAAAAATACAATTTAAACAATAAAAAATAACAAATTATATTTTACATTCTAAAAAAATTATACATGAAATAATTTGATCCTTCTATATTCATCTTAAATTCATACTTAAAAATTATACATGAAATAATTTTGATCCTTCTATATTTATATTGAATTCATACTTAAGATAAATCATTACTATATTAAAATTAAAATTTCATTGTACACGAAAACTCATCTTCTCTATTGTAGAATTTCACACTTTAGAAACATTATAATTTCAAGACCTTCAACATATTACATATCTCAAACCAGGAACATTATAATTTCAAGAGGAATCACCTCCAACATATTACATATCTCAAATATCTACACCCTTACCCTTTTTCAAACCTGCATTGGGAGACGAATAATTACACCTTTCCGCTGTTTCAAACTTTCATCGGCGAACTTTGTACTATTTATCTTGACTATATTGATTTCTTCTTTTAATTTAACCTCCATTGGGAGACGAATAATTACACCTTTCCGCTGTTTCAAACTTTCATCGGCGACCTTTGTACTATTTATCTTGACTATATTGATTTTTTCTTTAATTTAAATGTTTATCTTACCTTTTTCTTAGTTTCATAGACTTTTTATTACATTCTTGCTTATTAAATCAGAAAGAAAATAAAGAAAACCCTCCACTCCGAAACTCCCGAGTCTCCGTAAATAATTACAACTTTCACCTACCCTTCCTCCGTTCTGTCTCAGCACGCCAGAACTTTTGGTTTATATTTATAAAATAAAATATAAATATATATTAAAATACTATATATTAATAAAATTAAAAGATATATTAAAATATAAATATAAATATTTTATTTATTATATATAATATTTTAATAATAAGTAAAGTTACAGTGAGATACAAAATATTAATAGTATTTGGTTTAAATATGTTATTTGAGAGAATTTAGACATATTAGAGTTAAATAAAATTAAAGTACACAAAATAAATTTAGCATAAAGTAGTGGGAAGATGTTGGTTTTCTAGGTTGAAAACATGCTTTAAATCATTGGTGTTGTTGTAGACTTTTTTCTTGACAATTATGGTAGGGTTGGCCATGTTGTTTGGAAGAGAATTCATGATAGTGTTCAACTAAAGAGCCTATTTCCTTGCATGTAAGCTTATTAATTTGATGTTCTAGTGCATTGAGATGATCCATCTATTTTTTTAGAATGTAAGTGTATTAACTTCTTGTTCTAGTGTATCTAGAGGACTCATTTTTGAAATTATGGCAATCTCAATAGCCTTTAACAATAGAAAGAGAAAGAAATGGCCAAACTCTTCCACATAAAGATACAAGTAAGGAAGATAAATATTCATGCTCTCTTTGACTAAGGATCACATGCAAATCCCATTTTAGCAAAGCTAGTAAACAAATTTGCATTGGAAGTTTGTGATCGTCCGAGCTTATACTCATTAGGATTGGTAAATAAGGAAGCATAGTTAGAGTTAACAAAACAATGCAAAATTAGATTAACTATCACTGCTTATTTTATTGATGAAGTAGAATTATATGTAGTTCCCTTTGATGTATGTGGAGTGGTGTTTGGAAGTCCCTACATGCACATGCAATATGCAATCTTCATGTGCAAAGCCAACTAGTACCAACTCGCCAATGATGGAAAATAATTCACCATCAATGTACACAAAGGAAAGTTAAAAATTTCACGAGTAAGTGCCAACTAAGCCAAGAAAATGACCAGTTATGGCAAGAAGTTTGTCTAATTGTTTTTAAGAGAGAATCATCTTGTAGAAGAGTCAGCAAGAGCAAAGGAAAACTTGGAGGGGTGTACTAAGAAACATAAACAACAACTAGAAGAGTTTCTATAGGCTTATTGGGATGTGTACTAGGAGCCTAAAGGGCTACCACCCAAGAGGGAAGTGAAGCATAAGATCCAGATATTTCAAGACTCCCTTGCTAAACATTGGGTTGTACAATTAGTTTATTATAGAAGAAAGTGAGGTGAAGAAATAGTTGCAACAACTACTGGAATGGGGTGTCATTCAATTGAGTACACCACCATGTGGGTCAACCATCATCATAGTGCCAAAACGAATGGGACTTGGTGGATGAGTATTGATTACATGGCATTGAAGAAAATCACACTCAAGAATAGGTACCCCCACCTAAGATTGATGATTTGTTGAATGAGTTGTAGCAAGCGAAATACTTCACCAAGGTGGATTTAAAGTCTAGATATCACCAATTCCGAGTTAGAGAAAACAATACTTGGAATACTGCCTTCAAAACCAAGCAAGGTTTGTATGAGTGGGTAGTCAAGCCATTTGACCTATGCAATGTACCAACTATGTTTATGAGGTTAATGAATGATATGTTGCACCATTTTTTAGATTCATTTGTTATTTTCTATTTTGATTGTATATTGGTATATAGCACTACCTAGAAGGAACACATCTCACATTTGACATAGGTGTTGGAGACATTAAAGAAGCACCAATTACTAGAAAAATATCAAGAAGTGTGAGTTTTCACAGTAGTCTCTGTTGTATCTAGGGTATGTGATAGGTGGAGGAGAGATAAAAATAGATCCTGCTAAGATGGAGGACATCATGAAATGGTTGGTGCCTACTAATGTTTCTGAGGTTAGGAGTTTTGTTGGGGCGAAAATACTTGAGGAAATTCATAGCCTAATTTTTAGTGGTAGCAACATCACTCCATGCCATAACAAAAAGTGGCGAGAGTTTCCAGTGGGGAAAGAGTCAACAAAGGGTCTTTGATGAGTTAAAGAAGAAGATCATTCAAGCACTAGTTCTTGCACTACCAAAGTTGGCGATGTATTCCTAGGAGATTGAGGACGAGCAACCTTCAAAACCAAGCAAGGCTGCGACTTTTCTACGAGCAAGTTCTGTAGGGCAGGGAAGTCCCTGCCACTCAAGTGAAAACTATGCTTTTAGAAAATTTGCAAATTAATATATGAAGTGGAAAAATTAATTGTCTACAAAGGGGAAATAACTTGCATAAATTTTTGGTGGGTAGTAACCACAAGTAGTTCTCCACATTTACATTTTTACTCCTACTTGTTAAAGTGTTGAAGGACACATAAATAAGGGTGGGAAGTTACTCTTAGTAAGTCTATTTACTTACATCTTGTTCCTATCTATATTTTATAAAAATACTTGATGGTAAATATGTTATTTATCTGAGTATGCCTATTTTCAAAGAATTTAATTTTAGATGGTTTTCTATGAAGCTTAACAATGAAAATTTATTGCACAAATATCTAAAAATCATGGCATACATATTGCAAACTGCATTTAAAAATTATGGAAAAAAAAATGACACAGTTATCCACATGGCATTTTATTGTGGAAAGACTACAATAAGACCTTCAATTTATGGTCCAATCAAATGCTTGAAAAATAATTATTGAAAAATAATTTATTTTTTTTCAAAGTTAAACATTATAACTTGCATTGGCCAATGCCAAACTCATACTACTTTGTCCAATCTGTCAATCCCAAGAAGAAGTTCAAGCTCAAACCCTACTCAGCGTAATTTGGTGATGGAGCTGCACAATCACAAACAGACACAGTCACTGTCACAAATGACTATCCACTGTCCCTTCATCAAATAGCTCCACCATCGCAGAGTGATGTGGGAGAGAATTCACACACATCTGTTCAACCATCACATCCTCCCGACATCATCCTTTCAATTTTTTTGCAGACTTGGTTGTGAGTCCCATACCTCGTCACATGTATTTTGTACCTCAACCTCAGTCTTTGAACTGGGATAATCCTCTGAATGACACTGTCTTGTGTTCGTCCATTAAAACTCTACACATGTTTTGAACGAGGATTAATCTATCGACGGAGTTGGTGTTGCACAACCAACATGCGCTGACATTCATGAAGAGCATGATTGGGAGCTTGAACATCCACCGGCAACAGAGGACCATCCCTGTCTATCCATACCTCCTCTATTTTTTCCTGACCTCCTTGGTGATCCTGCCATCTCTGATTTTTCATGTGTATCTCTGTCCATGAAAGCACCCATTGTTGATCATTCGCAGGACACACCAGATGTGTACCCATCATCCAACAATAGAGAGGACCAATCATTCATTGAAAATCCACTTGATATTTCATTTGCTCTTTCCGGAAACGTAGAGGGTGAACATCCTTCCTTCTCATCTACCCCTCTGTGTGATTCATCGAACCATGAGGATGCCGACCAACATCCTGAGTTTTCTGATCTTGGTTGTCGTGATCTCTTCACCTCATCATCTGATCACGATGTTGATTCACTTGTTGTTAATCCGTCTAAGCCATTGGTCTAGGAAGACCCATTTGTCAATTAAGTTGAAACCCCACAGACTGTCGAGGCACTTCAGCATGAGCTAATGGTTATGTCAAGCCCTCGGTATCCTGAGGTTGGTTTCACTTCTGATCAGGAAATTGTTCAAACATTCAAGGCTTCTTGTCACTCATCTGTATGCATTGAAGATCAATCTAACACTCATATTTCACTTCCTCCGCTCGAACTACAAGATCCCATTTCTCATGCATAAGAGGAATCTTACTCAATAAGCACACTTGCGCAATGTAAGTGGTCTACCTTCCTCATGTATGCTTTCATATCACAATCAAGAGTGTGTGTATGCTTAACATATGCACATAGTGTCACACAACATCATGGTATGTCCACAGACTACATGTCACGCATTTTCACTCATTTTTTTTCTATGGATGCTTGTAAGCTTGGAGTGTGTCTGTCTTCATTATTGTATCTTTCACAGCTGCTGGTCCACACAATCGTGTTGGTCGGGGACCATGCCTTCACCAACATGTGTCAACCAATGCATTGGTGGCTGCATTCGAAGTATCACTTCACGTGATTAGGCCCATGCACCATTAGCTTAGGAGTATGAGTAGCATTTGCTTTCATTTTGCTTTCTTGCATGGTTGTTTGCTTTCTTGCTTTGCATGATTGTTTGCTTTCTTGCTTTGCATGATTGTTTGCTTTCTTGCTTGTTTTCTTAATCACTTTTCTTTTGCATTTACTTTTTCTTCTACTTTTCTTTACTTGTTCATTTGTTTGTTTGTTTTCTTACTCACTTCACTTTCGCTTTTTGCTTTTGCTTCTACTTTCCTTTGTTGTTTGTTTGTTTGTTTGTTTCGTTCATAGGTTAGTTTCGCATGAAACCATGTATGACTCTTGAAACAAGCTGGGTAAAGTAAAAGAGGCCTTATGCAACTATCACTACCTAGTTATCTGTCATCCTACCTCTGTATGAAGAACATGTTACTTCTAGTCCATGATACGTCAATGGAAAATACATACTGTTCGAAGTGATCCTTGGTGAAAACACAATGCTTGTGCACCTACTAGTATCACCTACTCTAGTCGATTGTTTTTGGGTTAACCCTTGTCAGCTCAGTCAAGTAGAGTAAGGTGAGGGGGAAAACCTTAACAGGCACGTCAGAGGTATAATAAACTACTTCTCTGTTGGAACAAACTCTTCTGCTCTCAATAAGTTTGGATCCCTCTTCTGCCTCTAAAATGAATAAGTGTTATGCACAGTTATGAAAAAATGAAAAAAGAAAATTTTCAAAAAATGAAAAATGAATAGGGTGAAAGAAGAGAAAGGCTTCCTATGTAGAGAGGTGATGCAAGTAACTCCGTCGAGATACTGACTAGGCTTGCTGGTAGCAGAGCCATGCTTGTGCTCCTATGTGACTCCGCTGGGGTATTGTCCAGGCCTGCTGGCAATAGAGCAACACTAGAGATGAAACTAAGACACTAACGACTATATTGCTTGTACACCAATATACCCCTCAACCCCAATTGAAACAACAGTGTTGAATTGGCTTGGAATGTGTGTTGATCAACCAAGAGCTTGGAATATGCTACATATTACAATCAAGAAAGTGTGGAAACCAAGACGAACTAAGAACTGAACAATACTTTCAGAGGTGTTAGACTTGCTTTTCACGAACAAGGTCCATTCAGAGAGTTGGAGTTCTAACAGTGTGTCGTCATGTGTTGTAGTGGCGACAACCACCCTCCAAAATTTTTCCTTAGCTTTGTTTTGGAGCCTCCCTACCAACCTTTCACAGTAGCATGTCTTGCTTCATCAAGTACACAAGCTTCAGTGATTTTCTTGCAGAAATACAACCTATCCATCAGAACTTGTTGCACTCACCTCACAGACTATTCTCCCAGACTTGGTCCAACTGCAGGCTGAGCAGCTCCCTAAAAAATTTGCGCAATTCTATCTAGCAGCTTCATGGGCTCCAAAATTGCACAATTCTTCCAGTCAGGCTTCATCCATAAAATTGCAAAATTCTTCCCAGCAGGGCTGCTCAACCTAGAAATTGTGCAATCCCGGGCATCAGTTAGCTGCTCTACCCAGAAATTGTGCAAATCTCCTGGGAAGCCAACCCAACTCTATTACACAACATTTTTTCACTGTCCCTGTACTCCCCGTTCCATGATCCTGGAGGTCCTCTACAGTGAACCCTACATGCTTCCCCTTCATGAAGAAACTTGCAGTGTGTCCCTCTTCATAAGTAGAACAATTCCCTTCTGCATCATTTCCCAAAAATCTTATGTTTTTCATAGTTTACAAGACTGGCACTTATGACCCATGTTCTCCTCGCGCCAATATGTAGGGATTAAAACTATCCCTAGTGCCAACTGAAGTGACTGAGCCTTGTTCCAGTCACACCGATCCTATTTTGGAAAGTTTTTTAAATAAGGAGGTGAAGCTTCCAGCTCTAGAAGCTTCATAACGGAAGTCTAGTAAATGGTTGGGCCGGATGGAGTCAAGGATTTCAGTTTGGGCTCCTTTCCCCTGTAGGATGGAACTACCTCAAGAGGTAAGACCTTCTCCCATGAGAAGAGGAACCATCTCCCATCCATTCATGCTATATAAACCTCCCTTTTTCCCAAGCACAAGCTAGTGTTAATGTTGGTGTGCTATTGCTAATTATGTTTGGAGTAATCAACATGTTATTCATAGTTGTAGCTCTCTAGTTGTGTGTGAGGGAGAAGTGTGAATTTGATTTAATGTGAAGACTAAAGGTAAGAGCCTTAAAACTATCATTGTTGAGGCCACCATGGAATGCTAACAGAAGTGTGTGGGAACCTGGTTTTGTCGGAGGAGAACACCAACGTCAAGACAACGGTTGTAATCTCTTCTTGATTTAATATATATGAAAGTATCGATTGATTTCATACATAATGTGTCATCTCACATGTTTATGGCTTAATGCTTCTTGACTTGTTAAGTAGGTTGAATTGCAATTTGTCTATTATCACTTACAAATATCTTGGAATTGACTTCAACATAAATCTAAACTAGGACGATTGTAGAAAGAAAAGAACTTTGGGGGGCTGGAAAACATTTTATGCTTTTCAAAACAAGTGTAGATAGGTAGAGTTATGGTACTTGAAGACCACTCAAATTCTTTTTAGAATTTTAGTGGTTCTTGTGATTCTTTATGGTTGTGAAGTGTGGGCAAGCAATACATTTGGCATGCAGTGGAAACAAATTGAGAATATTCAGAAATGCTTGATTACAAAAAAAATTCAAAATTAAAAGTGCAGTTCCTTATGATATCTTCTTAAGTGAAATAGGGGTTGCTCCTATTGAAGCAATCGCTATGGTGCGAGTCATAATATATTTAAAAAAATTGAGAAAATGGAAGAGGTCAGACGGAATAAGGTTGTCTTTAATGACATATTGTGCAAAATAAAGAAGACTTGGATGCAACCAAATAACAAATGGTTTAGTAAATGTGGTATTTTATTGAACATGTGTCCCACAAATAGTATAGAGATAAAAAAATTTGATATGGATAAGTTCCAAAAGCCTACTTGGGATAAGGAACTAGGGAGAAAGAAAAAGTATTATATTGAAGAGTTTAATCACACTCATAATCATCAACAAAAAGCATACATAAGGGTCAATATTTCTTGGAGAGACAAAATTCTTATTACTCAGTTACAAACTAATTGTCATCAACTTTTTTGTGTAACAGGGCACTGTAAAAGGCCAAAAGAAGTGTGGGAAGAAAGAGTATGTATTTTTTTTCTCTTTTGAAAAAGTGGAAACAGAAAAGAATTTCATTGTAGAATGTGAGACCTTCAAAGATAGCAAGGAAAGTTATGTAGATATTTTGGCAGCTAGCTCTTGGAATAATTTATTCAGCGAAAGGTTTGTCCAGCACTTGAGAGCGTTTATTGTGAGGCTTCATAGGAAAAGGACTAAATACATGAATCAAATGGGAAAGGAAGCTATATTTAACATTGTGAATGTTAAAATAATTTCTTTCTTTATTCTTTTTGTTGGAAAATATGAATCCACTCTTTGAATCTACCTTGAATAAATGTGCCACTCATTTACAGTCTGGTTTCCAATCATTATTGAGGCTATTACATTTATAGCCAACGGTGTTCCTTTACACTCCTCGACGACAACTCAGGGAATATGCTCTATGTCCTGAGAAACATGCCCGTCTTTGAATCTGACTTTGCAAAACAATTTCCAAGCCTCCTCTCTTAGTAGTGGTTGTATTTATATATATTGGTTTGCATTCATTTCTGGAATGAGATCTCTATTTGGAGTAGAAAATACAACCTTTATTCCTCTGTTCTCACCAAATTCCACGCCCAATTCTTTCAGAGTCACTACGCTCCACATGCCATCTAAACTAAGAAAAAAACCTTTTTCCTGAGATGGATGACAACTTCATGTTCCAAGTATCAACATCATTATAAGGACAACTAGTGTGGTCTAAGTTGATTGCAAAATCCATATGACTCTGCAACTCCGGAATGGAAAGTTGAGCAAGTGCAACCAAAATCACATGATAAAAAACGCTACTTGCCTTGCAGGTGTTGTAGACCATTTTTAGCAATGTTGTTTTTCCAACCCCTCCCATATCATATACAAAAAATATCCGATCGTGGGGAGCATATATAAGCGACCTCTTAAGTAGTATCTTTGCAAATTTAATTTCTAACCTTACTAGTTTGGTGTCTAGTTCATCTTGATGCAGTAAGTTCACCTGTTGTGGTGTCGCGAACACAATTTTTCGAGCATTGTGAAACACAAATAAGTTGGTTTGAATATTTTGAAAAGCTCATCGAAAATTTCTTCCACTTTTGGATCTCTGTAGAGATTTTAGGGTTGAAAAGGAAGCAATCAATTGTCTTCCTCTTCCAATTGCGTCTTGCATCCTTAACATAAATTTTTGCAGAGATTGAGGGGGCGTCTTTTGTGGATCTTTGATTGATCACTAATATCAAGCAAGAGCCTCTTCATGTGATTTGACTTCCCTTCCAGAAGGTGATGATTCTCATCCAACCTTATAACATCATCTATTTGCTGGATGAGTGGAGTGATAGCGCTAATGAGGGCCATTGCTTGCGGCTCTGGTTATAACAACCATTATTGCCTTTTTTTTGGGTTTGTTTTTGTTTGTGGCCTTCGGGGAGATATAACTACATCTTTTGTTTATAATTTGAATATCATTTTTGTTGAAACTTATATATATATATATATATATATATATATATATATATATATATATATATATATATATATATATATATATATATATATATATATATATATATATATATATATATATATATATATATATATATATATATATATATATATATATATATATATATCAAAGGGAAAAAATGAATTTTTTCATTTATATTTGAAATGTTTGCAAATTACATTGTGTTTAAATAAACTACTTCATTCCCACAACCATCAAAGTGTTGGCCTACTTCACTTGACAATAGACCAAGACTTACATTCTCCAATTGAAACATGAGTAGGAACAAGTTACATTGAAGACATGAATTTCTCATACATAGATTGAGACATTTTAATACACATACCATTCATATTCCTCACGCATCAGTTACAATGCTCTAGCACTGTGACGAAACCTGCTTCTGAAGGATTGCCTTATTATCCCACCAAAAGGAACAAAATATCCTCATTCCCAAAAGCATATAGATGATAATCACTATGTAGCATAATTACAAAAGACATAGTGAATACTATTTGTGTTGCTAAAAATCATGATCTTCTCTACTCAAACCTGGTGTCATGATCCATAACTATTCAATTCGAACAAAAAAAAACAGGATTCCCTCATATTTTCAGATGACCATCTTTCATGAGGGTGCCTTTGTAAAAAACCTAGAAATGGATCATATCCACTAATGCCTTGCATCCTTCTTTCTATAATATGTTTTCATCCAAATTTTGTTCTCTATATATGTGGGACATTGATACCCTCTGAAAAGAAGAAAATAATGTGATAATCCTTATCTTCCAGTGAGAAAGGGTTGGATCCTGCAGAGTATATTGTTGATTGGACCAATTGATGATCAACTTAAAGTCTCCAAAATTCAATCTCATCAATATCCAACCACCTTGCATAATAGAGGATGCCCCAAAAGGAAAGGAGCTCGGCCCCAGTGTTGGTGCCATATCCACTACACCACTTAAAATTATATAAGTCACCAGAGCTTCTAAATATTAGCACCCCACTTCCGCAGACCCCTAATGAGGCAGACCAATCAAATAGCTTAAACCAAAAGTTGTGCCACACATCCTTCATATTTATGTATCTTTTAGGATAATTATAAGATAACATCCCTTTCTCTAGGAAGTAGGAAGTGATCTTAATGGAAGTAGCCCACTCTCCCGACTCCCTTTAGTAAAAAATAAAAGTGTTTCACGCCCTCCATATGCCCCATATAATATAGAAAGGGAGAGCTTTGTATTCCTTTTTTTTTGTGAACTAGTTTGTGACACAATATTCCGACGAAGATTGATCCCACATTACTGATAATTTAACATGATCAAGGAGCTCCTTCTATACTTCAACAAAAAATGAGCACTTTAAGAATAGATGGAAAGTGTCCTCCGACTAATCCATGCATAAAGCACATCTACTAAGTCCATAAAAACCCTTCTTTAGTAGGTTGACCATCTAAGGATTTTTTCATGTATCACCAACCAACAAAAAAATGTCAATTTTTGTGGTATATCCCATTTCCACGCTATCTGGAACCACCCAAACTCGCGATCTCTTGACTAATCTTGTGTTAAGAAGCCATAAATTCCCTTTAAAATAATTTTCCCATTATACATGGGACCATTCCATGTAAGTCAATCCTCCGCTTCAGAGAGTGTAATCCCTTCCATATTTATATGGATTATGTATTCCTCCCATTCTCCCGCAAGTGCACTAGAGAGGCTAATATCCCCGTCCTCTTTCCAAGTGATGCACCATACCTCATGTCCCTCATCCACGTAGACATCCTTGAAATGTATAAAACCCCTGTTGTGAAGGGTATCTAATAGTATAGGGGAAAGGGTAATATGTCTAGGAAAACTAATGATGGATATCAGACCAATATATGCATGTGCACCATTCCCCACTATACACTGCATATTTCTTAATAACCATGGAGCGATTTTCAACAAACTCTTCCAAATTAGCAAAGTCACCTGTTGGGATGGGGCACCCGCTCTAATCCATGATATTAGAGAATGGTGCTTTAAATATTTACTTTTAATAAATTGGTGCCAAATATCATCTGTGTTGATATCCCTCCAAAGGTTCTTTATTAGTAAAGACCTACTAAAAGTGGCCAAGTCAGAAATGCCCCAACAACCCAAAGATACCTGTTTGTAAATTTTCTCAAATTTTACAAGATGGAACTTCTTCTTATCCCCAACTCCAGCCCAAACATAATTTTCCATAATAGAATTTAATCTTTGAATAATGGTGGTAGGGAGACATATGATGTGCATCCAATAAATAGCAATGCTCTAGAGCACAACCTCAATCATAACCAATTCCCCCCTAGAGAAGGCCATTTGTTTGACCAAGAAATCAACCTCCTTTGAAATTTCTGCACCAACCATTCCTAGTCACTATTCACATATTGATTTGTTCTAATGAAAAAACCCAGATATCTAAATCCAGCATTCAATGGAAGTGAATTTACCCCAAAAATGGCATCAATCTCCCTGGCCAAAGATGATTCCTGGTCCAGTGCATATAGAGAAGACTTCCCAGAATTCATAATAAAACCAAAATCTTCCCTAAAATCCTCAGGAATGTGAAAAAAAAATTGACATTCCAAAAGAGGTCCCTTCCCTAGTAGAATAATGTTGTCAACAAACATTAAATGCGTCAGAGAGACATACCTAGACAACTTACAACCAATGATAATACCCCTTGACCTAGGATCCCACTTTCTCCTACTCAAACCATCAATCATAATAAAAAATAATAGTGGGGACAAGGGACACCCTTGTATCAATCATCTGGATGCCTTGAAAAACTTGGTTAGAATTCCATTTATAATAACCGCTAGATGTATCGATGCAACACAAGCCATAATTTGTCTTACCACCTTTCTCTCAAACCTAATTTTGCATGGTATCAGCTTAAGGAGCTCCCATTCCACACACACAGAGACACACACACAAGAGAGAGAGAGAGAGAGAGAGAGAGAGAGAGAGAGAGAGAGATACATATATATAGATATAGATATAATTGAAAATTAGTAAAATATTTATAGAATTTATTTATTTTTAAAGTCAATTGAGTTTAGCTAGGGTGGTTGGTCATAATAGTAATTATTCTCCCTACCTAGGTTCAAGTCTTATAAGTTGACATGTTGACACTATAGAGTGCAATGTTTCCCTCTTAAGTGAGTCTATATTGAACGTCCAAAGTTTTATAACCCCAACGGTTAGCTCAAGTGGTCTAGACCCAAGAAGTGAAGTGTGCATTCATGTAGTGGACACATTGTACCCTTACTCAAGACTTGACCATCAAAGCTTGAATTACTTTTTAGAACATCATTGTCTTCACCTTAGTAGTTCAATTTTATCACTAATAATTTAGGATATGATTATGAGACTAGATATAATAAGGTCATGTAGAATGTGGTGCTTGATTCCTTGTCAATGAAATATAGGGAGGAAGGGTTGCAATTTTCCTTATCCTTACTAATGCCAGATTTGATTATATAGATCCACTAGGAATGGCTAGATATTTCTAAGGTTATCCAATTCATCTAAAATCTATACGAGACCCTAAACCTTCCTACAAGATATATTTATCAACATGACACCTTAAGATATAAAGGGTGCATTTTTTGTATAGGACTCTAATCTAAAATGATAAGTGCTAGAAAAATTACATTCATATACCATCACATGTCACTCTAGACTTCAAAAAATATATGAGCAAGTTAGTGATATTTGTTTTGGGATTGCATGAAGAACTAACAAGAATTAAACAATGAATATCCCTAGGACATTCCAAACTTTACGAATCATGGTAGATATATGGCTTGAAATTTCCAGAAACTTTATAGTTGGACACCATAAGGAAAAAAATGAATACATCATCATGTTGGTTATTTAACACCTTTCCGAATATGCCCCCAAAATTTATTTAAATTATCCACCATTGCATAAGTCTTCACGAATCATATTTTTAAATTACATAACATCCTTGATTCCATTGTGATGGATCATCATCTACCTTCACACAAAACAATTAGGTAAGAGTTGCTTGACTTATTGGGAACCTAATTGAAAGAGCACAATTTATCACCACCAAATATATGGATAGATAAAGGTGTTCAATAAGTTACTAAAGGATTCTTTGAGATGGTTTTTGTTGAATTGACTAGGCCAATAGGTTCATTGGATTTGTTTTGGAAATGGCAGTATAATAGTGCCTATTATGGTCCTACTAAAATGTCACCCAATGACTTAGTTGTTATGAAGTAATACTACCATTTTTAGTCTTGTACTTACAAGGCACATATGAGGTTTAAAAAGTGTAATATATAAAATCTTATTGCTAAAGTTGTCATTTCCCTAACAATTAAAGGATAATTGGTCTTTTCTTAAGATAAAGTGAAGGTGTTGTCACTTCAGATTGCACTAGCAACACAAGTGTTGCAGGAGAGATAAAAAGCCTCCTAGAGACAGCCTCTGGGTTGATTATAGACTAGTGCCTAGGACACCTTAAGTAGACGAGTGCATTGCAACATTATGAGTGGGGTTTAAGTTTCACTCCAATTGTTACGTAATAAAAATAATAAGAGGGACTTGGTTCAATAGGCCTTCATTAAGGCAGACTCAAGCTGACAGATGGATCCAAATGCGGGGGGTATAGTGAACATTGCATTTTTCTTCTGAATAAGGTATCTTTGCATATTATCTCAATTCATGTGATATTTCTGTGTTTTTGGTAATATTGTTTTGTATTTCTAGAATTTTGTTATTCTCGCAAGTCAAGTGCGTAACAAGTGTTATCATAGCACTTTCGAGGGGCAGTTGTACCTCTGATTTTGGCAATTTTGTTTTTTTAGGTTAGAGACATGTTTCAATGTCTTTAAACCACAGGATCTGTTGTTGAGCACATAAACCTATGGATTTGGGGAGGCATGCACTTAATAACTACAAGAGGTGGTCACGCTTGTTGGACTACCTTGTAACCCTTGTGGGTACCCATTTGAGTAGTATCACATTAAACAAAACCGCACATCAACTGGAACCGTGCATAGACTAAACTTCCACGTACCCTTGCGTATATCGGAAGCCCCCCCTGGGGTAACCTAAAACCTAACCTTAGACAAGTCATTGACCATCTTGGTGGCACAGTACACTGAGAACAACACTCAGGGAGATTACTCATATGTACATAATGGTAGTGAGGTAGTACAACTAAGGGTGCAGTCGATCCTCCTTAGTTGGTGCTCTGAAAGATTGGGCCAAGTTCTACTATTGGACCTCCACGTATATCAAAATATGTAGCACCTAGCACTCCTTTGTGGCCATAGTTCCATCAGTTATCTGAAGATGCCCACCCCCCCGCCCCACCTTTTCATCCAACTAAGATCGAACGGTTAGGGTTTGACCATCGTTGTACAACTCAGATCTAGTAGTTGGCATTTTGTCGTCGATGTATAGATTAGATTCAAAAATTGGGGTTTTCACAAAACAGATTAGACTCTTTGTGCAATGAGGGTTTTGGTTTCTTTAGTTTATATTAGATTTTCACAGAACATTTGGCAGTATTGAGACTTTGGGGTTTTTTTTACTACAATCGAGCCTCGATTTTCACAGGATATTTGATAGTATCAAGCATTTTGAATTTCATTCACCACGGTATTGATCAGCTAGGAGTAAAAAATATATATATTTTGGGGTCCTCATGAGACACTTGCAAGAGACCTAGCCCGCATTCAAGATGACGAGTTGATCGCGGTGGTACCATTCACCTGTAAGCCACCCAAATGTAGTCCCAAAATTTTCCCGACACGACTTTAAGTGAGCCACATCACTACACTCCTAATCTTTTCGTATTTCCAACCATACTACTCTTAAGGAAGATCAAAATTTGACTGGGGATAATGTATACATGGTACCAGGTCTAAAGTTATGCCTACAGATAAAGTTGAAGCCCTCGAGAAAAAATTCAATGACTTCCAAGCATCCTTTAACAACAAAATCACAACAACAGTACTAGAATCCTTGAGGAAATATCACTAACTCAAGAGGCAAGAACACAATGTTGATGCCCACATAGAAGGAGAATCCAACCATCACATTCGTTTCCATGAAGGCCACCAATATTTGAGCCACTAGACACCCAAGCTAGACATGTACAAATTTGATGGCTCTAACCCAAAAGTATGGGTGACACAAATGGAACAATATGTCCACCATAATAATATATGGGATGATGACACTAAGGGCATCTAAGCTATCAAAATCACCCAAGAATCACACTTGGACCGGGCCACACTATCCCTTAGCATCGTTGGATCTTCACCCATGAGGTTTTGAACTGGTGACATTTTCACCACGAAGTTCCTTAATAAAACACCATGGATCTTAACCCACGAGGTTTTGAACTGGTGACATTTTCATGATGGAGTGCCTTAACAAAACACCGTGTCATCGCTAATGGGGTTGATTATGGGCATTTGAATCTTGAATCTTATGAATTTCACGATTTACATGATACTTCATAACATGGTGTTTGCAAACTACATCACCCTCTTAAACTACAAATATTTTAAAATTATTATTTTAATAGATAATAATTCATTTATAATTGATAAACCATTTTATAGTTTTTTAAATAATATTGATATTCTTTAAATATTTTTTTTATTATCTTAATATATAAAAAATATCCATTAAATATATATATATATATATATATATATATATATATATATATATATAAGCATAAGGAATCCATTGAGGTCATCAATCACCTCACCAACCTTGACACCGCACATTTAATTGAGATTTGTCTCACGTCCACTTTTTTCTGCTTTGAAGGGGAATTCTATGAGCAAACCTGTGGGGTTGTCATGGGCTCCCCCTTGTCCCCGGTTGTCGCTAATATTTTTATGGAAGATTTTGAGTCCAAAGCTTTGGCTTCAACCCGTCTCCTTCCCAAGCTTTGGAAAAGATCTGTGGATGACACTGGTGTCATATGGTCCCATGGCCAAGATGAGTTAAATTAGTTTTTCCAGCATCTCAACAATCAATCTTCTTCCATAAAGATTACTATGGATCAAGAAGTGGATGGGTGCCTACCTTTCCTGGATGTTCTCATTTCAAAGAACGATGACAATTCTTTCTCCCACCAGGTGTTTCGAAGGAAAACTCATACTGAGCAGTATCTTCATGCCAATTCTCACCATTTCCCTGCTTATAAGTTGGGTGTTCTCAAAACACTAGCTACTCGTGCGCTGAGAATTTCTGATGAAAAGAACCTTGATAAAGAGAAAGCTCGTCTGCTTAATGTTTTTTTTCCAATAATGGATATAGTAGGCACCAGGGTCTAAGAGCTTTCCTTAAAGCTAACAGAGGTCCCAAGGTTAAGAAAGACCCTAAAGATCGATTCTCTCAGGTGCATCTCCCCTTCATCCAAGGGACCACTGACAAGATTGCGAGAATCCTTAAGCAGCATAATGTTCCCTCAACCTTAAAATCCCTTAACACTATTCGTAGCTCCTTAAGATTTGTAAAAGATCCAGTTGACCCCAAGGACATGAAAGTTGTTTATGTCATCCCATGTTCCTGTGGGACCCCCTATGTTGGTGAAACTAGGCGCTCTATTTATCAAAGGATTCATGAGCACACAGTTGTCATCAAGCATGGGAGGATAAGGTCTTCAACCTTATCAGAGCCTGCCGAGAAAACTAAGCATCATATATGTATTGAGGAGGCCAAGGTTATTGCTAAGATTGCTCCCTTTCATCACCGAAAGTTTAGGAAAGCCATAGAAATTGAAAGAAGACCGAGCAATCTCAAGATGGATGACAACTAGAAGATTAGCAGTTGTTGGATCGCTGCCCTTTCCTCTTAACCCCCCCTTTTTCCCCCTCGTCATTGTTTTATTTTTGTATTTTTCCCTCTTCTTTTGGATTGTTTAGATTTCCCCTTTCTTTTGGATTGTTGTTTGATTCTCTTTCATTTTATTATTCACCTATTTATTCCTAAGTTATTTCATTTTTAATTGTTATTATTAGGTTTATGGAACCTTCCTTATTATGTTCTTAATTTAATCTTTAGATTTTACCAAAAAGTATTTATTTATTTATTATTATTATTATTATTTTCCAAGATAACTAATTAACTGATCATTTGGTATTCATTTATGTTCAATTTGTAATATAATTAGTAACATTTTTAGTTGATATAAATAGTTTAAACACATTGTCTGATGAATTAATTAATTAATAACACTTTAGATTTTTATCTTAATATTTCATATTTATGTGAATTTATATGCAAGGATAATACTTATATATCATATTTTCATAGATATGGTAATCAAACTCACTATTTAACTTATTATCTTTTTAATTGATACTTTATAAGATTCCCTACAACATTATGGTTTTAGTTGTAGTTAGATGAAGATAAATAAGCAAGTTAACCCATTATTTCATTGTTTGAACTAATATCTATATTTTTATCCTAGTAATTAGCATCAATATGAATTTATTGAGTTGAAAATATTATGCTTAATTACCTTTAAATAAAAACTTTAAAAAAATAATAAATTATTTTACCTTTAATGTTCTTAATTCATATTATTTTAATTAAATATAAATAGTTTTATTTAATTACATATAGATTTATATTAAATAAATTTAACAAATTAACTAACTTATTAATTAAATATCTAATTCTTCCCTAAATCTAGGTCGGGTCAAATATAGTTGTTGCCTAGTCAATTATAGCAGTTACTTTTGGTCAAATTGGTTGTTTCTTTCTAGAAGTTGGAATGCTCAGTCTCTCTATTTAATCCGTTGCCATGGTCTGGTTCTTCATCTTATCGTGACTATGAACTACACTAACTGCTTCCAAACGTGTCGAAGAATGAATTTCGATGTAATTATCACCTAAACTATGTCTCAAACATTTAAACCATATTTTTTAATAAAATTATTAAAAAACTTATTTTATTTATTTTAATATTTATTTTGGATAGTAAAATTTTATTAATAAAAAATATGATGAGAGCCATCTTATATTACAATTTCGTTGTACACGAAGACTCTTCTTTATTGCAGAATTTGACAATTTGAGAGCATTATAATTTCAGAAGTGCGTGCTGCTCCACATATCCGGAAAAAGTTATCAGTCTTGAAATGTATTTATCGAGCTTTTATAAGCTAATTTATATAACGGTATTAGTTTATAATTAAATTAATAAATATAGAATTATCTAATCCTTCTAATAGTAATTGTAGGAGCGGACGAATAATTTTTTCCTTTTCAAACCTCCACAGGGCGACGAATAATTACACCTTTCCAACCTCCATTGGGCAACGAATAATTACACTTTCAGCTATTTCAAACTTTGTCGGCCACCTTTGTACTGCTTATCTGGACTACTTTGATTTTTTCTTTAATTTTAATGTTTATCTTAACTAATTTTTTCTTTAATTTTAATGTTTATTGCAGGATTTGATCATTTGAGAGCATTATAATTTCAGAAGTGCGTGCTGCTCCACATATCCGGAAAAAGTTATCAGTCTTGAAATGTATTTATCGAGCTTTTATAAGCTAATTTATATAACGGTATTAGTTTATAATTAAATTAATAAATATAAAATTATCTAATCCTTCTGATAGTAATTGTAGGAGCGGACCAATAATTTTTTCCTTTTCAAACCTCCACTGGGCGACGAATAATAACACCTTTCCAACCTCCATTGGGCAACGAATAATTACACTTTCGGCTGTTTCAAACTTTGTCGGCCACCTTTGTACTGCTTATCTGGACTACATTGATTTTTTCTTTAATTTTAATGTTTATCTTAACTATATAGACTTTATATTGATTTTTAGGTCGATAGGCTTTTCCTATGCATCAACTTTTCGTCAACACTTTTACTCTGATCCGTTAGATCAGATGAAACACTTTCAACCGTTGATCTGAACCAGAAAACAAAACAATGGAAAATCAAGAAAGCACGGAAAGTCAAGAAAGCACAAAAGCTCAAAAAAGATTCTATGCAAAAAAAATCAAGAAAGCACGAAAAAATCATAAAAATCAAAGATCGAAAGAAAAAAGCTCAGAAAAGCAAAGATTTTTGAGGATTTTTATTTTTATTTTTATTTTTTAAATGCAATGTATTATTAATTTATTTTTATAATTTAATTGAAATATAAATTTTAAATTTTAAATTTAAAAATTAGTTTAGATTTATTTTTAGTTGTAAGTTTATTATGTGTTAAGAGGGACTCTTTTTTTGAGGTATTGATTTTTTAAGTGTGAAAAGAGATTTGATTTTTTTGGCATTTGGTAGATGTAGAGTTAAAATGAATTTAGATTAGTTTAAATATTAACCTTTAAATAACTCACATTAGAGAAAAATACCATGGGAAAAAACCATAGATTAAAAATATAATAAGGAAAAACCATGGGTTGGAAAATTTTATATTTTATATTTTAATTTTAATTTGACTAAGTCAAAATGTTAAACATTGTAACATCTCTCTAAAATAACTAAATTCAATTTAAGTCCATGCTAGCTCCCATCATTTTCCTGCTCAAAAGATAGGCGTTCTCAACACCTTAGCTACTTCGGCAGGCGTTGCAAGTTTATGACGAAAATCACCTTGAAGATGAGAAAACTGACCTCCTGGAAGTTTTTAATAAGAATGGTTATAGTAGGTCTCAAGGTCTTAAGGCTTTTCAAAATGCTGAAAAGGGTCCTAAGAGTAAGATTGACCCCAAGGATTGGTCTTCCAGTGTTCATCTTCCCTTTATTCTAGGGACCACGGATAAAATCGCTAGGATCTTGAGGAAGCATAAGATTCATTCTTCTTTTAGACCTCTTAACACTATATGAAGTTCTCTTCATTTTGTTAAAGACCCGATTAACCCCAAGGATTAGAAAGGTGTTTATATCATTCCCTATTCTTATCGAGCTCCTTATATTGGTGAGACCGGTCGATCCATTAACCAAAGGATTTGTGAACATGCTGCGACATCATGCATGGAAGGTCTCGCTCCTCCGCTTTGGTAGAGCATGCAGAAAAAACCAATCATCACATCTCCATTGAAGAGGCTAAGGTCATTGCGAGGATTGACCATTTTCATTATCGTAAATTTAGAGAGGCCTTAGAAATTGAAAAAAAGACTTGTTAATTAAATAGAGATGACGGCTGGAGTATCAACAGATGCTAGATTCCTGCACTTTCTTCCTAAAAAATTATTTTTATTTATTTATAGATTAATTAATTAATTTTTTTTGTTAATCCCCATATTGCTTAGTTTATGACTCTCTTAAATTATTCTTGGTAATATGAATAGGATTAAACCTTAATATTAATATAATATTATATATAATAATATTCATTAATAAGATTATATAGGGTTATGGATCCTTTCTCACCTGAGGGGGGATGTGAAAAAGAGAGCGAGGAGGGTTCCGTCGGCAGGAGGACTCGAACCAGGGCAGCCTAGGCCATCGGCCTAGGGTGCTGCAGACTAGACCTCATTTTGGATGACGAAGACTAGGAGGTACGGGGTGGGTCAACAAGTTTTCTGTGGAGATGGTCCATACAATGGCCATGTAGGCTGTGGGTTGGATCCAGGGTGCTCAATCTGCAAGGATCCCAAGGAATATGTTTACTGGGACAAATTTCATCCAACTGAGAGGGTACAGTGGATGATTGCAGAGGAGGTTTTGGGCAGGGATTCTTCCTTCGTTTCTCCCATGAATTTCAGAGGCTTGATCCAGTACACAAACCCCACCCCTTTGATCCTTTGTTTACGTAATATATTATACCCTAAATTATTCATTAATCGAGCATGTCCAAGGGTATGAATCAACAATCCAACTGTATATATTTGTGATGCTTACTGGTGCAAATTTTCATTTTTCCACAAATGCATAATAGCGAATAGATTTACCTTAAATTATTCAACGTCCAAAGATATCAATCAACAATCCAGCTGTATAGGTATATGTGTGACGTTTACTGGTGCAAATTTTAATTTTTCACAAAAGCAGAATCGCTGTCAGGGTTTACCGAGAAGAGTTGTGGCAGTGTAGGCGACTAGGCTGATTGAACCAATATCTCTTCTAAAAAAATTCAACAATTCCAATTTAATAATCCTATCGGCCTCTCATTGTACCTTTTGGGACAATTGCTAGTTAACTATATACCGTTTATATTGACTTTTTTATTTTGACCCCTCTTCTAGATATTGACCTTTTCATTTGATTTTTTTCTATTTTCTTGCTCAAAGCATAAAGAAAATGGAGAAAACACTCCATTAAGAGTCCTGGCACGATTTATCTTGACTTTCTTTCTTGCTAATAATAAAAAAATGAAAAAAAAAATTCAATTCATTCTTTTTACGTTAACTAATTTATGTTGATATCAGTTTTATATATTTATTTATAGAAATCAAGTATTTTAATATTGTACATACTAAAATATTAAATGTCCAAATAAACAAATAACTAAAAATAAAATAAAAAATATCAAATACTTCGTAATAAGAATTATAAGGAGATGTCTAATTCACTCAATTCTTAATATAAAAATAATATGTGATATTTAAAATATTCATAATAATAAACAAATTTAATGTGTGTTACTGATAAAATATTTTAATATTCAAGATGAGGTAATATTGACATATACTTAAAAATACATTAATAACAAAAAAAATTAATGTGGACAATTTAATCTCTAGATAAAATTTCTCAATACACATGTTATGCAAAATATTTTAATGCCAATTATATATGTATTATATATTTTTAAAATTTGTTTTGTATATGTCTCATAAAGCAACAACAAAAATTATATTTTATGGGTAAAATATTTGAAGTAGTCTCACTATTTTACATTTTGATATATATATATATATATATATATATATATATATATATATATGCCAATTTTCCCTAAAATCCAATTAAAAAAAAAATGGACTAACAAGTTTAATATAGCATTCCAAAATACAATTTAAACAATGAAAAAATATACATTGTATATGTAAGAGAACCAAATTCATTGGGATCTATAAAAGAGAGAGATCCAATTTTTTTCATGTTTTAAAGTTTAAAATAAGTTTGCACCTGAAGAGATTTATCCCTCTTGCAAACTAAATATGTGATTAAGATATATCTATACTAATATAATAATTTTTCATTAACAAAATTATTGATAAAAGCCTTCTTATATTAAATTTCTTAGTTCGAACACACTCTTTTCTATTGTACAATTTTATAATTTGAAAACATTTTGATGTTAGAAGGAATCACCTGTAACTTACAACAACCCTTAAAATCCAGATATTTGAGATCTTTGAGATTTGTGATTTCAAATGGCAATGATTCTAAATGACAACATCCATTGAGATCCAAAGATATGAGATTTTTGACATCTCTCATTTCACATGGAAATGATTTTAACCATTTACATCCTTTGAGGTGTAAAAATTATTATTTGAAATATTCTCAATGCGTGAATGCATATCATCAATTTCAGTATAATTCGGACCAATATTTATTTATTTTATTTTATTTTATGTTTTATTTTTTTCTTCTTCAGGAAAGAAAAAACTCACAACTTTCTATTAAATAAAAATATGTTTACATAAGCATTTATATAATAAATGTTCCATTATAATCCTTGTTACATATGATTGATAACACGATACAGGGCACACAAACTCCGAAAAGAGCACAAGATATACCCCAACAACAACCATCCACACATCAGATATACCCCAACAACAACCATCCACACATCATTCTAGCACCACTGGACGATGCTCCAAACAACAAGATATGAAAACGGAGATTTAGTGTATAAAACCCTACGATCAACAAGCACCATGCCACATCATAGAGAGATTCAAAAAATATGGGTACGCACGCCTTACAAAATAAAACCCCAAGACATGGAGGCCCTCATAAATCCCAAGTGGGAGTTGTAAATAGCGTGAAAAGGTGGCCAACCCACAAATACAAAAGTTTTCAAACCCCAACAACCAACGCTAGAGGAAAAACTAGGGATACTGCCCCCATAAAATATCTCATAGGATCAACACCCAACATAGGGCTACGATAACAAAAAATAAGTGACAAGACCCGGCAAATCTCATGGCCACGACCTAACAGTAATATCGATGAACCTTCACCGAACAAAGATACAATGACGAAAACTATAAATAGGGTGACAATGACCCTGAGTAGCGAAAGACACAATAATCGAAACTGTAGCGAAGTCCTGAACCCTGGCACCAACAAAGCTTCCACATGGTGACGTCAATGACAATTGCAAAGGAAAGGCGCATAGTTGAGAAAGGCAAGTCAAGAGGCATGAACAAGTGAGTCGATCAATCAAGGTTCACTACACGACTGTCCCATCTGCAACAATGATAATTGGAAACGGTGCGTTTGTGACCCCGAATAGCAGAAGACACACTGAGTAGAACTATAATGAAGTCCCAAACCCCGACACAAAAAGGGCTTCCACATGGAGGCGACAACAAAAACAATAGAGGAGGAGGGCACAATTGAGAAATGCGGGACAAGATCGATGAACAAGAGGACCAAGCAGGCTAGGGTTCGCCACGCGACCTTCCCTTCCTCAACAATCACTCTTTGCAAATTGCACCCCTGGTGGTTATTCCCTACTCGTTTTCCTTAGCAACGAGAAAATGAAGGGACTGAAATTCAAGTTGTTTCAGTTCTCAGTTCTCATAATGATCTTGGCAATAATTATAGCCCCGTGTCACCTAAATCTAACACCCTGAGAGACACAAGGTTAAGGAAAAATGCTCTTGAAATCACTTCCAATTCAAATTTACGTACCAAAGTTAGAGTCACCAGTTTTGGATATCTCAGCTCCTTTGTTGGCAAAGATGTAGTATCACTACCAAAAAGGGAAAGCCACCGCAATTATCACAACAAAGGATCTTGCATCTAAAGGGGCTAGAAACATTATGATAGGAAGATACACATAATTGATTAACATATATATATTATATATTAATAAAATTAAAAGATATATCAAAATATAAATATTGTATTTATTATATATAAATACTTCAATAATGAGTAAAGTTATATTTCTTATATAATATATATACATATAGCGAAAGGATATCCACCATGATTGAAAATTTTTAAATTCTATATTTTGTATTTAAAAATGCTTTAATATAAATTTATATGGTAAGATACAAAATATTAATATTGTTTGGTTTAAATATGTTATTTGAGAGAATGAAGACATATTAGAGTTAAACAAAATCAAAGTAGGCAAAATAAATTTAGTAAAACTCAAGAAAGTATTGGGATTAATGTTGGTTTTCTATGTTGAAAACATGCTTTAAACCATTGGAAAGTGAATGTTGTTGTTGTAGACCCCTTTTTTTGACAATTATGGTGGGGTTGGCCATGATGTTTGGAAGATAATTCATCATATTGTTCACCTAAAGAGCTTATTTCCTAGCATGTAATCTTATTAATTTGGTGTTCTAGTGCATTGAGATGATCCATCTGTGCTTTTAGAATGTAAGTGTATTAACTTATGGTTCTAATGTATCTAGAGGACTCATTTTTGAAATTATAGAAAACTCAATAGCCTTTAGCAATAGGAAGAGAAAGAAATGACCATACTCTTCCACATAAAGATACAAGTAAGGAAGATACATATTATGCTCTTTGACTCGAGATCACATGCAAATCTCATTTTAGTAAAGCTAGTATATAAATTTTCATTGGAAGTTAGTGGTCATCCAAGCATTAGGATTAGTAAATAAGGAAGCATAGTTAAAGGTAACGAAACAATATAAAATTATATTAGTTATCTGTGTTTATTTTATTAATGAGGTAGAATTAGATGTAGTTCCCTTTGATGTATGTGGAGTGGTGTTTGGAAGTCCCTACATGTACGTGTGATATGCAATATTCATGTGCACAACCAACAATACCAGCTCACAAATGAGGGAAAATCATTCACCATAAATGTGCACAAAGGAAAGTTAAAATTTTCACCAGCAAATGCCAACCAAGTCAAGAAAATGATCATTTTTGGCAAGAAGTTTGTTTTATTGTTTTTAAGAGAGAATCATCTTGTAGAAGAGTTAACAAGTGCAAAGGTATCCTTAGAGGGGTGTACCAAGAAACATAAAAAACAACTGGCAGAGTTTCTATAGGCTTACAAGGATGTGTTCTAGGAGCCTAAAGGGCTACCACCCAAGAGGGAAGCAAAGCATAAGATCCAAATATTTCAACGGCTCCCTCGCTAAACATTGGGTTGTACAGCTAGTTTGTTATAGAAGCAAGTGAGGTGAAGAAACAATTGAAAAAACTACTAGAGTGTCATTCGACTAAATACACCACCACGTGGGTCAACCATCATCACAGTTCCAAAAAGAATGGGACTTGGTGGATGTGTATTAATTACATTGCATTGAATAAAATCACACTCAAGAATAGGTACCCCCTAACCAAGATTGATGACTTGTTGAATTAGTTGTAGGAATAATGCCTTCAAAACCAGGCAAGGTTTGTATGAGTGGGTAGTCAAGCCATTTGGCCTATGCAATGTACCAACTATGTTTATGAGGGTAATGAATGATATGATGCACAATTTTATAGATTCATTTTTTCTTTTATATTTGTATTATATACTGGTATATGGAGCACATCTCACCTTTGACGTAGGTGTTGGAGACATTAAATAAGCACCAATTTCTAGAAAATACCAAGAAGTGTGAGTTTTCACAGTAGTATCTGGTGTATGTATGGTATGTGATGGGTGGAGGAGAGACAAAAATAGATCCCACCAAGATGGAGGCCATCATGAAGTGGTTTCTACCTACTAATGTTTCTGAGGTTAGGAGTTTTGTTGGGGTGACATAATACTTGAGGAAATTCATAGCCTGATTTTTAGTAGTAAAAACATCACTCCATGCCATACTAATAAGTGGCAAGAGTTTCTAGTGGGGAAAGGGTAAACAAATGGAATTTGATGAGTTAAAGAAGAATATTAGACAAGCACTAGTTCTTGCACTACCAAACTTGGATAAGCCCTTTCAAGTGGAGATAGATCCCGGTGAGTATGTTATGGGAGTGATCTTGATGTGGGGGGGAAGGCTTGTATTCTACCATTCTAGATTAGTTCACGGGGCAGTTGTTAACTACCCTACTTTTGATAAGGAGGTTTATGAAATGGTGCAATCTGTGAAGAAGTGGAAGCATTATCTAATGGGTAAGGATACAATAATCCATATATATCACTAGCCACTATAGTACTTGCAGGTCCCAAGTAAGTTATCGCTGACAAAAGATATAGTTTTGCAAAAAACTTTTAGAGCTACAAGATAGGGACAAAACAAACTTTAACATATTGGGTTGAAAGGAGAACTTCTAGCCAAAGCTAAATGGCACACCCGAGAGACGGTGGAGGATAAATTTCCTCACCTCATTCACTAGAAGCATTTTAGGACTAAAAGACTCAAAAAATGAGGAGTGATTCATATTTGATAATTATATTATTTTTCATCCACGTCAATTATTTTAGCATGGAAAAAGTGGAGGAATCATCTGATAGGACCATTTTTATCTGCGAGACCCAATTTGGGAAATTATGGCCTAAAATCTTCTCGGAGCATTTTGAGGCATCAAAGAGTGCTTTTTAGGGGGTAAAACTTTGACACTTTTGTGCTGCACTCTTTTCTCCTATTCTACACACAAATACCTTTTCAACAATGCAAGAATCATCTTGGTTGGAGTCCGTATGGAAAATTTATGCCACTCGGAAGTTGACCTTCTTGTTTTGACTAACATAATTCGAGGGGATTCCACATCATCCCCATTTATTCATGGAAAATATGCTAGGCACATGATAATGATGAATAAGACTCTAGAATAGTCCATATTGTAACTTTGGTTAAGATTTAGAGTCAAACCTAACTACTACTTGGCTATTAGGTTATAAATGGGCCACTAGGAGGAAAAGGGGTTCCATTCTTTTTGAGTGCATTTTGTTGCATAGACAAATAGAATAACTAAGAGGGATAGGGAGAGAGCACACATATATTATTTTTGTGTTGTGGTAGCCCATGGGCCACATGCCTTCTTTGTACTTGAAACCATTTTCTATTCAAATAAAGAGAGCAGAGCGACCTCACCTTCCAACTGGGTTTTCTCCTGAAAGGGTTTCCCAAAATATATTTTATGTTAATCGCAGTTTATGAACTTTTAATTCATTATTCTCTATTTTTTCGTAATTACAATTAGAATGTATACACAATAATCAATAATTTACATATCTAAAAATGTAAATAGAAATAAACCGTTGTGGTGTAGATTTTAGATTTTTAAGTACAATTTGTGAGATTTGTTGTGATGAGTTGTCCAGTGGAATGTCCACAAAAATTTACAAATCACATATGAAAAAATAGGAAAGAAAAGTGGATAATGATGCAAGAAAGCAAAAGGATGAAGTGACAAAAGATGGAAAAAAACGAAATAGAAGCATGGTTAACAGTGAAGAAAAAAATGATGTGAGTTATAAATAAAAGTATTTTGTGTGTGGGTTGAGAGGTATATACAATAAATCCTTGAAGGAATACATCACTAAGAAATAGTTCTTGGATAATGTCATTTTATAATGATATTGGTTAGAGATTGAAAACTTTTGAACTTGCGTGTACCCGAGTTGATAATGTTCGAGGTAAAAAACCACTAATGTAAAATATTTTTCGTCATGTGTTATTATGGTAAGCATAAACTAAAAGAGGATCTCAGATCATTAAGAGAGAAACTATATGTGGGTAGAACCATCGATTTAATGTAGTCTACACCTAACAAAGTCATCGATCTTAGTGAGGAGGCAATCAAGTAGATTTCAAGTAAAGAAAAAGGGTCTTGTGTAGGAATAAAATGATGATTGAGGATACGAAAAAGAAGAGATAACTATGAGGAAAAATTTTGCAAGAGATAGAGGACCCATGGATGTGTGTCTATGATTTTTTCCTAGGGAGTATAATGTAGGAGCATCAACATCAAGGTTACAATTAAGTCAGGAACCCAGGAGATTGAGGATGATGAAAATGAGAGTGGTGATATAGAGTAAGAGGGATATGTATGCAAATTTTGATGGAAGAATGGTTGATGAAGCATGTATGAAATTAAGTTTTCTATAGAACTAGTGGATATAACGACTGACAACCCATTTATTCTAGTAGATGGTGATTCTTTCATATGTACTTCAACTAATATTTATGTAGGTACAAGATAATAGCAGAGAAGATCAAGAAGGAAGAAGACCAAATAACTATTAAAGATGAAGAAAAAGGAAAACAAAGGCAAATAATGAGAAAGGACTAATTTAATGAAGAATGCTTGTTAAAGAGGAGACATAAAAAACTAATACCTATTTGTAATTTTTAATGGAAGATATTATGAATATTCTAATAGTGTATGCATATTCTAGAATTTCTATGTAAGAGAAAGTGCTCCAGGGTAGGGTAGTCCCTGCTACTCAAGTGGAAATTATGCTTTTAGAAAATTTGCAAATTAATATATGAAGTGGAAAAATTAATTCTCTGCGAAGGGAAAAGAACATGCATACTTTTTTGGTAGGTAGTAACCACAACTAAGTCTCCTACTTGTTAAAGTGTTGAAAGGCACATAAACAAGGGTGGGAAGCTACTCTTGGTAAGTATATTTATTTACATCTTGGTCCTATCTATCTTTTATACAAATACTTGATGGTAAATATGTCATTTACGTGAGTATGAACTATTTTCGAAGAATTTGATTTTAGATGGTTTTCCTATGAAGCTTAATAATGAAAATTTATTCCACAAATATCTAAAAATCATGGCATAAATATTGCAACTGGATTTAAAAATTATGGCCAAAAAATATGAGGCAATTATCCACATGGCATTTTATTGTAAAAAGGCTAAATAAGACCTTCAATTTATGGTCCAATCAAATGCTTGAAAAATAATTTCTTCAATAATATTGAAAAATAAATATTCCTTTTTCAAAGTTAAATATTATAACTTGCATTGGTCAATGCTAAACTAATAGTGATCAACAACAAATTGATTGATAGATTCCTACCTTGAGGTGGAAAAAATCTAGCAAATATAGAGATGAATATTGTTGTAAAAATCATGGATGAAATAATGGATAGATCATAGGAGATAGTTAGGGAGATATTATTGGATATATTTAAGGAAATAATTAAAACTAATTAGCTAATTATGATGCATTTTTTATGGTCACATATAGTTATAAATATAAATTCCCTTAACAGAGAACTACATCATGCTCCTAACATCCCTTGCTTTTTGAGGGTGTGTCTTTGTGTCTGTTGCCTAGTTACATCAATCACAAATCTCCTAATTTCTCTATATGTAGAAGCAAAGAAAGAAAATAAATAAATAAATAATATTGAGTAATATATGATGATCATGATCCTAATGATGAATAAGAACATCCACTAATACCTATATGGTTTACCCAACCTTAAGAAGGTATTCTTTAACATTTTATTTTTATAATAAAAAGGAAGTGTGAGAAGAATTCCAAAATAAACATAGTTTTATTTATTTAAAAGATCAAGAAGTTTAGTAGTGTGACAAATATTTTGAAGATTACATTGAGTGTGAGTATGAAATGGAAAATTGAAGAATTTTTTTTTTCATCTTCAACCCTCTTAGGATCCCATAGGTTAAACCCATTCATCCCATGAGATTTTGGGAATTGGAGGATGTTCAGTTTCACTCTTAAGTTGATGAGAATTTGTTATTATCTTGCCAATGTTCATTTTCTTCTTAACACTAGTCAATATAGAAAGACAATTTTGGTTTTTAGATGGGGGTTAATCACCTCCGTATAATATCTTAGTTTTCTTTTTCCTTCGAGCTCTTCGTTGTCCCATAATTTCTCCTTAAATTTGGAAGTAACAATATTTTTAATATTGTATGGGTTTTGCAAGATGATCTCTTCCTTTATTTCCCAATGACCCAACCATGATTAGGCATCCTTATGCATCCTTATGCCTCCCCAGTTTGAGTAGAAGGTGGGGGTTTTGGGTAGAGCTAGAAGCAATTTTAGGAACCTCTTCGCATTCATGTTGTATAATTTCTTCTTATACACAAGATTCCCGGTAAATTTTCCTTTCAATGGGGTAAGGCTTGCAGGTGGACATGGTAGGGAGTATTTCCTTTAATCTTAAGGTTCTAGGGTATAAACTACTTTTGGATTTCTTCAATCTTCCTCCAAAAGTTTTTGGATATACATCCATGTAAAATACCAATAACTACTAGAGTTTGAAAAAAAACTTTTTTAATCTTAAATCCTAATATGTATCTATTTATAGTAATTTTTAAGTTTATACCTATACATATATGAATGAAGGAGTTTTCTTTAGTACTATATTTTGGACTTTTCGATGCCGTGGAAAAATTTGTGGTGAAATCTTGATTTGTGTTATTTAAACTGGTTTTTTTTTACTATATATATGGATTCAGCACCCTGAAAAACTCCTAGTGCACTTTGATTGTGTAGGGGTTACCTATCAAGCTTGTGATTTCAATAAATTCCTATGGAATTTTAGAGAAATTAGATCCAAAAAGCCCACGTGAAAATATAAAATATAAAGGTTAATAAATAGGTGAAAAATGGAAAATATTTAGTATAATAATTGAAATTTTTATTAATAGTTATATGTTAATTTAGTTTAAAATGTATGTACAAAAATGTAAAAATTTCATTAATCATTTTGTAGAAATATGATTAAATTAATGAACTCCACATTAACACATTTATATTATTAATTATTTTATGATTTAAAAAAAAAAATCCCCGATTCCCAATATGTTTTAGAATTTAAATTTTTTTATCTTTAGAATATTTTAATTTAATTATATTTTTAAGTTTTTAAAATTAAAATTTAAAAAAACAAATATTAATGTTTCTATTGGTGACAAGGTGTTTTGTTAAGGCATTGGATGGTGTAAAGGTTCCTAGTTGGAAACTTTATGGGTAAAAATCTAATCATGCTAAGGGATGATGTGGGGAGCATGATTTTGAAAACTTAAAAGATCCTCAAATGTAGAAATGAGTCTTTGGGATTAATCACAATGGATTAAAAATTTATTTATTTATTTAATATTATTATATAAATTGATAATTAATCTAGTTTTCAACCAAATGTATATTGAATAGGTCAACCCTAACAAATAATATTATATAAATTAATTATTCTTACATAATATTATTATATAAATTGATAAATAATTTATAATATCGATATAAAATATTTTATTATTACATAATAGATGGTTTCTAACTAAATATTAAATAATTTAACAAACATCTCTTTATCACATATTCTTAAATAATTTTTCCTTTCCTTAGTAATGATTTCACCAATGGCTAATTTTAAATTGCTAACCTTTAACAATGACGCATCCCTGTTATCTGAGCAATGATGCATCCCTACTATTTATTCTTTGAGATCAATTGATTTCTCATCTTGCCCTAAGGATAAACCACATTAGTTGGTTCGAAACCATCCCACTGACGTGATTACTCCAAAAAATTGGTTTCTACATTATGAATAACAAAAGTGTGAGATCCTCAATAATAACTACTCAAACCAAATTAAACAAGTCTAAAATCGTCAATAATAAGTACTCAAACCAAATTAAATATACTAATCATCTGGAGACTCACATAACTTAATAAACTATATATACATATATATTATTTTAATTTAATTTTTTTTTTCTCGGTAAAAAACTAAACTATTATATTATGTACAGGAGTCAAAAATTACACCATGGTAAATCAAGAGAGAATCAGACTCTGGGTATGTCACCCGAGAGCAGTTGAGGCAACCAGGAAACTAGCCCACGCAGGGGCGCCAGACACATAAGCGAGACTGTCCACAAGAGCAAGCCCATGCAGGGGCACCAACCATTTCATCCCACGCAGGGGAGACTGACCTTACCCATTCCATTAACAAAATTTCAGAAACAGAAACAACAAAACAGAAAGCGAAAGAGACCAGAAGCATTGATGCTATAACTGAGCCAAAACAAACAGCAAAAGAGGCCAGAAGACCAGACAAAAAAGCCACAGGAACCTTGTGCTCGGGTGTCATCAATCGTCCATTTGCACTTCCTCTACCCGGCACCAACCATAGGCTTCCCTTTCAGCAGCAGTGGGAAAAGTATCTTCCTCTTCGTCGGTCCCCATCCTCTGATCGTGCTTGCTTTGCTTTGCGTTTTCCGGGTCTGAGGCCAGACCTTTAACCTCCTGCTCCATATCAGCTTCAGGAACCTGTGCTTCGTGCATCTGGTTATCAGTCTTCCTCTGCTCATGTTCATCCAGGGAATCATCATCTTCCCGGGCATTTTCAATGAACGGGACTGAGACATGCGCACTAATCCGCGGATTATTCATGGAACTGCTAAAATTGAAAATAGCAGAGCCGAAGGCAAGCAAGGCAGTCGAGCTCGAAGCCCCTGCATCCATGAATTGAATGGAATGGAGGGGATTAGCTCGAGTGGAGCGAGCAATATTGCCGTGGCAGCAATGGACAACATTGTCCGCTTCGTGACTGCGAGAGATTCCCCCTCTGGAAGTGCCTCGACGACTAAGCAGACGCTGTCGAGGTCTCACCATTCTCACAGGGAGCAAGGGGAAGAAATTCCAACGGACCACGGGGTAATCCAAACCCCCTGTTACCAGAGCCGACTGAGGGATGAGCCAGACAGACGGAGAAGATATCCCGACGGAGACAGAGAGGCCAGGCAACTGCGTTACCACCAACATTCTCTGATCATACACTGTAATATTCCTTATGACCTTACCTGCCCTGCTTTGGAGCTCACCCGCCATAACTGCTGCCGTCGCCTGAGCCGAATTACCTCGCTGGGCATTAACTATCCCCTGCAGCTTCACCTTATACCAACTGCGTCGTTTACTTGCGTTTTCCACGGCTGCCACGTGATGGCTAGTGGCCGGCATGTGGCCATCCACCCACGCCTGTCCCATCTCATTTAGCACCCGCATCCAGGGATTATTTTAATTTAATTAAATATTATACTACTGTGACTTAATAAACTATACATATACATATACATATAAATATACAATATTTCAATTTAATTAAATATTATTAATATTTATAAAAATAATTGGGTTACACATTTGAAAAAAAAAGTCAGGTAACAAAATTATTAAAATTTTTAAAATTAAATATTGATATTACTTTTTTATTGTTTTTAAATTGTTATTATTAAAGATTTATTTTCAAATTTTATATAAAGTAGGTTATACCTTTCTTACATTTATGAGATGAAAATCTATAAATTCTAATTCCATATTTATGGAAAGGATTCAAGGATATTTAACAAGCAATGACGTCTGATGACTGTGTATCCCATTGTTGATTTTACTAATATACTAATATACTAATCCTCTGTATGTTTATATTTATATATGATTTATAATAAGTCAAGTCAGCTTGCATTTTCAATATTGACTCATGACTGCCTAACCATTGCCCTGTATCTCATTGCAAGTTCGTGTTTGTGTTTATATATGATTGTCTCTAGCCCCTTCAGACCCGCGATTTTCTGTTGCGAAGCCAAAAAAATTGGCCATGGCTGCTATTATCACTGAAGTGGCGGCCAATACGGTAAGTAGCGCTATTTCTGCACTCATCCGACAAATAGATGATGTTATTCGGTTGGATGAGAACCGTCAGCTTCTAGAAGGGCAGTTAAATCGTATGAAGATTCTCTTACTCGATGTTAGAGATCAATTTCAAGATCTGCAAAAGACGCCCCCTCAATCTCTGCAAAATTGTCTGCTAAGGATGCAAGACGCAGTTGGAAAAGCAAGAGAGTTGATCGATTGCTCTCGAAGGCGGCAGCGGTGTATCAGTCGCCTCCTCTGCAAGCCTAAACTCTCCACAGAAATCCGAAAGTGGAAGACAACTTTTGATGAGCTCTTTCACAATCTTCAGACCGACTTCTCTGTGTTTCACAGTGCTCAACAGATTGCGTCCGCGGCGCCACAACAAGCGAATCTACTGCTTCAAGACGAACCAGACACCGGACTGGTAGGGTTGGAAATTAGATCTGCTGAGATACGACTTGAGAGGTGGCTTACAGAGGCCCCCCGCAATCGGATATTTGCTGTATATGGGATGGGTGGGGTTGGCAAAACAGCGTTGCTAAAAAAGGTCTACAACAACTACAAGGTAAGTGGTGTTTTTGATCATGTCATGTGGGTTGCAGTTGCCCAATTTTCCATTCTGGAGTTGCAGAGTCGTATGGCTTCTGCAATCAATTTAGACCTCAGTGCCTATTCTTATAATGATGTTGATTCGCGGAAGATGAAGCTGTCGGCACATCTGAGGACGATGAAATTTTTCCTAATTTTAGACGATTTGTGGAGCGCAGTCACTCTGAAAGAATTGGGCGTGGAATTTGGCGAGAACAAAGGGAGCAAAGTTGTATTCTCTACACGAAATAGAGATCTGATTCCAGAAATGAATGCAGACCAGTCCATGCAAATACAGCCACTGCCAAGAGAGGAAGCCTGGGAATTGTTTTGCAAAGTAGCTTTCAAAGACGGGCATGTGCCTGACGAGATAGAGTATATTGCTAAAGTCGTGGCGGAGGAGTGTAAAGGGTTGCCCTTGGCTATAAATGTCATAGCTTCAACAATGATTGGCAACCGGGCTGTAAATGAGTGGAACCTTGCTTTAAGGCAGATTCAGACTGTGGATTCAAATTTTCCAATTACTCATCCTCGACTTGATCGAGATCTGTATGAGCGATTGAGATGGAGCTACGATGGTTTACCCCATGCTCATTTGAAAACCTGTTTTCTGTATTGTGTGATTGCTCCAGAGGACTGGTACGTTCCGGTGCACATTATATCGCACGTCTGGATCGCAGAAGGTATAGTAAAGAGCAAAGATTTGGACTCCTTAATGGATACTGCGCACAGCTATGTAAAGTTACTTGCCGATCGTTCCTTATTCCAATTGAGAGCAGTTGGTGGATCCAGTTATTGGAGCCTTACGTTTGGCGTTCACGATGTTGTGCGAGACATGGCAATTTATGTGGGAGAGAAAGAGGAGAATTTTGTATCCAGGGCAGGTCAACATTGCCCCGACATCGACGCCCTTTTCCCCGACATCGAGACACGCCATAATTGCAGGAGGCTCTCCCTTTTTGGTAGCAATATTACATCTCTCCCCGACATGGAATTGAGATGTCCAAAATTGGTATGTCTATCTTTAACACTCAATCTTGAATTAAAAGAGATTCCAGAAGCATTTTTGCTTAACCTCGTCTTTCTGAGGGTGTTGGGTTTAAATAACACGGGTCTACAATTATTGCCAAAATCATTGTGGCAATTGAAACAACTTGAATATCTTAATCTGAACTATATTCAAATTGAATATGTGCATTCAGGCATTGGCAATCTTTCAAACCTTCAGTTTTTACATCTCAGTGGATGTAAGAGGTTAAAATCATTGCCATGTGAAATGAGAGATCTCAAAAATCTCAAATTTCTGGATCTCAGCGGATGTCATAATTTAGAATCATTGCCATCTGAAATCGCAGAACTCAAAGAGCTCAAATATCTGAATCTCAAGGGCTGTCGTAAGTTACAGGTGATTCCTCCTGAGATCAGACTGCTTACAAATTGTGAAATTCTGCGGTAGAGAAGAGGGACAGGTGATTCCTCGTGAGAGTAAATTGCCCTCAAAATTTCGCGTTCATGTTTGTACTCGAAATTTTAATATAAAAAGGATGTGATCGTATTTTTTTTTAATAAAATTTTATTGTGCAAAATACATTTTTTATATAAATAAATACATTTTCAATTATATTTTTATAATTTATAAGATTTATATTTATTCTTAATTTAATTGATTTAATAATAAAAAATATGTATTTGTTAATAACATTATAAAATCAATTTTTTTTATGAGCAGTAGTTTAATGAGACTGTTTTTTATTAGTTTTTTTTCCCGAGAGTAACAAAAATTTCAGTTATGTTTTGAGAAAATCTGACAAGGATTTTTGTAAATCTAAGTTATAGTGGTTAAATTTCAATTTTTTAGATTTTTTAGGTGATTTTGATGGTGCTGAATCCATTTCCACCATTAGTTTTTTTTGCCCTGGAAGTAATGGAAATTTCGGTTATATTTTGAGAGAATCTGACCAGGAATTTTGTAAATCTAAGTTATAGTGGTTAAACTTCAATTTTTTAGATTTTTTAGGTAATTTTGATGGTGCTGAATCTATTTTCACCATTAAAAACAAAATTCAAACACTGTTTCTAAAAAAACGTTTTAAAATTCAAACGACTCCCTTTAAGATTATTGGAAAGATAAAATGATGTGCAATTATTCACATGTCTCCTCTAAAGAACAAAGATGTAGACACTTTAACGGATAATGTTCACTTCTATGTAAAGCTAGTTGCAGATTGCTCCTTATTCCACTTGGTTTGAAGTTCAGGATGTTGCGCGTGACATGGAAAATTGTGTATCCATGGCAGGTCAACATTGCCCAGACATCGACGCCCTTTTCCCGCACATCGACATTTGAGGTAATTGCAAGAGGCTCTCCCTTTATAGTAGTGACGTCTCTGCTACCAAAATAATTGAGATATCCAAAACTGGTTAATGTAGGACACGATTTTGACTTGGAAGTGATTCCGAAGTATTTTTCCTTAACCTCCTGTGTCATAGGGTGTTAGATGTAGGTAACACGGGCGACAATTATTTTCGGAATCATTGTGGCAAATAAAGCAACTTGAATTTCTGTGTGTGAATTACACGGAAATTGTAGATGTGCATTGAGGCATTCGCAATCTTTAAAACCTTTGATTTTTACATGTCAGAATCCTATCCTACCTGCCGTTCTTTGTTCATCCTCACTTGCTGGTATTTATGGAAATGGAGAAATGAACGCATTTTCCAGGATTCCAGGACGCCCCTTGCTTCTATCCTGGTCTCAATTTCGGGTTTCATGCCCCCTTCAGATTAATCTCAATTCCAGCTCTGCTTCTAAAGAGCTTTTTTTGGTCCATATGCTCTCACTGTTCGCGGATTTCATTTGGCTCATGCTGATCCAGCTCTTTTTAATCTATTTTTGAGGTTTCGCGTTATTTGTGTTATGGTTTGGCTCATGCTGATCCAGCTCTTTTTAATCTATTTTTGAGGTTTCGCTTCACTCTCATGAAGCGTTATTTGTGTTATGGTTTGGATCCATATGCTCTCTCTGTTCGCGGATTTCATACGGCTCATGCTGTCCCAGCACTTTTAAATCTATTCTGATGCTGGCTTCACTCCCTTTCCGTGAAGTGTTATTGTGTTTATGCTGTCTGATCATCAGTCATACTATCTGATACAGCTGTAATTATGTTTTGACTATATTTCTGCCGACTCTCATGTATTTTGATCATGTATTCAGATCTTTATATTCCCTTAATATAATCCATGATGATTTTCTCTCTGAAAAAAGAAATGAAAGCTTTAAAAATTCTCAATTTTCTGAATCTCGGAAGATGTCGTCATTTAAAAAAAGCATTGCCACGTGGAATCGTAGAAATCAATGATTTCAAATATCTGGATCTTAGGATCAGTCGGAGGTGATTCCCCTTAAAAGTATAATGCTCTCAAATTGTCAAATTCTACATTAAAGAAGAGGAGTCTTCGTGTAGAATGAAATTTTAATTTAAGGAGGCTATGATCATAATTTTTATTAATAAAATTTTATTATGCAAAATATATATTCAAATTAACATTGTGTTTGATGCCAATAAAATAAATTAAGTGAGTATTTTAATAATTTTTTAATATTATATTATTTTCTTATAATTAAAATATATATATATATATATATATATATATATATATATAATTTTATTTTATTTTATTTTATGGATATTATTTTTATGTTAATTTTAAATATTATTAATTATACGTAAGTTATTATATATTAAAGTAATAATCTTAAAATAATTATAATTGTCAAATCCTCATGAATCAAGTTAAAAACTTAAAGCCTATAGTAGTGAGAGGGTGTTATAAGTAAAATATGAGAGAATTGAACATATTGGTTTATAAAATGATTTTATTAATTATTTGTGTGATTTATTTTGTTTTTGAGATTGTCTTTTTTAAAGACAATTTAAATAAAAAATGATTTCATTAAACATATAGAAAATGATGAGATTGAATTTACAAAAGTAGATGAGATTGAATTTACAAAAGTAAATTTAATGTTTTTTTCAAAATGATCATTAAGAAAAGAAAAGATATTAGTGTAATTAATATTTATGTTAATTATATTACGATTTAGATATATTTTACTAATCTTAATAATAAATTAAAACAAAGAAGTACATACCATCTTTCCTTCTCCCCTTTAATAAATATAAGAAGATATGTTTTTATTTATTGAATACAAAGTTCATCTCTTGTCACAAGTGGGATTCTTTTCCTATTCATTTTATTTATATCTTTGATATCTTTATCACTTTAGTGATTCTATAAGGTTGTGAGCTTTGGGTTGTAGTTATTCTAGGGAAATTTTGGTAGCCTCAATGGTTAGTTTAATTGTTAGATTCTCTTACGCTAAAGTTCAATAAGGCTTTAAGAAATTGAATCTCATTAAGTTTTTTGGGGTTACATGTGAAATGTACAAAGTTGAGTCAAACATTTAAAATATATATATATATATATATATATATATATATATATATATATATATATATATATATATATATATATATATATAGATATATATATATATATATTGTGTACATTTGGAACATCTTTAGTATGAACTATCCAAAACTCATGCATGTCTAGAATAATCTTGAGTTATCAATGCTTTCTTCATAGGGTGAGATAAACTAAAAAATTGTTACATTCTAGGATAAGTTTGGGAGCCTTAATGGTTAATTTAATTGTTAGATTCTCTTATGCTAAAGTTCAATGAGGCCTCAAGAAATTAAATATCATTAAGTTTGTTTCGGTTACATGTGAAATGTACAAGGTTGAGTCAAACATAAAACTTGGTGTGGGCATTTGGAAAGTCTCTAGCATGAACTATCCAAAGACTCATGCATGTCTAGAATAATCTCAAGAGTTATCAATACTTTCTTGATAGGGAGAGATAAGCTAAAAAATTGTTACAACTTGTAAGTATATTGCATTATCTCATCTAAACCATTACATAGGGCTAAAAGAGTCTATACCAACCTAGATCCATCTTAACTCTGAATCTACCAAACACCGAGAGGGATCAAATCTCTGTGAGGTACAAACCTCTTTTTGATTGAAAATATATTTGATCTCTCTCGGTGCTTGGTAGATCTGAAGTTAAGATGGATCTAGGTTGGTTGTTAATAAATTAATATTCTTAACTAATTAGTTAGGACAAAGAGAATTCCATATTCCTGGGCCCTATATTATAGAGCAGATGAATGATATTCTGGAAATGATAGTAGATCTAGTAGAGATCAATAATATTTGTACAACATATCAATACCAAACAATTATTTTCAGGTTCAAAGGTTTTTTGCCAAAACCCGTGGATCTTTTCCAGTGGATCTTTACGAACTGGACGGTAAACTGTGAGATTCACTTATGCTCAAAGGATTTCTTCATGGTAAAATTTGGATCATTAGAGATTAGAGATCAGGTTTTACATGAGGGTCATTGGTTCTGGGGAAATGCGGGATTATTTATCACCCCATGGTTCCCAAATTTTGATGCTAATACAATGACAGTCTCCAAAATATTGGTATGGGCAAGATTGATAACTTACCCCTTCATTTCTCGCACCCAAAATTACTAGAGGAATCAACAACATGTTGGGGAGATATATTAAGATGGATACACAAATAACTTAAGAATCAATTTATAATTTTCCTGGGATATGTCTAGAGGTAGACCTTAGTAAAGGACTACCTAATTGTATCTTTTTGACACACAACAACCAGAGCTAGACCCAGTTCTTCGGTTATGAGAACACTCCATTTAGATGTCATCTATGTCTTCAAATTGGACATCTACAAACCATATGTCCTTTGGCAAAGAAAGACCCTAAGAGGCAAAATAAACCTATCAAAAAGCCAAAGGGATGGCATTTCCCAACACCACAACCCGACGAAGAAGAGGAAGAGGAGGACTTGGGACCCCCTGTCGTTAAGGAAATCCCAAATCCACATACATCTTTAGTGAACAAAGAATTGAGTCAGCAGGGAACAGGAGGATCAGCTTCACAAAATCCAAGAGAAAAAGGTCACTCGGGCCAAGAAATGTTGAAGGAGAAGGAGATAACAGGATTCAAGCTTCCTTATACATCTAGGAGTTCAGACTCAGATAAGAAACTCCCGATGTAGACAGAAGATAACCAACTAATTATTGTAACAACCACTCATGTTCAAGGAGGATGGAAAAATGTAGAAAAGAAGAAAGGGAGAAAAGGGTGACTAAGACTTTTTTATTAGCCCCAATTTTTTTATTTTTTTTTTAGTTTTTTTGGCTTTGATTTTATGGGCACCAACTTTTTGAGTGGTGCAACTTGGGAATGCACTATGTGCATCTACGTATGTAACTTTTTATAATTAATAGAAAGTTACCACGGAATAAATAAATAAATAAATTATAATATCGATGTAGTGATGATGTCAACATTATTATTAGATTTTATTGAAAATTATTATAAAAATATTAATATCCACAATTAATATATAATAAGATTAATAATAAACTTATATAAGGGTAAAAATTTAAATTTGCATAGTTAAACTTCAAATTTTTTTTATTACTATGGAGTATTTAATGCATATGGGGGATAGTTTAATTGGCCATTGCAATGTATAAAGTAATGTAAACCACAATATTTAATGTTCAAATCCCCATTGGGTCAGACCAACAAAACTAACATATATGAACTATTTAATGTATTGTTTAATGTATGTTGATGACCACTTTACCACATATATTATTAAGTTGTAAACATGCTTTGCTATAATACCATGGGTCAATACCATGACTTATCCAAAAATTGTAACTCAATTCACAATCAAAATAATTTATACATATTTTATTTTATAACATTTTTTAAATTAAATCTAAAAGCAAACGATTATAATTACTTTTGACATATATTTGCAATGTTGCACCGAGTTTCCGGGAAGAGGAAATGCGGGAGCTAGGATACGCACAAGGGGGGAGTATATAAGCAACCCCAAATTCTAGGGATTTTTCGAGGAAACGGGGGACGTTATAGTCATAAAAATTATAAAATTATAAATTATTAAAATTTTAATATATAAAAATAAAGAAATAAAATCCCAAAAATATGTGAATAACCAAATAGAAAATCTTAATAATTATGAAATATACATATAAAGACTAAATATGATCATCATTACATATTATACTATTATCATTTGACATTTTTGCATTGAAAATCTAAAAGTAAATTACTAAATTGAATCCATCATTTGACATTATGCAATGTTCCTTCTAAATTCATCATATGGCATGATGAAAGGTACATCTAAATTAAATTAATAAATTCATCATTTGACAATTGAAATTATGCAATGCACATCAAATTTTCAAAAACGATAAAAAGTAAATTCATCATATGACAATGACATTGACATTATGTTGAAGTCTAAAATAGCCATAAAATACTAAACTAAATGTAAACATAGAAAGCACTGAGTAATGAAATACTAGTAAATCTCTCAAAAAATACTAAATAATACTAATAAATTTTAGCCCAAGGGTGAAATTTAAGGAGTTTTTCATTTTAGAGGGGCAAAATTTTTATAAAACACCCAGTTGATATAGTTAGCTCAACTTTTATTTAAAATATAATTATTTTTTTCATTTTAGCCCTAAAAAAAAGGGCAGCTAAACCATGCAAAACTCATTTGGCCCGATTCGCCTGGGTTTTAGAGGTTAAATTATTGCAGATCACCCGATTTTCTGCTTTCAGATGTTAAATTCTTGTAAATCACCCATTTTCTAGTTTGGGAGGTTGTTAAATTCTTGCAAATCGCCCATTTTCTAGTTTGGGAGGTTGTTAAATTCTTGCAAATCGCCCATTTTCTGGTTTGGGAGGTTTCTGGTTTGGGAGGTTGGATTTGCTACACTCTGGTGCACATTATATCACACATGTGGATTGTAGAAGGTATAGTAAAAAGAAAAGATGTGGAAACCTTAATGGATACTGCTTACAACTACATAAAGTTACTTGCATATCATTCCTTATTCCAGTTGTGAGCAATTGGTTGATCCAGTTATTGGGTCTTTACATTTGGAGTTCACGATGTTGCACGTGACAAGGCAATTTATGTGGCAGAGAGAGATAGGAGAATTTTGTATCCATGGAAGGTCAGCATTGCCCCAACATCAACGCCCTTTTCCCTGACATCGAGACTCGCGATAATTGCAGGAGGCTCTTCCTTTTTGGTTGCAATATTACGTCGATGTCCAAAATTGGTCAGCCTAGTTCTAACCCACAATGAATTAAAAGAGATTCCGCAAGCATTTTTGCTTAACCTTGTCTCTCTAAGGGTGTTATGTTTAAGTTACACGGTGCTACAATTATTTCCAAAATCATTGGGGCAAAATCATTGGGGCAATTGAAACAACTTGAATTTCTTGGTCTGAACTATACTCAAATTGAATATGTGTATTCAGGCATTGGCAATCTTTCAAATCTTCAGTTTTTACATCTCAGTGGATGTAAAAGATTAAAATCATTGCCATGTGAAATGAGAGATCTCAAAAATGTCAAATTTCTGGATCCCAGCGGACGTCATCATTTGGAATCCCTGCCATCTGAAATTGCAGAACTCAAAGATCTCAAGTATCTGAATCTCAAGGACTGTCGTAATTTACAGGTGATTCCTCCTGAGATTAGACTGCTTATAAATTGTGAAATTCTGCAGTAGAGAAGAGGGACAGGTGATTCCTCGTGAGATTCAATTGCTTTCAAATTGTAAAATTCTAAGATATAGAAGAGGAGTCTGTTTGTACTATGAAATTTTAATATAAAAAGCATGTGATTTATAAGACTCATGTATCATTTTTAATTCAATTGATTTAATAAATAAAAATATGTATTTGTTAATAAAAAAATATAAACTCAAATCGTTCTTTAATTATTGGAAGGATGAAACAACGTGCAATTAACTGAAACCCCGAAGTCTCAGTGACGAGCAGAGTTATTTTATGTTATTGAGGTGGTGTAATAATTCCTTCGCCCGTCAACTAATAGAGTCATGATTATATAGTTATTTTTATTTTATATGGTTCACTATACTGATTTGGTATTAGCTAAGTATCGAAATAACATGTTGATATTTTTGCTTTTTTTAAATGTGGTTTATTGTATTGATTTAATATTAACTATGTACATGAATAGCATTCATATGTTATTTTGAGGAATTTAAGGAATCAAGATAGATAACTCACAAATAATATCTACATGTTATTCTGAGGAATCAAGATAGATAATGACATTACAGATAAATATGTCATAGTCCGAGCTTGTAACCCCAAAGAGGAGGAAGACAATAGACCATTCCCACCACACGACCTACACTAGCTTGACATGATGTGTAAATTGAATCTCAAGAATCAAGATAGATAATATCCTGAGCTTCTAACCCCAATGAGGAGGAAGACAATAGAACATCCCCACCACACAACCTACACTAGCTCGACATGATGTGTAAATTGAATTTTAGGAATCAAGATAGATAATTGTATTATAGAAAAACATGTCATAGCCTAAGCTTCTAACCCAAGACAACATATCATACCCACTACACGACACAGGATGTGTATTACTCATGAGAATACTTCCGCTAAATCACATTCAAACTTTTTGGGTCTACCTATTTTAAACTACTTAATGTGGTTCATGATAAGAATAAGATATGTGAATAAGAAAATAAACATCAGAGATCAGAGACCATGGTGAAGATGGTACAAAGGAGGACGATTTGTAACTATCCATCAAGTAGTGTAATTATGGAGAAGAGGTGTAATTATGGAAGAAAAGCATAAAGCTTGGGTGTTGTGATGGTACAAACACGACTGAGATGTAACTATTTGTTTGATCATGTAATTATGAAGAGGTGTAATTATATACCCACAGTAGAAAGCTTGGGTGTGGTGGAGAAGATTTAAACGATTATTTGTTTTTTTTTTTTTTTACGTTATAATTTTATTATATGGGAAAATATATTATTTTTATAATATTAATTTTATTTTTAAAATTAATATATAAATAAAATAAAAAATTATATTAATTTTCTGTATATTTTTTTAAATTAAATGTATATTTTATTTTTAATTTGAAATTATTTTAAAAAGAGAAATAAAATAATATAATAAAATATATAGAATTAAATATAATTACAAAGAAATAAATAAAATAAATGTAATTAAAATATAACTGTAAAAGAAAAACCTAAAAAATACATATGATTTCATCAAGTTGAATGTATTAATGAAAGTATTTAGATATGTTTGTTAAGCGATAAATAAAATGATTTTGTTTTGTAATGTAAAAATTATGTCTATAGTATTATTTTTTTTTTTTTTTTTGGCTAAAGCAAGAGAGGGTCTTTCTATTAACTTAGGTAAAAAATGATTTACACAGGTTACAACAGACGCACAGAACCGCAAACTCCCACAAAGGGAGAGGGAAGAGACCCAAAGTACCCATAAAACCCTCCAAAAGTCAAACAGAAACAATGCCTAGACTGCCCTGGAACCGTAAGTGGGCAAGTGGAACCAAAGTCTGTGCCTCAAAACTGACCGTTGATCTATCTCCTTCCTATCCGGCGGTCAAGAAACAAACACACGCAGAAAAACCCTTAAGCTTCTCGATCAACGCTGACCATTGATCTTTTCCGACTGATCCAATGGCTGGTGTCCATATCACGTGGCTTAAAAACCCGCTGAATACCGTGCGATGAAGGCGATTTGCTTTTTTCCATCCTCTGCCACGTGTTGCTTCCTGAGTGGAATCGCTAGCCTTTCAGAAAAACCGTCTTTGGTTTGGATGGAGCCCGATGAAGGTGGTAAACCATTAGTAGTTTTATCCTTTCGGGCCCACCAACTTGCACGCCAAAAGGTGGCCGTTGATCTTCCTTCTCCAGATCTGATGGCCACAAACCAAATCAGACCGCACATCTGCTCGCGGATTACCCAGCGATGAAGGTGGTAATCACTTTTCTCCCACCACCATGCATCGCTTGCTGAATGGTATTGCTTGTCCTTCGAGAAAATCACTCCCAGGTCAGAGGGTGCCCGATGCAGGTGGTAAATCTCGAGCAGTTTTTGACCTCGGATTTCTTTTCCTTTGACCTCCAATGCATTACACAAGGAAGACATATCCGAAAGGGAGGCCTCCTGAATGGAATGCCTTATGCATGGTGTTGGTGCTCTTAGGCGATCGTCTTGGTATCATATTCTTTCATCTCTTCTCCTATCACAATTTCTGCCTTTGTTCCTGCTTGCAGAGGCACCCTTGGAGAACCGACAGTGCATATCCTCAGATAAACTTTTTGATGTGAACTTAATCTTCGTTGACATGAAGTAAAATTCTGTCTCTTGATCTATTCTGGTACTGTTGTCTGTCGATGAGGGCCCGAGATGAGCATTCCTCCTTCAACCTATCATCCATTACCTCCTCCCACCAACAACACAAGTCGATATGCTTGTTTCGAACCCCCTCATTGGCAATCCAGTCCGCTACTTTGTTGGCTTCTTTGCAGACATGCACCAACCTAAGAGTTCTTAGCACTCTTAGGTGTGATTGGATTCTTTGGTATACTTTCAGAAGCCGCCAGTGTCCTGAGATTTTCTCTGGTGCTGTGCCAACATTTATCCTCTTCACCGAATTAATGACTAATTCTGAGTCAGCCTCAATGATGACATTATGTATGTTGTACTTGAGCAGTGTTTCCAAGCATAATTCCATTGCCATGAGCTCAACCATATTGTTGGTTTCTCTACCTAGATAAATATGGAAGATTACATATATGTTTCCTTCCTCATCCCTCATGACCCCTCCATAACCTGCTTCTCCCAGATTTCCTTTTGAGGCACCATCTATGTTAAATTTTACAAAACCTTGTGAAGGAGGTTGCCAGAAAGCCTTTTCTACTGAGGTATTCTTGTTGATCTTCATAGAACCCCGTGGGAGATTAACCTTAAGCTCTAACTTCTCCAGGATTTCTGGCCTCCCTTTGTCCTATGCGTTTTCTAGTAGCGACACCTCCCAGGATATGAAAAGTCTCTTTGATTTTCTTAAAGATTAGCTTTAGGATGCTGTTCATTGGGTTCGCATTACCCTTGGAAATCTTGTTGTTGCACTCCTTCCAAACATTTCAGACTAATAAACCTGGGGTCAACACCTAGGGGGATTTTAAAATCTCATTATCCGAAAAAAAAATTCGCCAATTTTTCAGTGTAGCAATGATGTCATTTACATGTCTATCTATCTACTCAAAGACATCTCCAACCCAGTTCCAAAGTGTTGTAGTGAATGAGCATCTATTCAAGATATGATTAGTGGTTTCTTCCTGATGTCCACACAAGTGACATCTTGAGGGGCCAAAAAATCCTCTTTTCCTTAGGTTATCCCATGTCAGAATCTTGCCCTGTTGAACTAGCCACGTGAACAGTTTCACTTTCATCTAATGAGGATTATCCCAGAGTTCTTTCCACATCTTATCAATGTTTGAAAAGTTAAGCCCTGTGTCTATCCTTTTGGCCTCTTTAAGGGTGAAGAAACTTGCCTTTTTCTTTCCCCATCTTAATTGATCATCCAAGGTTGAGCTTAAGATTTGTCTCTTTTCTAAAAGACCATTAAGGGCTATAGCTTGAGTATTCAACATGCCCATTTCCCTGTAATCTGGAAGTTTCCATATTCGCCATTTACCATTGTTCCTTGATTGATCCCAATAGTCACTTACCCTCCTTAATCCTTTGTTGATGGTATCTATGTGAATGTCTGCTAATTCTTCACTGCGGAGATTGTCCTCCTGCTGCCAATTATCCTCCCAGAACCAGGCCAGATTTCCATTTCTGATCTCCCAGAAACTATGATTTTGGACTAGAGCCTTGTTCTCCCATACCCTATTCCAAATTGGTGAACCTTTTACTTGTCCTGTCATTCTTATGAGGTTCTTCTCCTGCCAATCCCTAGCATACTTTTGCTTCCATAGTTTTGCCCAGGGGGCTTGTATTTCCTTTAGCCATCTCCACCAGACTTTGGCTCCTAGAACTCTGTTAAGAATTCCTAGGTCATGAAGACCCAGGCCACCATGGGATTTAGGTTTGCATACCCTGTCCCATGCCACTAGGGCCCATTTCCTCTTTTCTTCACCTTTCTCCCAGAGAAAGTCTCTCTGAATGTTTCTTATTTTAATAATTACACCAGCTGGTGCCGGAATGGCTGATAGCATATAGATAGGGATGGATTGGAGGATAGCCTTAGTTAGAATCAGCCTCCCTGCTAGATTTAGGGCTCTATTTGTCCATTTGCTGATCTTATCTCTTAGCTTATTTAGAACAAGCTCCCAGATTTCCTTGTGTAATGGTTTGTCAGTGAGGGGAACTCCCAGGTACTTCGAGCGCAATGACTCTCTTTGAAAGCCCAAAATTCTGGAAAGATTTGTTTGAATTGAAATATCTGTATTGAAAAAGAAAATCTTTGATTTAGTAAGACTTACCTCTGTGCCTGCTGCCATAGCAAACTCACTCAAAATCTACTTAAATGCTTTGGCTTCCTTGACTGTGGGTGTGCCTTGAAGCATAGGATCATCTACAAATTGCTGATGAGTCACTGTGTCCCCACCTTGGGTGAGTCTCAGACCATGAATTCTCCCTTCCTCCTTAGCAGCCCTGATTGCTCTCCCTAACCCTTCCATCATTAGAATGGAAAGGAAAGGAGAAATAGGATCACCTTGCCTGAGACCTCTGGTAGGCTTGAAGGTTTTGGAGGGAGAGCTGTTGAGAAGAATTGAACAGCTGGCAGTGGTAACTAGTGCCATGACCCACTTAATCCAATTGTAATCAAAGCCATAGGCTTTTAGAACTACTCTTATGTACGACTAGCTAAGTTTATCATAGGCCTTTGCTATGTCCAGCTGAATTATCATACCTGCCTATTTATTGGTAATGAGTGAATGAACCACTTCATGTGCTTGAATTATGTTATTAAGAATTTGTCTTCCTTCCACATATCTCGTTTGCTCCTCTGACACTAGGGAAGGGAGGAGAGGTTTGAGACGGTTGGCAATTACTTTGGATATTATTTTGTACACCACATTGCATAATGCTATAGGTCTGAATCTGTCTAGAGAGGTGGCATTTTCTTGTTTGGGGATTAAGGCTATGAAAGATTCATTGAGCACCTTCAAGACTATTTTAAATCTTCGAGAGTCTTCCACTACCTCCAGAATATCCTATTTTACTATCCTCCAACATGTTTTGGAAAAGTCCACATTGAAGCCATCCGGGCCTGGTGCTTTCCCGTTGTGCATCTCTGTAATGACTTCCTCAATCTCTTCCTCTGTTACTGGTCTGTTGAGATTGTAATTGTCTTCTCTAGATACCAATTTAGGTATGTACTGAGTAAATATTTTCGTAAACTGATGTCTATCTACCATGGTTTCCTCAGCAATTCTCTGAAAATGCTGGACTAGAACCTCTTCCATCTCTTCATGAGTGTTTCTTTCTATTCCCTACTGATCTGTAAGTTTCACAATTCTGTTATTGTTTTTGTGAGCTATGGTGGATCTGTGAAAGAATTTGGTATTTCTCTCCCCTTCCTTAATCCATTGTACTCTTGATTTCTGTCTCCAGAATATTTCCTCTTGTAGACATTTGTTTTCCCATTCATGTTGCAGTGACTCTGCCATCTCTTTCCTTTCATCTGTATAGCCTTCTGTGATGAGAATTTGGTTTATTTCCTTTAGTTTCTTTTCCACTTCTCCTTTAGCTTTGAAGATATTGCCAAATTCCTTTTTATTCCACTCTTTGAGTCTATTTTTAATGTGTTTGAGCCTGCAGTGTAGAAGGAACATCTTTGTACCTTGAAAGTGTAGCTCTTCCTTCCACCATTTTTCAATGTTTGTGAGGAAATCTGAATGTGTGAGCCAAGCATTCTCAAACCTGAAGGGGTTGTTCCTCAGTTTACCACATAGAGAAGCTTCCAATTGAATGGGCCAGTGATCTGAACCTCCAAAAGGTAGGATGAGCGCAGTCAGGCTACTTCCCATGAGAAGAAGTTCCTCTGAGATAATGAATCTGTCTAATTTTGAGGCTACTTGGGTAGAGCCCCCCTTTTGTTATTCCAAGTGAAGATCCCATTGTTGGTTTCCATATCTACTAGTTTCATGTCGGTGAGGAAGTTCTGGAAGGCAACAGAATCCCTACCAAGTGTTCTTGTTCCTCCTTTCTTCTCCATGAGTGATTTTATCATGTTAAAATCACCTCCTAGAATCCAGGGTAGAGCTGGGTATCTCTTCTTCAAATCCTCTAGTGTTGTGAGGAGTCGAAGTTTGTCCTCCATTGGCTGAGGCCCATAGACATTGGTGATCATGTAACATTGCCTGTCACCCACCGGTTGGATAATCAAAGAGAGATGGTGTCTGGACGCCTCTGCATCAATCACACCAAATTTCTATGGATCCCATAGAGTGAGAATTCCCCCAGCATATTTATTAGCCTTAACCTCAAGGTATTCATATCTATTTAACCATTTGCTGTGTTTTTCTCTGATCTTCTCCACTGAGCATTTTGTTTCCTGTATGAACACTATGTCAGGTTTTTCCTCTCTAATCCTATTACCTAGATTCCCCTGTTTTCTTCTACTCCCTAGTCCTCTAATGTTCCAGGTTGTGATTTTCATTGAGGTGGGGTTTTGAAGGAGTAACTGGAAATATCTTTCATCCTTCCTGAGTCAATCATGAGTTTGCCACACTCCAGCAACAATTCTTTCTGTCTTTTTCTTCCCCTCCTCTTGCCTGGGTTTTTTGTTAATTTTCTTGTTATTAACCCTATTGATGAAGTCCCTTTATTTTCCTGGTTATCATGTCCTCTTTTGACTCCTGCAGCTATTTGATGTGACTTGTTAAGGAATATCTGTTGTACCTTGTCAACATCCTCCTGAGGTATGGAGTTTATTCCCAGGTTTCCTCCTTGTTCTAGAAACTTTTCCAGCTCTAGGTTCTCCCTTTCCAGGATCTCTTGTAAGTCTTGGTCCTCTGTGCCACTTTCACTTTGAGTCATTTCATGGTCTTTCTCTATCTCCATGGTACTCAAAGGGTCCGTCATGTGTTCATTCTGTTCTTGTGTGAACTCCATGCTGGTCTCTTTTCCTTTCCCCCTTACTGCCTGATTCTCTGTACTTTTTTGGTCACCTCCATCTACTTCTTTTTCTCCTAAGATCTCAAAACTGTTGTAACTTCTTGTTTTTTTATCATTCTCAGTAGGGTTCTTTTGTGTCTTCCTTCCTCCTCCTTTTCCTTTTCCTCCTACTTTGGTGAAACCTGTCTGATCTTTCCCTTTGCTGGTGTTTAGGTATTCTTCCCTTTTATTAAGAGGACAATCTCTAGATAGGTGCCCATGCTCATGACATTTGTGACATCTGAACGGGATGTGCTCATAGTCAACTGTTTGAACCCATTCTTCGTCATAGTCTTCTAGAATGACCTCATCTGGAAGGGCTCCTGATAGGTCCATCTCCACACATATACGGGCATAGGAGGTATATTTTCCTTTTAGAGTTGCCTCTGAAATCTTTAAGAAATGACCTAATTTATTGCCTATAGCTTTTAAAGACTCTGGCATCCAGTAATCTAAAGGTAAGGAGTAGAGTCTAATCCATACCGGTATCGAAGTGAAGGTTTCTCGTTCTGACACAAAGTTCATCGTCCATGGCTACATATAGAGCCCAACAGCTGCAAAGAAGTATGGTCCTCCTTCAAAAATCTTGTCTCTATCCTCCATGTTCATGAACACCACTGTAAAAAAACCTTTGGATCCAAGATGTATATTTAACTCTCCCTTTAGTTTCCAGTTGTATTTTATCCAAGTGTACAACGCTTTCTCTGACGGCCAGATTCCCATAAACTTGCGTATAATGGCATAGTTTTCCATGTGATCCCTGTGCTCTTGCAGAGCTGGATCATTCAATATAACCCGCGGTTTAGTGACGGTTTTGGGTTTGCAAGGCCCCAACTTGGTTCTATTCTCTGGTCCCTGACCTCTGTCCTCCGCTTTCTCCTCCTGTCGGTCTTCCTCGTGGGTCCCTTGTTCTGCATGGGTTTTGTTGCCTTCCGCCTTCTGAGTTTCAGAGTTTTTTGTCTTGACCTCCAAGGATTGTGGAGGCTTGTTCTTGTTCCCTGCTCTTCCTCTGTTTGAAACCACATTACTGTAGGAGGGAGTGGAGCTCCCTCCTCCCTGTGCCTCCATGGTTGCCTGTTACCCGCTGTCACTCTTTTTGTTAAACCCTAGAACCTCCCGAGCACTCCCTCTGCATCGAATTTGCAAATCAAAAATATGTACCTATAGTATTAATATTTATATTTTTGCATAAATTCAAAAATAATTTTCAAAATTTCAATAAATGTTATTTATAATTTCGGATTGGCTATGGAAGTTTGATGGCACATAATTCCCATGGTGGAGGGTGTTTTATTTTCATTTTTTTCTAATGCCTAACAATTCATTTTAAAATTAAAATAATTTTGTGAGTGGTCATTGTGTTGGTGAGTGCTCTAGACACTGTCACTGTTATGTTAGCGCTTTGCTTAATGATGTGAGAATTGATGTTGTTGCAGGAAACTATTATGTTAGTGCTCCCTTCAATGATGTGAGAATTGATGTGGTTGTAGGTTGTTTGCATTGCCCGTCGAGGGGCTAAACAAATGTCGAATTAATATTATTATGTTTCCTTGTGTGGAGGACGAAGTATGTGCAGGAGAATTGGGGTCCTTTGCATAGTCAGTGTTGTGATATTGATGAATGATAAGGTAATTGGTACATTGATGAATGATGAGGTAATTGGTACAGTTTCATTGTGCGAAACTTTACTGTGTCGAGGATGGAGTAAGTGTGGGAGAACTAAGGCCTTTTCCATAGAGGTGCCCTGACACTAACGGGGGTGGAGAGGGAGCTAGCATCATTTTTTTAACAATTATCCTAATCATTGGACTATAAAAGCTAGTATCATGTTTTCAATCCAAGTGACATGTGGTTGCAGGGCATTATTATGTTAGTGGTTTGGTAAATGATGTGAGAATTGATGTGGTTGCAGCTTTTTTGCATTGGTCCCAGGGGGAGGGGGGCTGAACAAATTTGTAATTGATATTATTAAGGAGTATGCGCGGGAGAATTGAGGCTTTTCAGCATAGAATGGGGTGATAAATAAACTGTGTTTTCAATCCATGTGAAGAAAAAGTGTTGTGCGGTAAAACAAATGTGTGGAAGGCTTTGTGTGAGGTTTGTTACAATAATAAATATACAAGTCTTTTTTTTCATTATTATTTAGGAATGTTTTTCGCAACTATGGAAGTAGTTGTGCGAAAGGAACTGTGTGAAGGTGGTTGTGCGAAGCTGGTTTTTCGGAGGTAGCATGTGTGGAGTTTTGAATATCAATGAATGATCGAAGGGAGTTATTGAGTGTGTAAGTATTTGTGCAGATGGTGTTGTGCATAGTAGGTTGTGCATGTGTGGATGTTATGCGAAAGTTTTATGCAAAGTTTATTAAAATAATAAATATACAAATCCCATTTTTAATTCTTATTTAGGGATGTATTTCACAATGTATGATCATTAATTAATATTAGTTTCAAATGTCAATGAATGACGGCATTATTGAGTGCAAAAGTAGTTGTGAAGAGGTGGTTGTTCATGTGCGAGGTTATGCAGAGAATAAATGCATGTGCAGAATTTATGCGGAATGAGGGAAGTGTAGAGGGATATTTTATTTGTAATGTGTTTTGATATTAGTAGATTGTGCACAAGGGTAGTGTTTATTTTATTATTAATAGATTCTACGGAGTGCGGAAGTGCATACAATGAAAGATTGAGAGCTTTTTCTACACAATTGACCGTGTTGTTAGGAGAGAGCGTGTGTAGATAAAAAATGCTTTATCCAACATTTATTTTGTAATGAATGCTTCCTACCCATAATATTTGGGACCCACATTTAATAATATCAGTTTCAAATGTCAATGACTAATGGAAGGGAATTGTTGAGTCTCGAAGTAGTTTTGCAAACGAAGCTATGCGGAGGTGGTTGTGTGTGAGAGATTTTTGCACACAAATGGATTTTCTCTGCAGTTCCATACATATGCATTTGTGTTAGGTTGAAAGTATATGAAAACCATGTTTCTAGATTTGATGTTTTGGTTCTTATGTGGTTTTCTGAATGCCTGAGCAAGTGTAGAGTTAGTGAATTGAATGCTAAGATGAATTGTATTTACCTGTAGCCCTATTTTATATTAATTAGAGGAAAAACATAGAGAAGATGAAAAATATGGATGGAAACTTGATCTTTGTAGCGTGTTTCAGACACAAAAATAGTGGGAGGTGGTGATTTCTAGTGAAACGAGACTACAAACATTTCAAATAGCTAGTATAGTGAGGGAAATACAATATTTGTAGTGATAGAAAAAACAACAGATCGTGTAGCATTTTCCCTTTGCAAATTTCATTTAAGAGCTCAGAGTATTATCCAAGCTTCTGTTACTTTACATAAACTATTATCTTCGAAGATGAGCTTTCATCTTCAATAGTGTCCTGATGGATTTTTTGTTACATTGTGGACGATAGCAATAGTGCAGAAATACATAAGTTGTACAATATTGCAAGCTTCTAAATTGATTCACCTTTCTTGATTTCCTATTCACATTTGGTAGATTCTTAGCTTATTTTCTTGATTGTTGTTACTTTGAACTTGTTTTGTATGGTAAATTATGTTTCTTATGACACGTATAATTCTGTTATTAAATTAGTATATTGTGCTTAGCTTTGGTTTTCTCTACAATACTACAATCTTTTAAACTATTTCACCTTTATTGGTTTCATGTTCACATTTGGCAGTTTCTTAGTTGATTATCATGATTACAATTAGTTTGAACTTGTTTTGTAGGGTACATTTATATTTTTATGACACATATAAAGATGATATTATATCAATGGATTGTGATTAGCTTTGGTGTATTCGATTGCTAAATATTCAATGTGTATTAGTTCTAAATCTATTAATAGTATATGCATTTGTGTTATGTTGAAAGTATATGTCATATTGTTAGTTTTTGATCCTTGACTTGTGTAGTTTATTCGAAGTCATTGGTTTTTTATTTATTTTTAATCATTCTGATGTATGTTCTCTTATTAAGAGAAAACACTTAACTTGTCATGTATGTTGATACACACAAGGTATGAAAGTTTCTCGTTTTTTTCCACACATACATTTTATCACAAAGAAATACTTGTTGAGATGCATTAAAAGGAGACTTAAACTAATACAACATAATAGTAAAAAATATTTAATCAAGAAAATATTCGTTATTTCTAGTTTACAAATTTCTTTTTACAGTTGTTCTTGTTATATTGTGAATTAAATTTTATGTTTTCGGTAATTAAATTATTTCCACATCTGCAAAAATTAAATAGTTTAAATTAAATTTATTTTGTGACTACTTGTTGAATTTTGCGAGAAATGAGTGTGTCAATTCATACATAATCAAATTTGGTTCGGTTTTACAAAGTAGTGGGGAACCAAATGTTAATTTGATTCACCATAGAATGTAAATTTACTATTTGTGGCTATATTGATAGTTTTTTGAGTCTCTAAATTTGACTAAAAATAACTTGAAGTTACAATTGTTAACTTTTAGTAATAAAATTATTTTTGTGTCACCAAAAATCACGAAGTTTAAAATTAAATTTTTCTGTTTGGAACAAGTTTTTCACTGCATCATATGGACGTGTCAAATTTGTTGAGAAATAGTTATGTCATGTTATTTTTAAATAAAATTTGGTTCAATTTTATAAAGTAGTGGGGCCAGCTATCAAGTCAATTCATCATACAAATTAGTTGAATACACGTTGGCGTACTATTTATTTGTTAATGCTTTTGTTCACTTTACTTTTGTACCTATTATTGATGACGTTCTGTATGAAGGCCACAATTTCACGTAGACAGTGAAATTCTCGATAGAATCCAATGAAAATAATTTGAAAAAATACAATCATGATAGTGTTTGAATCATTTTTTTACCGTGGAAATTGATTTAGCACCATCAAAAATCTTTAGGCCACCAAATATCCTAAACCTTAACAGTTGTAAGTAGGATTTAAAAAAAAATGCCAGATTAAAAAAATGGTTTGTAGTCAATTTTGGTTATATCAGCAAATTTTCTGATGGTGTTTTTAATGATATTGAATCTATTTCCAATATTACAAAAACTAATTCAAACACTTGAGCTGTCAATTTTTAATTAAAAAATACTAAAAAAAATCGTATTGCGGTGATTTTTAGCCGAGTGGGAGAATTTATCGGTTCAGTAGACAACATCTATTATTGTATATTATAATTTTTTATTTCTTATGACACATATATCAATGATCTTGAAGTGGAAGAAAAGTGCAATGTAAATGCACAAGATGCTTTTGGAATTTCGATTATTTTTCCTATTTTTTTTCCACTAGAAAAATCATAATTTTATTCATATTGAGTAAAATTACATGTTGTAGATGCTGTAATAGAATATGCTGAATCAAAACTTGTCCCGCTAAAAACAGGATCTAAAAATAATTGACTGTCTATCTATGCTTTCCTACCTTTCTTTTTTTCCACTTTTCGCCAACCCTCATTGTTGGGCATGGCTATTACAATAACCATTTGCGCTTTGTTTGTGGCAGCCAAGATTTCTTTTTTAGAATCTGAGCTTGTTGTAGAGTATGCTCGCTTGTTGCCTCCAATTTCTTGCCCTGGGGTGTGTTTCTCACATTGCTGATGTGGGTTGGTTGTCTTTGGATCTATTGCATATTCAATCTGATTTTCATCATTCTGTAGATTGTCTGGAAAGCTTTCTTTGCTGAGTTTTGGATTATTTCCTCCATATTCTGCTTCTTGAAATATATTGGAGGTTTCTGTGTTCTTTCCCTCTTCTATGTCATCTGCCCATGTGGCTGAAAACTACCATCCTTTCGGCTTTGGTGGCTGTCTTCTTTTCCTTTCTTTTTTGTTTTGTGGGCACGCACTCTGAAGATGTCCAGTTTGATGACATATGCGGCATCGAAAGGCAGTGTTTTCATAATCAAGTGGTTGTGCCCATTGCTTTTCATTGTGGAGTAAGAGAATGTGATCTAGTAAAACTTGACTGAGATCAACCTCCACACAGATCCTGGCAAAAGTATAGATATCCTTGGATAGGTGCTCATTGTCTACTTTTAAGAATTTCCCCAAGGCATTTCCGATACCTTCTAATACTTTGAAGTGCCAAAAGTGCAGAGGTAAGTTATATAATTTTACCCACACTGGCATTTTGGAAACCACCATGGTGTTTGGGTAAAAATCCAGGAACCAAGATGTCATAAAATGGCCAGCATTACCCCAAAACCATGGTCTGTCGTTCAATGCACATTCCTTGTCCTTTACTTTGTCGAATTTGACAATAAAAAATCCTTTTGAACAGAGATGGAGATTGCAGTTTTCTGTCCATATGGAGTAAATCCATTGATGAAGGGCTTCCGATTTGGGCCAAAAACCATTAAACCTACATATCACTGCTTTAGTTAAATAATCAGCATGTATTTCATTTACCTCAGGTATGGTGATTGTTAATGTAGGGTTTTGTGTTGTCTGCTCGACAATGTAGGCCCCAGGGGTTGTATCTTGCTGTTCTGTTTTCGCTTGAGATTCCATCTTCCCTTTTACTGCATCTTTGAAGGAAGCAAGTCCTTTTGAGCTTGTGCCGGAACAACCTCTGTGGAGTCTTGTGCTAGGACAGATGGTTGAGTCATTGCCTATATCGTATTCTTTTACCTTGCGCTCCTCCTGTAGTACTTTCCCTATGTAAAACAGGAGTTGTTTGCACGGTGGGATTCTAGTCCTTTCTTTTATCCTCTGTTTGAGTGTTTTTATCGCCTCCCATTTCCCTATCTTGATGCATATTGTGTTCCCTCCCATGGATCTAATAAAGAGAGCACTTTTTCTTCCTTCGAGCATATCAATTGTAGAAGCTTCAGGCTCCAATGTTGGGATGTTTTCTTGATCCTGAACAATCATCGCATCTCTCTATTGCTAGCTCCGATCTATGATTTAAGGTTGTGATCTAGGGCTGAGAGGAGACTTTTTGTTATCAGGCATCTAGATCTGGGTTTGGTGTAGACTATTTTGTTTGTTGAGTATCAAATCCATTTGGTCAGTGGCAGATTTGAGGTTTTTACCTCCATTCTATTTGCCATTCTGTTATGCTTCTACACATTTAGCCTGTAGCTCGGGCCAGAGGGGTATCTTGGCAGTTGCATGCCCCCAAATCTGTGTTGTGTGCTATGATCCATGGCCAAAAGGAGGCTGTTGGTGAATGTGCCTCCCGATCTAGTTTTGGTACAGGTTGTTCGGTCTGTTGTGTGCCAGATTTGTTGGATCCTTGGCAGATCTGTGAATAAAGTTCCCTTTCATGGTGAGAGGGATCAATCTAGGTCCTTGTAGAAACTGTTCAAGATCTACGTTAGCAAAAGCGGGATCTTGGTGCCGCACTCCAGTTTTCTCAAGTCGAGCTGGTGTTAAAGCGCTGCGGATGAAAAAAGACTGCCTGCAACCAATGTGGGTTGTTACAGGGTTGGATATGATTGTCATGATCGCCATTGTTCAGAACCCTCGTTTTGGCAATCTAGTGACCGGATACCTCAGATCTGGTAGAAAGAAACTCCATTCCATCAAGATGCACCATAGATCTATCTCCACTCCTCCCCTTCAGTTGCTCGATTCCCGTAGCGAGTTGTTAATCTCCCCATACACCAGATTTGGCCGTTGATCTGCTTCTGGGGAAAATCCAGAGGGATAAACCCCTACTGCGCTTGTGGCAGATCAAAATACTTTGCTTGTGGGGAGAGATAACTCAGAGTGTGATTTCTGATCGTGTTGCTCCATTTTCCTTAGTCGTTCTAGATCCAGCACAGATCTACTGCTCTTTTGATTTTCGATCACTCCCTCCTGCATTGCAGTGGCCCATGGATCCAAAACCCACTCAAAGTTGTGCCTTCGTTTGCCTTTGCTCGATCCATCCAGTGATGCTATGCCCATTCTATCCTCTACAGCGTCGATCAGAGTAAACTCTGCGGTCTCTGTCACTACCATTTCCTCTCGGCTCGTCTCTTTTTGGTTCCATGATGGCGCTGTTGCGCTTCGAACCAGCGCTGAACTCGCCGAGATAGAAGCCATCGAAGCCATGAACATAGTTAGATACTAAAACAACAACACAACTTGTAAGTTATTATGCTAAGTTTTTCCTTCAACCATTTTTTTCCTATTATATTAATATATGTTGTCTTTTATATCTTTAATTGTTATTTATTCAGAGTGTCGTGTGTAACAATTTTCACACAAGTAATAGTAACAACTAGTGTTTGTGAAGAAAACGGAGAATTGTAAAGTGAAAAGAGATTTGAATGTGTTATTCATTGAAAAAGTATTTTTTTGCTGCAAATGAAAAATGTGTAGAGGGTGAGGGAAAGAGGCTATTTGCAGCGATATGGTTAACTCACTTGCTAAGATCGATGATAGCTTTGAATAGTTGAGAACTTATGAGAGATATGTGAATATGTCAATGGAAGAGAAAACATGTAACAAGATTGAGTATTGGATTAGCGAATGCTGGGTGTGTTCCAGAGACCATTGATTTTAGAGAAATTGTTTATCTTTGAACAACTAATTTTGATTTCAAAAAGAGGGAAATTAATCTAGGAGGGATAAAGGTTTCTCTAAATCCCAATGCATTTAGATTGTTATTCAAGTTACTGGAACTGAACAAGTGTTTATAGTTGTCCGTTGCAGATAGTTTCATGGAGCCAGAAGCGCGCGTAATTGACATTGCACAGGAATTCATTTATGTAACATCCGAGGTTACTTTTGATCTTTCTATTTTAGATATTTCTTTGTTTAGGCAATCGTTTAGGGATTTATGTTGGCTCTTTTCCCATGTAGTAGGGATAGAAAGTACCTCACATGTTTCAAAATGCATTTTCTATGTGTTTTATGAGACATACAAAAATAATTGTATGTTTCATTGGGCTAAAGTCATTTCAAATGAACTAGTTGTTCAATTACATGGATTACCGAAGAAAAATGGATTCTTTATGATGGAATATATGATAACACTTCTCATGTCAAGGCATGTGTTTGAGGGTTTACCCTGTAATCCTATATTCAAGTTTCGCGAGGAATTAATGTAGTTATGGTATCACATATTGTGGAAGCACAAAGCCTCTTTAAAGTTTTGTTTAATTTAGGATGTGTTTGTGACAAAAGTGTATTGCATGGTAACTATATAGGAGCCTTCTTGACTATCTGCAAAGACTAAAAATTTCCTATTTGGCAAAGGGAAATATGAGGAAAGAGAAAGAAATACAGTTATATGAATTTATGGTTTTGAAGATAGGTCATTTATTTTGCCAATGTTTGTTGAAGATAACTATTTTCTTGTGGAAGACTGTAGGAAATATCATTGTTGGATATCTATATTTGAACAGAAAAAGAAAAGACAAATTATTTCTTTTTCACTTACTATTGGAAAAGTGACTGTGAAGAATACGGCTCACACTATCATTTTTGCAAAGTATTTGGATGCTAATTTCAAATTAAGTGAATATGGAGCTATTAAAGGCTTTGATAGAGGAAAATTTTTCAAGGAACAACTTGAGCCTATGAGGTATGGGAACTTGTTACGAGAGGTAGAGAGAAGAGCAAGGAAAGTCCCAATGTATCAACAAAACATCAAAAAAATGCTAGTAGATGATGAACATATTGTTGAAAAAGAGATCATCAGGATAGGAGAAATATTTAAGCAAAGAGGCACAAACCTTATGGGGAAATCTCAAACTTGCACACATAGCACTAGTGGGACTTCATATTCAAGCAAAAGACGAAAAATAACTACTAGAAGTGAAAAACTTGTTTTCGATAGGCTATTAAGTAGCAAGGATGATGAAGAGACTCCTTGTAGAGTAACTCCAGAAAGAGCACAAACGATTGAATCATTTTGATCCAAGAGTGTGCCTAAAATGGAGAGCATTGACGAAGTGGTGGACATGGAAGTTGACACCATTGTACAACCTAATTGGGTTAGTACTTGTTTGCAACAAAATTAGAGAATAATTGAGGAAATTTTTGAAGAGGACATTACTTTTGATGACCATTTTGTCACATTGCAAGATGAAAATTATGATAGGGGAGGTAAGAGATTGAAGATTGAAATGATATAGCTTTCCAACGAAAAGGTCATTGATTGGGCATAATTAAATGTTGATCTGTCTTCGGTTGGAATACTAGAGCTGATGAAATTGCATCAAGTTGGTGGTGAAGTGCTTGTGAATTCTGTTGGTCGATGACAAACATAAAATATGAAACTGAAGGTAAAAATAAAAGAGCTATAAGATACCCTGAGCCCAAGTCCCTTGCTAAAGACTCCACTGGCGATGAGCAAACCACCATTGGAAATTTCCAGTCTTAGCAGATCTAATATATTTGAGAAACCTGGTAATATTCGAAGTGCAATGAAATCATATATCATTAGTAATATATTTGAAAGATTACAAATTATTAAATCAACATGGAAAGTTGTTTTTGATCTACAACATTTAAAGAGGAGAACTAGGTCTTCCGTAAAATTGGTCAAAAGTGAGTTGGAGGGAGACAGGCAATTCATAGACAATGACCTATTAGCTTTTAGTCAGAAGGCTGATTCATTGTCCGAATTAGGAAAAGATAAAGAAGAATTGTCTGATGTTGATCAGGGGAGGCAGATCAAGGATGAATGGTCTTGGAGAATGAGAACATTGGAGGAAGGACATTATTTCTGAGCGTGGAGACATAGAAAATCCAAGAGCAGATGTGTATCTCAAGGCGGTAGTGATTCTTTAGGATTTAAATGGTCTATGTATTACATATGAATCTATATTAATTTTGAAAGAGAAAGCTGATGGATGATTTAGAGAAGCTAAAACAATCACAACAAACATCATTTGATGATATAACTGATTTTAGTGCTGACAAAATTAGAATATGGCTAATTACTTTTGTTAGTGTCAACAAAGAGTACTTTGCCTCAGTTTTTTAATTGCAAGAAGAAATGAAATAAATTTGGGAGGAGATATTCAATTAATGTGTTAAGCATGACATTATTGTTGCTCTGATGGAAGAATCAATTGAACCTAAAGTGAAGGAATTTGTTTCAGGAAGCCTGATTGCATGAGATAGCTTTGGGATGAATAATATCAGACTATGCTTTTGCATATTTTAAGTGTTTTAGTACATTGAAACATTTTTTGTTGTTGTCAAAGAATTTTAATATTTAAATCTTATGTGTGCAGTAAGATGGAATAGTCTAATACCTAAATGTAATTCCTTATTACCTATTGCAGATGACTTTTGGATATTACAGTTGGCGATATTGCAATTGCAATTCTCATTGGGACAAATGAATTTAGCTTTGTGGTTGAAGTATTAACATTTTCATAAATTCTTTATGCAACATGCGCTATTTTCTGGACCATGGCTTTGTAATCATAACTTATTTGAATTTTGATTACTATCTTTTCTATCTCTTAGTATGTTTACTAATTATGTAAACAATTTTGAGACAACTTTTGACATGGGATGTTGTATGGACTAGGTTCTCGAATATTGTACAGAAAATAATAATTGAACACTTGTTTTCTAGTATTTGATTTTATATTTTATATATTAGCTAATGTTCTGCAATGAATAATAATTAAAATGGATTTCTGTTTATTTTTTTCTTATACTGAAACTTTTTACCAGTTATATCAATAATCTTAGATAATGTTTTACATGTGAACTTGTATCTATTTCATTTGTTGTGACTAGCATTTGAATCTTAATATAATTACACTTGTTGTAACTATGTTGATAACTATTGAAGGCTACTCGGCCATAAATCATGACTATTCTGTTTTAGTTGTCTTTATTTATGAATGCATGTTAAAAAGTGAGAATTGCACACATCACTATTTCATTGTACGAAGTTTTCATTCTGTCGAGATTGGGATGAGAGTTTTCATTATGATTATGCAGAGGAAGCTGCCTAGAGTAAAAGCTTTTCACAACAAAATATGACGCTAATAATAAATAATAATAATAATACATTGAACTATGTGATTTTTTTTTCGAAGCATTGCGAAAAACTCCATATTTCATTTTGCAGTAGTCAATTGAAAACTAGTCTTTGTAAGTAATTTGGTTATAGACATATACAGTTTGTTTACTTAAAGAAAATAAGTCCTACTGAATATAGAAATTTGTTTTATTGTGGAGAGGTTTTTCTTGTGTGAAACCCATATTAAAGCTTCTATTCTAAATCATAAAAGTTACAGTAGTCAATTGTAAATAAGTATTTGTAAAGCGTTACTAAGTACGAAAGTACCTATGTGAAATTGGTTGTGCATGTGTGAAGGTTATTTGAAGAACAAATGCATATGCAGAATTAAGTATTTATAGAACTCATGCTATATATAGAAACCTATTTCAATGTGTGGATATTTTATTGCATCAAGCCCATAATAAATCTTACATTGTATGCACAAATCTATTTCTGCACAATGAAAGATTTTACTAAACAACAATAAACCTAAAAATTATAAAACTAAATTAAATAAAATTATTTAATAATAAATTTTATCAATTGTAAAAAAATTAATAATAATGTTGTGGCTGAAGTTTTACTGGTGATTGTAATCAATGCGAGAGGCGTACACTGCATATGGAAAAGATGCGGAATTATAAAATTGTGTTATGTAGAAGAAGAAGAAGAAGAAGAAATCCATTCATTGTGCAGTGTGGTTTCCTCATTTTCCTACACGACATAATGGCATTAACAGTTCATTACCCTTTTGACGAATGGACGGATCAACACATAATCGAGAATGCAAATGTTATTACCTCTAAACTGACATGGATATAGTAGTGGATGTGATTGTTGAGAGCTTGTAAGTTAACTATCATTATTAGAAAGGATTCACATTTAATTTGTTTCGTACATGGAGTAACTGGTTTCTAAATTTCGAGATTTGTTTTTAAACTATTTCTACTATTTCTCAGAAACATTTTTTTTTTAATTGCTATTTAATTAGAAATTTTTTTCAAACAAATTTCACACGCATAATACTAACAAGTAGTGGAAATAGAAAAAGATAGAAAAATTAGCACTGTCCACAATTACTCTGATACTGAAAATCCCGCAATTTGACAACTGTAATCCGATTTTCCAAAAAAATATGGTTGATTTTCTAAAAATATTGTCAGAATCTCCACTATTGTCTGGCCAGAATTGTGGTGCATTTGGATTATTTGAATTATTTCTACTGTTTCGTGTAAATGTCAATTTTTCTATAGTGAATTGATATATACTAGAAGTGTCTTGTAGAAGGGATTTCAGAGGAAGAATAGTAACAAGTGGTGGTTGTTTAGGATATCGATGGGCTATACCTAAATCAAATTAAAAACGTTGTTGGTTATCAGAATATTTTAAAATTACAGAGAAGAAATGGATTCGAGGGGAAGGAAAGCAGTGATTTGCATTGATACTATTAACTCACTTGCACTCATCGATCAAAGATTTCAGTGGTTGGTTGTGTATCACTTATATGTGAATCTATCTATGCAAGAGAGGAGTAGTGATAAGATTTGTTCTATTAGATCAACGAATGCTACATGCATTCCATAAGTGTTTAATTTTAGAGAGATAGTTTACTTATGCATAGAGAAATTTGATTTAACAACAAGAAAAATTAGTCTACCAACCAAATATACCAGTATTTCTTTGACTTCAGAGACATTTAGGTAGATACTGAAGCTACCGATTCCGAATATGTGCTTAGATTTGTTGAAAGAAAATATTTTTATAGAATCATAGGCAAGTGGCTTGAAAATCATACATGAGTTTGTTTCACCAACTTTTGAGGTTCCTTGTCACCTTTCCTCTCTATATATTACTTTTTTTAGAGAACTAGTTAAATAGTTTTGTTGGTTATGTGTGTTTAATAGGCCAAGCAGCTACTACTAGTGTGCCAACATCCATTCTCTATGTGCTCCATTATTCATATAAACAAATTTGTATTCGACTGGGTTGATCTTATTTCAAATGAACCATGTTTTCAATTAGTACATTCGTTCAAGAGTGGTAGGTTCTTCATGATGTCATATCTAACAATAGCCCTCGTGTTCCAGTCCCCATTGTCTCTTGAAACTACACAATTTATCCTCCTAAGGCCCCATCCCGTAGCCTTCACTACCTGCTTGAACTACACAATTTTTTCCCTCAGTGGGCACTGCGCAAATTTTTCCCTCAGTGGGCACCGCACAATTTTTTCCTTCAATGGGCCCTGTGCAATTTTTTTCGTCAATAGGGATTGCGTATAAATTTCCCTTAGTATGGCCTGAGCTGTGCACTGCACAGTCTCATTGATCAAGCTTGACCCTTGGTTGCTTAAACTACGGAATTTCACACTCACTGGCCTTCTCTCCTGACCTATCACCCAGTCCTGGCCTAGTTCATGAATCCAAATGCTCTATCTTAGGATAGGGATTTTCATATTGATGTCGTCTTGTCATGAGTGAGTTACAGATGTAGGTACTCTGTTACACCATGATGGGATGATGAAGAAGGAGATGAAGAAGGGGAGCATGCAGAAAGACATCTTTGCAGCTGAAACATGCAAGCTCATCGATGAAAGCAAGGCAAAGGGACAAAAGTTTGAAACTACCATCCAAGACTAAATATCATTGAAGAATCTGCATCACCAAGTCATGCAGAGGAGAAGAGAAAGAATATCTAAGAAGACATCCAACACTTAACAACAACAATGACTTGACATTGCCACATCACCAAGCAATCCACGTCAGCAGTTTCATGTCATGTCATGTCATGAGTGGTCATATGCTACATCACTATTGTGGACCATGTATATTATATTCAAATGTATTGTAAAGTGTAATTCCAAAGGACACACATGAATATGGAGAGTCATGTAATTTGAAGAGTCATAGGAAGTTGAACAGTCATGAGGGTGGTCAAAGAGTCACAAAGGGGAAGCATCACCCCTTGGTTATATATACCCCCTCATTGTATGAGAAAAGTACTTTTTCACCTTGGCTCCTCTAGCAAGGCATTAGACAGATCATCTAGTTCTTTTAGGAGCAAGAAGTGGCTCCAATGTCCCACTATTGGGGCTAGTGATGTACATTGTAAACACGTGTCTTGGAACTTTTTATTAATAACAAAAGCCTATTAAGGCCAACACATTCTTCATGCATGGACTATGAAATTTTGTAAGACTATTCTATGGACATTTGTATTTCATGTTTTCTTTCACATGTACTGAGATGGTTGAATTATTTTGGTTATTTTAGTGCTTATCTTATTGAGAGTGTGTTGTAATGGTTTTTATTATTGTCCCATCCTTGTGGACTATTCCGCGAGATAATAGACAAATATTTCCTTGTTTGTTGGTTGTGACAACCGTTGCACATGTTGTGGACTATTCCACTGGATGTTAGATGGATCCTTCTGGTTCATGTGTGTCTATTCCTGGGTGGTCCTATTACCTCTCACTTAGAGGCTAACTTTTCTTCCCACTTTGCAGTAGAAGAACCTTCACATAGTCGCAAATCCACACTTACCAAGCACACCTCCCTTTCTTTTCGAAGACACCATTCCATTCCTCTCCTATGCTAATTGTTAGAGCCAAGGCATATCTTTGAGATATATGGAAACTAGACTGACATTTTGGATGGGGCTCCTACACCAAATGGTGTGAAGTGTGAGATCTGGGAAAGGGGACCGAGATCTTCCCATGGGGAGTGTGAAAAACAAGAAGATCTGAAGTATGGTGTGATGTTGAGTGCAGATATGACTAAGTTTTAATGCATGTATGTGAAACAAGTGCATGAATTAATTAAGGTGAAAGAAAATGAAGCATGTGAAGAGAGTCTCTGCAACAACGACGGTTGGTGGAAAAATGGGAAAACATGTGCAACACTTAGGAAAGGCAATCTATAACTTGAAACAACACTTATACAAGTTAAAACAAGTTAAAATGCCAGCATTAGTTCAAAGAAATAAGTGAAACAACACTCTCACAATCTAAAAATCAAAAAGTGATAGAAAAAGTGACTAAAGACTAGAAAAGCAAAACTCACCCAGAAAAGTGAGGACAATCACACCGAAGGTTCCTTGATATACTCTAGAATGCCAGAGATAGAAGATCAAATATGCAAATGAGCTTTCATAGTGTTGAATAAATATATTTGTTCAGGTTAGGGTTTATGACATGCATGCCTAAAATCAAGAAAAAAGTGAGACTTGGCGACAGTTTCCAAAATAACTCAAGTGCCTCCTTTAGGTTGCTAAAATAGATCCCTATTTTTTATGGATGCTTTTTGATTTTTTTTTTCTTTTTCGGGAAAAGCTGCCATGCATTTCCCATAAAGATTGTGCAGTTCTAGGAAGGATCAGGTAAAATCTCTAGTTCAAGCACTAAGAAGTTTCTAATCACTGTGGGGTATGCACAATTTATGGGCTGAGTGGCTCTAGCCTGCCTCTCCTATCTGTGCAATTTCCCAGCTCAAGGCTAGTTACCATCTAGTACAACGCATTTCTTGAGCTCAAGGGTCACTGGCAGTCAAGAATCCGCAATTCCCAAGAGTAAGGCCAATTTCCCTCATGAATCGTGCAGTTCTCTAAGGCAAGCCTGGAATTGTCAAGGACCAAGTCAAAAGAACGGCTTGTGGGTTAGAAAAAAAATTGAGTGAGCAACACAAGCTAGGATGAAAATAATAAATCTTAATCGAATCATAAGTACCTGGATCAATGCAATATGAGTTGTTGTGGTTTAGAAGGGAGGCTCCAAAATCGAAGCATAGGCGAAATTTTGGAGGGTGGTTGTAGCCGTTATAACTTTGGCGACACACTGGTAGAAATTCAGCTCTCTGTATGGACCTTGTCTCATGAAAAGTGAGTCTAACTCTTTTGGAAGTACTTTTCAGTTCTTCGATTATCATAGCTTCTTCACTTAGCTTGAGTTAAAGATATAGTGCCTACCATTCTCTTTATCGATAGAACACATACCAAGCCAAGTCAAATTGAGCTGTTGCGATTGGGGATGAGGGGTATATAGATGCACAAGTAAAATAGATTGTTAGAGTTATAGTTTCATCTCTTGTGTTGCTCCACTTCCAGCGGGCCTAGACCGCACCCCGACAGAGTCACTTCAAGAACAAAATAATTTCTCTGCTTCCAGTGAACCCGGACAGTACCTTGGTGGATTTACTTGCTTCACCTCTCTGCAAAGGAAGCCTTTCATTTCTTTCCCCCTTTATTTTACTTTCATTTTTCAAATAACTGTGCATAGGAACTTATTTATTTCATGAGGCGGAAGAGGGATCCCGACTTATTGAGAGCAGAAGAGGTCGTCCCTTCAGAGAAGGATATTTATATATACCTCTCACATACTTGTTAAAGTATTTCCCCTCTCCTTACTCTACTTGACTGAGTTGACAAGGGTTAACCAAAAGTATAAAACTGATTAGAGTAGGTGGTACTAGTTAAGAGTGCAAGCATCATGATTCCACCATGACTCTCTCTGAAAGGAACGTATTTTCCATCAGGGTATCATCAACTAGAAGAAATGCAAGATTCACATAAGGGAAGGGAATAAACAAATAACCAATCGTTGATAGTTATACAAGTTCCTCTTGGATTTCACCTTGCTTGTCTAAGAAGCCAAACATGGTTTCATGCGGAAACTAACCTACAGGTGCAAAAGCAAACAAAAAAAGGAAAGAAGCAAGATAGAGAAAAAAAAGGTAAACAAATCAGGAAACAAATAAGAAAAGAAAACACTACTCCTACTCCTAACCTAGGAAGAGCATATGCCAACTCGCATAAAGTGATACTTCCAATGCAGCCATTGGTGCATTTGTTGGCCCATGACGGTGAGAGCATGATTAAAAAGAAAGATATGCAAGCAAACCAAAAATAAGAAAGATAAAACAATGTAAACCAATACGTTCAAAGCTTGAATGCATCCACATAAAAGTAAAGATGAAAAGCACATGAAAGGAGCTCTGTGGATGTATCATGGTGTCCTATCACATTGTGTGTGGAAGACAAGCATGTACACACCTTTGAACTCAAAAAATGAGCAAACATGAAGAAATAAGAAAACTATGAAATAGATTAATTTTCAATTCTAACCATAGAGTGATGAAGAGCCTGGAAAGAATCAACAAATTTTTTATCAGGAGTGGAACTAACCTTAAGGCTACGAGAACTTGACATAACCATCAGCTCAAGCTGAAGTGCCTTGACAGCTTGAGGAGTTTTCAATTCATCAGAAGATGGGTCATCAAAAATTGGTGGCTTAGAAAGATCAACAGTAGGCAAATAAGAATATGGATCAGATGAATGAATGAAAAGATCACGAGAACCACAATCCAAAAATTCAAGATGACACGCAATGAAATCCTCATGATCTGATGATTGATAAAGAGGGGATGATGAAAAACAAGAAATTTCACCCTTTATGTTTCTGGAAAGGTAAGATGAGAGATTGGGAGGATGATGGAAGATAGATTTTTCCTCTCCACAATTAAATGAAAAATTGGCATTCCACATGTTCTGTGAATGATCAAAGATAGACACATATGGTAATGAATTTTCACAAGATGGAACAGAATTGGCAGAATCATGGAAGATGTTAGGATATAGCAGACGAGGTGCGGATAGAAGGAGGTCATCCTTCACCATAGATTCTTGTTCATATTCCCACACATACTAATAAAAAATGATATTGCAGGTTGGTTTTTCAACACCAACTCTGTCCAAAATTTCATCCTCGTGAACATCACATGTGATATTTGAGACGGATGAACACAACACACCAAAATTCGGAGGATCAAAGGGACAAAAGGACAGAGGATGAGGAGATAAGAACACATGAAAACCATCAGAGTTACAATCCAAATATGCGCATAAATCCTAAGCAGGTGGGGTAGGAGGAGATGGTGATAGATCAACAGGTGGATTCTCAACTTCTCCCACCTCAACTTATGGAGCTAGAGTTGTTTGATGAGAAGGGAACGGAGGGTCACTTGGGATAATAACCTTGTCCATATCATATTTGGAAGCTCTAACAGTGAGGTATGTTGGGAGAGATTCGAAAGATTCTAACTCATGCAGATTCTTAGAAATGTGAACAAGATACTGAAATCCTTCCTCTAAAAATTCCCAGTCAACTTCATCTTTAGGAAATTCATAACAGAAGTGAATAAAACAATCGTGAAAATATTGAAGAGATTCATTAGGTGATTTTCGCAATTTTGAAATTTGTTGATTGAGGGCTTGTTGTAGTGGCTACAACCACCCTCCAAAATTTTTCCTTAGCTTCGTTTTGGAGCCTCCCTACCAACCTTTCATAGCAGCATGTCTTGCTTCATTAAGTACACAAGCTTCAGTGATTTTCTTGCAGAAAGACAGCCTGTCCATCATAACTTGTTGCACTCCCTTCACAGGTTGTTCTCCCGGACTTAGTCTAGTTGCAGGCTGATTAGCTCCCTCAAAAATTTGCGTAATTCTGGAGGGAAACCAACCTTCCCTCTAGAATTTGTGCAATTCTGGAAGGAAACCAACCTTCCCTCCAGAATTTGCACAATTCTGTCTGAAAGCCTGCTAGGCTCCAGAATTGTGCAATTCTACCATTCAGGCTTCATCCAGAAAATTGCACAATTCTTCCCAGCAGGGCTGCTCAGCCCAGGAATTGCAAAATCCTAGGCAGCAGTTAGCTTCTTTGCCTAAAAATTTCCTGAAGCTCCTGGGCAGCTAGCCTAACTCCCTCCCAGAAATGCACATTTTTTCCTCCCAGCTGAGCAGACTGTTGCATGTGCAGTTGAGTTGACTGGTTCCCTCCGTGACCGAGCAAAACTAACTTGCATGCATGGGCTGCTTCTCTCAAGGTAGCATGAAAAAGCATCCCTTGTTTCAGGGATCTATTTTTAGCAGTTGGAGGTTACATGCAAGGATCATTTCAGAAACCTCCCGCCAAGTGCCACTTTCCCTAGATTTGTGTCATAAGAGTCACAACCTCGATTTTATCAAAACTCATCAACCAGATGTTGTAGAGCTCATTGCTGACATCGATCTTGTAACTCTGACATTCCACATTACATCTAGGAGTCGACGGCACATTCAACTCAGTTTTTTTGGGGCGAGCCCGCTTTTCATGTCTTGTGTTGCATTTCTGGCACTTTTTGTGTTTTGCTTCTTATGAATGTTGTCATATTTATTTTAGTGATCGCTTGCTGTCATTTTTATACATACTAGCTTGTACTAGCACCGTTTTAGTTTTCGATAACATCTCACTATTTTCAGATGACTCACCTCACCCACATGCATGTTGTTCCATTTTCTGAATATTTCATTCACTATTTTCATGCGCGATCATTCACTTATGCTTACACTCAGTATCACCATGCTTTCACATTCACATTCACTTTTAGTTGCCCGTCGGGAGGTCTGGGCAGCCTCAAACAGGACTCTGCCTCACCAAGACAGCATTGAACAATCCTAAGAGGGAAGGCTCTGTCTTCCTCTTAGAAAATGTGCATTTATGCCCAATGACTATCCTCCAGTCTTGCATTGTGCAATTATGAGGGGCAGTGACTGCTGGCCCAGAAAATTGCGCAATGTAGTCACTAAGCCTACAACCATTGCTAGCTGAGATTATGCATTGCGCAATTCTAGTATTCATCAGCCAGCTTGGACTATGCATTACATAGTTCCAACAGTCAGTCAGCCTTCTAATAGCCCAGAATGTGCCTTACGCAGTGTTGGAAGTCAGTCTCTCGACCTCCCGACAGAAATTGTGCAACCTTTATGTTGCCATGAGTGTTTCCATGTCTCCAAGTATAGCAGGTGTTCATCTGCCTCTCAGCAATACAGGTACAATGGTTTCCAGGAGAGCAGAGTCCAAGACACCTTTTAGAGAACACTTGGGGATGCAGTCGATCAAGTGTCTATGAAATTTCCTACCCACAAAAACATCAAGTTGTTTGTAAACAAGGAAAACAAGAAATGACAATAGCAGCATCACAACAAGCAACACCACGAACAACAGCTGAAAGCAACATATCAGATGCAACAAATGCAAGAGGAAGGTTGTTGACAACACAAAGGTGGAACAAAGTTGCAAGCTCAAGCATATACACTTGTGATGAAAGAAACTTTGGAGACTCAGGCTATGAGGTGACAGCGCATACATGAATATCGCGCGAAGACAGAGAACATAACAGAGAAGGAGTTGCATGTGTTGAAGCAACAATTCAAGGAAGAACAAGAGCTTCATAGACAAGAGAATGAGTTATAGTAGGAATAGGTACAACAGGTGGCAGAACATGCACTCACGAATGAAACTTCGCCCGTACAAGTTGTAGATCCATCCCAGTAGCTGGCACAGAGCAGATGTGGTGAGCAGTGTTGTTGGTCGCATGTAAGGGAATTTAGTAGCATGCATGTCATTGTCCACACGCACGTAATCCCACCCATTCAACACACTCACCAAGGCGAAGACAAGAAGAAATTCCAACTGGAGCTAAACATGTAGTTGATAGTTGATGTGCATGACCACCAGCACACACTGGAAGATTAGCACGAACACTATGCATCAGTGTGTTGCTGGTTTGGCCACACCCAAGAAGACCATGTGCATGCTAGCAGACGAGTTGGATGGAGGAGCCATACTAATGCACTCGGATGCAACAAAGGCAAGAGTTTGCTCAGCAAGATGTCACCATTGAGCACATGCACACCATCATGGAAAACCAAGCTTGGCATCAGCTCACCACCTTCACCATCCCAATCATGTCAAAGAGTTGGTCTCACTAGAACGGACTGAGTATTAGTGATGTCTTCCATGGCTTGCTCAAGCCATTTTGTCTCACATGAGAACATGTGCATTCTAATGTAACGTCTTGTCAAGTGGAAGTTCAAGTGTCAATAGTTAGATGTAACAGTGATAAAGTAGATGAAGAGTCATGTGGGTAGATGAACTGTCACAAAGGGGAATGTCAAGGGTCACCCCACCCTTTACTATAAATAGAACCTCATAACTCATTGTAAAGGCTTTTGGTCAGCCAAGCTTCCGATAAGACTATCTTAGAGAGAGATTGGACAGTATTGTAATGAGCTTTGGCTTCTCCACTGTGCAGAGCTACTATATCTCTTTGGAGGAGCAGGTAGTTGTGGTTGTAATGTTCCATTGTTGGAACTAGTGGTTGGACATGGATGTATTGTATGACTGGAACTTACACTTCTTAATATAACAAGAGCCATCATGTTTCATTCATATTTTGTATTGTATTCTATATTATCTGGTCTACTCTAAATGATATATGTATATGTTTTCTTACGCATGCATGTACAACTATCTGTGTATGTATGTATGAATCTTTCTGAAATGTGTTGCTGGTTTAACCATCACTTTGGATTGCTAGCTAACTTGCCTTCCATGTTGTGATGCATCTTTTCTCGAGCTCTCCCTTCTTAAATCCACGTTCTCACAGGTTTCCAAGGGGCACATTCATCTCAACCCTCATGTGTTAGAACCTCTCATACACCTTCCTTGGCTCACCGCAACTATCACACCCTTGCTACCAACAGAGTTATCTTACTTGCCTTTGTGTTAAATCGCGGTCAAGGAATTACCATGCAACCCACTGCTAGGACTCCTACACCAAATGGTCTAAGGTCTAATTGGGACTTCTTACTCGAGAGATCCACTGACATGATGGCAGGTCCAACACTGTCAACATTTTGGCACTAGAAGGAGGGCTAGATGATAAGCCGAGCCCTCATCATCTCTTTGAATCATCACACATCTATCATGGAGTTTGTTAAAGTTCGCCCTTTGAAATTTCTGTCCAACGGACATATATTTCACGTCGAGAGGGATTTCTGGGATCACTTGTCACAACTGACATATGATTTTGAAGGCAAAGTAGCCTGGCCTAAGCACTTATATGACTTCCATGTGCTCATGCAAGGCATGGAAGATTTTAATGAAATACAAGTCTGTTTGTTGCTCGCACACACACTTCACGACCACCCATCACAATGGTGTGGCACACTACCTCATAATTCTGTGCACTCATTCAAGCAGTTTAGCGATCTAATTGAATCTATATTCCACAATTTTGATCCTGAATTGTTTGATAAAAAATTGTGAAAACAACGGAAGGCCCCGCATGAATCACCTATGGAGTTTTTGGAGTGCTTCTGTCTATTCATGTTTGAAGCCCCGAAAAGTAAGATGAAATTTTAGTATCACATGGATAGATTCAAGTATTGCTTTGTTCAATCTATCAATCCCAAGAAGAAGTTCAAGCTCAAACCCCGCTCAGCATAATTCGATGATGGAGTTGCGCAATCACAGACGGACATGGTCACTGTCACAAGTGATTGTCTGTCATCCCCTCGTCAAACAGCTCCACCATCATAGAGTGATGTGGGAAAGCATGCACACACATCTGTTCAACCATCACATCCTCCCGACATCGCTCCTTCTGATTTTTTCACAGACTTGGTTGTGATTCCCATACCTGGTCACATGTATTTTATACCTCAACCTCTGTCTTCAAATTGGGATAATCCTCTGGATGACACTGTCTTGTGTTCGTCCATTTCGGGCTCTACACCTATTTTGAACAAGGATCGATCTATCGATGGAGTTGGTGTTGCACAACCAACATGCGCTGACATTCATGAAGAGCATGACTGGGAGCTTGAACATCCACCAGCAACAGAGGACCATCCCTGTCTGTCCATACCTCCTCTATTTTTTCCTAACATCCTTGGTGATCCTATCATCCTTGATTTTTCATGTGTATCTTCGTCCACAAAGCACCCATTATTGATCATTCACAGGACACACTAGATGTCATTGCATCATCCAACAATGGAGAGGACCGATCATTCATTGAAAATCCACTTGATATTTCATATTCTCTTTCTGGAAACATAGAGGGTGAACATCATTCCTTCTCATCTACCCCTCTGTGTGATTCATCGAACCATGAGGATGTTGACCAACATCCTGAGTTTTCTGATCTTGGTTTTCATGATCTCTTCACCTCATCATCTAATCACGATGTTGATTCACTCATTGTTAATTCGTCTAAGCCATTGGTCTACAAAGGTTCATATGTCAATGAAGTCGAAACCCCACAGACTGTCGAGGCACTTTAGCGTGAGCTAATGGTTATGTCAGGCCCTCATTGTCCTGAGGTTGGTTTCACTTTTGATCAGGAAATTGTTCAAACACTCAAGGCTCCTCATCACTCATTTGTATGTATTGAAGATCAATATAACACTCGGATTTCACTTCCTCCACTCAAACTACATGATCCCATTTCTCATGCATAAGAGGAATCTTACTCAGCAAGCACACTTGCGCAATGTAAGTGGTCTACCTTCCTCACGTATGCTTGCATATCACAATCAAGAGTGTGCGTATGCTTAACATCTGCACGTAGTGTCACACAACATCATGGTATGTCCACGGACTGCATGTCATGCACTTTCACTCATTTTTGTTCTGTGGATGCTTGTAAGCTTGAAGTGTGTTTGTCTTCATTGTTATATCTTTCATAGCAACTAGTCTGCACAATCGTGTTGGTCGCAGACCATGCCTTCACCAACATGGGTCAACCAATGCGCTGGTGGTTGCATTGGAAGTATCACTTCATGTGATCAGGCCCATGCACCATTAGCTTAGGAGTATGAGTAGAATTTGCTTTCAGTTTGCTTTCTTGCATGGTTGTTTGCTTTCTTGCTTTGCATGGTTGTTTGCTTTCTTGCTTTGCATGTTTTTTTGTTTGCTTGCTTGTTTACTTAATCACTTTGCTTTTGCATTTAATTTTTCTTCTACTTTGATTTACTTGTTCATTTGTTTTCTTGTTTTCTTACTCACTTTGCTTTCACTTTTTGCTTATGCTTATTCTTTCCTTTGTTGTTTGCTTGTTTCATTCATAGGTTAGTTTCGCATGAAACCATGTATGACTCTTGAAACGAGCTGGGTAAAGTACAAGAGGCCTTGTACAAATATCACTACTTGGTTATCTGTCATCCTACATCTGTATGAAGAACTTTTTACTTCTAGTCCATGATACGTCAATGGAAAATATGTATTGTTCAAAGTAAACCTTGGTGAAAACACAACGCTTGCACGCTAACTAGCATCACCTACTCTAGTCGATTATTTTTTGGTTAACCCTTGTCAGCTCAATCATGTAGAGTAAGGTGAGGGGGAAAACCTTTACATGGATGTTAGAGGTATAATAAACTACTTCTCTATTGGAACAACCTCTTCTGCTCTCAATAAGTCAAGATCCCTCTTTCGCCTCTGAAATGAATAACTGATATGCATAGTTATGAAAAAATGAAAAATGAAAAGTTTCAAAAAATGAAAAATGAATAGGGCGAAAGAAGAGAAAGGCTTCCTGTGTAGAGAGGTGATGCAAGTAACTCTGTCAGGGTACTGACTAGGCTCGCTCGCAGCGGAGCCATGCTTTTGTTCCTATGTGACTCTGTCGGGGTACTGTCCAGGCCTGCTGGCAGCAGAGAAACACCAGAGATGAAACTAAGACTATGATGACTATACTGCTTGTGTACCAATATACCCCTCAACCCTAATCGAAACAACTGTGTTGAATTGGCTTGGAATGTGTGTCAATCGACCAAGAGCTTGGAAGATGCTACATCTTACAATCAAGCAAATGTGGAAACCAAGATGAACTAAGAACTGAACAATAATTTCAGAGGTGTTAGACTTTATTTTCACGAACAAGGTCCATTCAGAGAGCTGGAGTTCTACCAATGTGTCGCCATGTGTTGTAGCAACTACAACCACCCTCCAAAATTTTTCCTTAGCTTTGTTTTGGAGCCTCCCTACCAACCTTTCATAACAGCATGTTTTGCTTCGTCAAGTACACAAGCTTCAGTGATTTTCTTGCAAAAAGAAAACCTATCCATCAAAACTTGTTGCACTCACCTTGTAGACTATTCTCCTGGACTTGGTCCAACTACAGGCTGAGCAGCTCCCTAAAAAATTTACGCAATTCTAGAGGGCAACGAGCCTTCCCTCCATAATTTGTGCAATTCTGTCTAGTAGCCTGCTAGGCTCCAGAATTGCATAATTCTGCCAATCAGGCTTCATCTAGAAAATTGCATGTTTCTTCCCAGTAGTGCTGCTAAGCCTAGGAATTGTGCAATCCCGGGCAGCAGTCAGCTGCTTTGCCCAGAAATTGTGCAAATCTCCTGGGCAGCCAAACCAACCCTATTATACAACATTTTGTCACTATCCCTATACTCCCCATTCCATGATCCTGGAAGACCTCTACAGTGAACCCTACATGCTTCTGCTTAATGAAGAAACTCCCATTATGTCCCTCTTATGAGCAGAACAATTCCCTTTTGCATCATTTCCTAAAAATCTTTTGTTTTTCCCAGTTTACAAGACTAACACTAATTACTCGTGTCCTCCTCGCACCAATATGGAGGAATTGAAACTATCCCTAGAACCAACCGGAGTGACTGAGCCTTCTTCCAGTCATGCCGACCCTATTTTGGAAAGGTTTTTAAATAAGGATCTAAAGCTTCCAGCGCTAGAAGCTTTGTAACGGAAGTATGGTAAATAGTTGGGTTGGATGGAGTCGAGGATGTTAGTTTGGTCTCCTTTCCCCTATAGGATGGAACTAACTCAAGAGATAATACCTTCTCCCATGATAAGAGGAACCACCTCCCATCCATTCATGCTATATAAACCTCCCTTTTTCCCAAGCACAAGCTAGTGTTAATGTTGGTGTGCTAGTGCTAATTAAGTTTGTAGTAATAAACAAGTTATTAATAGTTGTAGCTCTCTAGTTGTGTATGAGGGAGAAGTGTGAATTTGGTTTAATGTGAAGACTAAAGGGAAGAGCCTTAAAACTATCATTATTCAGGCCACCATGGAATGCTAACGGAAGTGTGTGGGAACCTGGTTTTGTTAGAGGAGAATAGCAACATCAAGACAATGGTTGTAATCTCTTCTTGATTTAATATATATGCAACTATCGATTCATTTCCTACATAATGTGTCATCTCACATGTTTATGGCTTAATTCTTCTTGACTTGTTAAGTAGGTTGAATTGCAATTTGTATATTATCAAGTCAAGAAGCATTAAGCCATAAACATGTGAGATGACACATTATGTAGGAAATCAATTGATAGTTGCATATATATTAAATCAAGAAGAGATTACAACCGTTGTCTTGACGTTGTTGTTCTCCTCCGACAAAATCAGGTTCCCACACACTTCCGTTAGAATTCCATGGTGGCATCAACAATGATATTTCTGAGGTTCTTCCCTTTAGTCTTCACATTAAACCAAACTCACACTTCTCCCTCACACACAACTAGAGAGATACAACTATGAATAAGTTGCTGATTACTGCAAACTTAATTAGCACTAGCACACAAACATTAACACTAGCTTGTGCTTGGGAAAAAAGGGAGGTTTATATAGCATGAATGGATGGGAGATGGTTCCTCTTCTCATGGGAGAAGGTCTTATCTCTTGAGGTAGTTCCATCATAATAAGGGAAGGGAGCCCAAACTGACATCCTCGACTCCATATGGCCCAACCATTTACCAGACTTCTGTTACGAAGCTTCTAGAGATAGAATCTTTGGCTCCTTATTTAAAAAACTTTCTAAAAGAGGATCGACGTGACTAGAAAAAGGCTCAGTCACTCTGGTTGGTGCTAGGGACAGTTTTAATCCCTACATATCGGCGCAAGGAGGACATGGGTCATTAGCGCCGGTCTTGTAAACTGGTAAAAACAAAATATTTTTTGGAAATGATGCAAAAGGGAATTATTCTACTCATGAAGAGGGACACAAAGGGAGTTTCTTCATGAAGGGGAAGCATGTAGGGTTCACTGCAGAGGTACTCCAAGATCATGGAACATGGAGTACAAGGTCAGTGACAAAATGTTGTGTAACAAGCCCCCTCCCAGAAATGAACATTTTTTCCTCCCAGCTGAGTAGACTGTTGCATGTGCAGTTGAGTTGACCGGTTCCCTCGAGGACCGATGAAAACTAACTTGCATGCATGGGTTGCTTCTCCCAAGGTAGCATGCAAAGGCATCCCTTGTTTCAGGGATCTATTTTTAGTAGTTGGAGGTACATGCAAGGTTCATTTCAGAAACCTCCCACCAAGTGTCGCTTTCCTTAGATTTGTGGCATGCATGTCGCAACCTGGATTTTATCGAAACTCGTCAACCGGATGCTACAGAGCTCCTTCCTGACATCAATCTTGCAACTCTGACATCCCACATTGCATCTAGAAGTTGTGAGCACATTCAGCTCAGCTGTTTTGGGGTGAGCCCGCTTTTCATGTCTTGTGTTGCATTTCTGGCTCTTTTTGTGTTTCGCTTCATATGAATGTTGTTTTCTTGATTTTAGTGAGCGCTTGTTGTCGTTTTGATACATACTAGCACCATTTCAGTTTTCGTTAACATCTCACTAATGTCGCATGCATGAAATTGTTTTTCATGAACGGTCATCGACTCAGTGACTCTCCTCACCCACATGCATGTTGTTCTGTTTTCTAAATCTTTCATTCACTGTTTGCATGCACGATCATTCACTTATGCTTACACTCAGTATCCCCATGCATTCACATTCACATTCACTGTTAGTTGCTCGTCGGCGAGTCTGGGCAGCCTCGGCCCGAGCTCTGCCACACCAAGATATAATTACGCAATCCTAAGAGGGAAGGCTCTATCTTCCTCTCAAGAATGCACATTTCTGCCCAGTGACAGTCCTCCAGGCTTGCATTGTGCAATTCTGAGGGGTAATGACTGCTAGCCTAGAAAATTGCGCAATGCAGTCACTGAGTCTACAACCATTGACAGCTAATATTGCGCATTGCGCAATTCCAGTAGTCAACAACTAGCCTAGACTATGCATTGCACAGTTCCAATAGTTAGTCACCCTCCCAGCAGCCGAGATTGTGCCTTGCACATTTTTGGTAGTCAGTCTCCCGACCTCTCGACGGAAATTGCACAACCTTCATGATCAGTCACATAGGTATGTTGCAAGTCAGTTCTTAAGTTTGTTTTGGTTTTCGACTGATAGATTGCTTGCCATGAGTGTTTCCATGTCTCTAGGTATCGCAGGTGTTCATCTGCCTCTTAGCAGTACAGGTACAATGGTTTCCAGGAGAGTAGAGTCGAAGACACCGTTCATAGCACATTTGGGGATGCAGTCGATCAAGTGTATATGAAATTTCCTACCCATGAAGACATCAAGTTGTTCATAGACAAGGACATCAAGATATGATGGCAGCAACATCATAGCAAGCAACACCATGAACAATAGTTTAAGGTAGCATACCAGATGCAACGAACGCAAGAGGAAGGTTTTTGACAACACAAAGGCGGAACAAAATTGCAAGCTCAAGTAGATCCACTTGTGATGAAAGCAACTTTGGAGACTTGGGCTATGAGTGATGACATGACATGAAGATCGCACGAAGACAAAGAAAGGAACAAAGAAGGAGTTGCATGTGTTGAAGCAACAACTCAAGGAAGAATAGGAGCTACATAGACGAGAGAATGAGTTGTAGTAGGAATAGGTACATCAGGGGGTGCAACATGCACTCATGAATGAAACTACACCCGTACAAGTTATATATCCATCCCAGTAGCTGGCACGGAGTAGACATGGTGAGTAGTGTTGTTGGTCGCATGAAAGGGAATTCGGCAGCATGCATGTCATTGTCCGCAAGCATGCGATCCCATCCATTCAACACACTCATGAAGGTGAAGACAAGAAGCAAATCCGACTGGATCTGAACATGTAGTTGACAGTTGATGTGCATGACCACCAGCACACACTCGAAGATTAGCATGGACACTATGCATCAGTGTGTTGTCGGTTCAGCCACACCCAAGAATACCATGCACATGATAGTAAATGAGTTGGACTGAGGAGCCATACCAATGCACCCAGATGCAATGGAGGAAAGAGTTCACCTCAGCAAGATGTCACCATTGAGCACAAGCACACCATCACAAATGACCAAGCTTGACATCAACTCACCACCTTCACCATCACAAGCACGTCAAAGAGTTGGTCTCACCACAATGGACCAAGTGTCAGTGATGACTTGCATGGCTTGCTCAATCCATTTTGTCTCACATGAGCGCATGTGCATTGTAATGTAACCTCTTGTCAAGTGGAAGTTCAAGTGTTGATATTTGGATGTAACAGTAATAGAGTAGATGAAGAGTCATGAGGGTAGATGAACTATCACAAAAGGGAATGTCAAGGGTCACCCCACCCTTTGCTATAAATAGAACCTCATAACTCATTGTAAAGGCTTTTGGTTAGCCAGTCTTCTGATAACACTATCTTAGAGAGAGACATTAGCTTGCCTTCCACGCTACAAGGAAGAAGAAACGGATATTTACCAGACACCATTCCATCGACCAGCAAAAACTTCAACGTTTATGATATTAATGGATTTCGGCAATAAAAGGACTGACCAAACGCCATCAACATCTGAATACAGTCAATGCATAGCAGTACCAGTACGAGAGATGAAATGGGAGAAGGAAATGCTACTACCAGCGCCGATATGGGAGACGAAAAGGGAAAAGGATTAAACAGTGTTCAAATATACCATGACCGGACAGCGTTCAAATATACCATGTTAAACAACGTTCAAATATACCATGACCAACATTCATGGTTTATCAATGCACTGAAAAACATTCCAGGGAGACTTTGACAGAAGCCCAAATTATCAATTTCTCACAGGTTTTCTGTCAGAAATGGACTGGAGTTCTTCTTTGGGCATGAACAATGAATATGAGAAGCTTGTAATATGAATGAATACGCCGAGGGTTGTCATTGATAACGCCGTATGTGAAAATACAACACTAGTGAAGGTGGACAGTGCAAACAAGTATGGTATTCTCTTGGAGGCTGTTCAAGTGCTGACAGACTTGAACCTTAATATCAACAAGGCTTATGTTTCTTCCGTCGGGAGATGGTTCATGGATGTTTTCCATGTCACAGACTGAAAATGGCAACAAACTACCGACGAAGGCGTAATTGGATACTTTGAGAAGACGCTGGCAACGAAATCTTGCATTCTGCCCTCATTTGGAAAATCCGCAGGCTTGGAGGTAGAAGCCGATCGACATACAGTAATTGAATTGACAAGCGCAGACCGTCCAGGGTTACTATCCGAAATATTTGCGGTTCTCTGCGCCCTAGATTGTAACGTTGTGGAGGCTGAGGTGTGGACTCATAATAGGAGGGTTGCGTGTCTAGTTTCCGTTACTGATGAGGAAACAGGGGCTCCAATTGAAAACGGACAAAGGATTTCTAAAATTGAAGAGCTCTTGCAGAACGTAATGAGAGGAAACAGCAAAATCCGAGGTGCTAAAATGGTGGTGTCACGGGGATTCACTCTCAACCTGGGGATTCAATCTCAGGTCAGTGGAACAATAATGAGTCGCAGGGGAATAATGAGTCAGAGCTGCCAGGATTCTCTATTGGTTAGTGGGTGCAGAGAACGCAGCTAAAATATGGCTGATAAGATTTCAGAATAGAGAATTTAAGTCGCAGATTATTATGACTGAGCAGATTCAGAATGGCAGAGAGAGGCCAAAAATGACGCTGTAGCCAAAATTTAGCTGAGAAAATATTCCTGAAATGATCTGCACATAAGGGCCATAAAACAAATGGCTCAAAATAATTATGCAGGGCAGGAATACGCCTGCTCTGATACCATGTTAAACTCACATGGACAGCAAGAGAGATATGAAAGATAAAACATGCAATTCATTTTTTTATTAACATGAGATATACATTTATAGTATAATGTGTGACTCTTGGGTTTCAGATCCCAAGGTCTCTTGGACTGCTTTGGTCTATTCGGCTTCCACACTAACCCATTTAGGATTAGGTGTCCAACAAAATGTATACCTTTCCTCAAATGAATGCCTAAGGAAAAAGCTTCTGGAAAGGCCAATTTTTTGCATTTAGACCAAAATTTGCCAAAGAAAATTAAAATGCTCAGAATTGACTCAAAATTGGAGGGAAGGTGTAAAAATGAGTTTTTTATAGCTTCATGAATGCTTCAGCAAGCATATCCAAGTTTCCCTCATCCTTTTGGCCCTTTTTGGCCTCCTTGAGCTTGTTTTGAAGTTTTTTCACTTTGGCATTAGCGACCATGTTTTGATCTTGATAATGATGTGCCATGTGTCTGAGCATTTGATTGTCTCTGTTTGCCTTCTCCAGGAGCTTCTCTAGGTGTTCATGCACTCTGTTTAGCCAATATTCTTTATCTTGATGCACTTATATGGCTATCCTTTCTTCTACGTCAAGGTCCTCATTTAGCAGAATTTGCTCTTGCTCCTCTTGCAAAGCTTTCTTGAGGCCTCTTGTCCTTGGTATTTTCCTCTTTCCCCTCTCATTTGATGCTTCAAGCTCGCTTGATGTCATTATCTCTTTTCATTTGCCGGTTTGTTGCAATAACTTATATTTTTTCTTTTCTAGTATCAACTCTTTCGCTTTGAGTTGACCGTTTTCTTGTTCAAGGAATGATATAACATATTTTGCCCTGTCCAAGTTGATTGCCAGCTCCCTGATTTGGTAGTCCTTGTCCCTGATAGTTTGCCTCATAATTGAAGTCTCATCTTCCTCCTCTAAATCAATAATCTCTAATTCATGCTCAACTATCTCCTTATCCTTTGTTGTCGATTCCTACCTTGTCAATGAAGAAGGCTTGGCCCCTTTCTCTTTATGAGTAGAAAACACAAGCCTGTGCCCTTTATTATACACTTTGGTGACCTCTGGCCTAGGTAACTGAATCTTCTATGCTAATTTGCTAGATGACCCCATCTCTGTTTGTTGTTTTGGTGCACTTGGGGGCTGAGATGCCACATTCTCCTCATGCCATTTTGAAGCTGTTTCTAAAAAGGCCTCCCAAGCCATACCTCTCTCTGTCAACTGATGAAGAACAACAGTTTTGATGAGATTGTGATGAAACAAGCTTAGAGAATGCTCTTTGTGCTTCAACTGTATCTTCTCAGAAATTTTTGAAATACTCCTAAACAGGTAATTGCACATGTTTAGTGGCTTTTGAGATGTGAAATGCATCAGGAGGCGGATATGGTATGCATATAACCTAGAGAATCTACCTTCACAGGTAAAGAACCTCATGATGGTCTTCATTAAAGGGGCATACTTCTCAAGCAAGTATCTGAAAGGCATGAGGTGAGTATGTGTATCTCTGTAGGGCGTCTTCAAGAATGGTTTGTAATATTCAAGATCTAGGTTCATTCCTTTGAACCAATATTCGCCATTGTTTGGAAAACTAGTTGCTAGTGAGATGGAGGCCACTGAGAAACTATACTCAATACCAACGATGATAGTGATCTCCCCTTTCAATTGTGTAGCTACCCAATCTGTCAGCTGTTCATAACACCCTGTTTCACTTACTCTTTTACAAAATTCCAAACAATGAACATCTTCAAAGCATTGTTTGATGAAAGGATAGGAGTTGATCTGATTGCAATCTGATGGTTCATATCTGAGAATCCTCCCTCCTTTGTGTTGTCTCTTTCTCTCTGGTGAAGAATCAATCTCCATGATGACACAAAATCCTAGTAGCAAGAAGTGAAATAGATGTGAGGTAAGTGTGAAAATGAAGTGATATATGAGGGATTTTGACAAAATGATGGGAGGGGTTTTGTGAAAGATGAGATGGTTTTGAGAAACTGATGAAAATGAGTGAGGAAGATGGTGAACAAATGTGGCTGCTAGTAAGTGAGACCAAGAAGTTTTATGATGTGATTTTGCCAAAATAACTCTAAGAATGAGCTAGGGTTTTGTTTTTTTAGTGTTTAAACTTGATTTAGAGGTGGATGGACTGGTCAAGATAACTCATCATACATGTGTGCAGGTGTAGAAAGTCAATTTACATGCTTAGGAGATAAAAAATTGTGATGACCATTTCTACCCTAGCATTTCCCATGGCATTTTTGCTACAAACCCTGGCTTGAAATATTATCAACATGGAAAGAAAATGGGAAAGCAAAAATCAAGATAAATGATGTACTTACTTGTTCCTCGGCCTTAGAAAGCAATTTTACCAACTTTGAAAGTAATAATTTTGAAATTTGGGAATATTTGGGTGATTTTTAGGCACTCTGTCCTACGCGTAGCGCAGTTCTTCTACGCGCAGTGCCAAAGTGCAGCGTAGTTCTCCTATGTGCAGCGGCTTCCTCAAAAGCGCAATGCAGTGTATCTACGTGCAGCGCCTGCAATTTTTGACCAAACTCTCCTAGGGAAATGGATTTTTTTCTTTTTTAAGCGAGTGAGCTTGATGATGAAGAGTGAATGAGAGATGAATGAAAAGGTATTAAGTCATTTTGAGTTTATATAGGAGTTATTTCTTCACTTTTTCAAAAAGAGAAAAGAAACTAATCTTCTTTTGTGAACTGATTTCACATTTCTGAAGGCAGCTTTTACATTGCCTTTGCAAATGTGTTTTTTGCATCTCTTGAGTGTTGGTGCTTTCTTCATCTGAAACTTGTAATGAAAATGTGAATGAATCATGTTTCAATTCTCGAACTCTTTGCTTTGTTAATTTTGACTTATTTCTGACTTTTTTATGGAAATGGTGGACCTTGGGGACCTAATGGATGACATAAGACCTAATGGAATGATAATGATGACTTGACCTATGTTCATGGTGTATGATCAGTGACCAGCATGAGTGGAATTTCAAACCATGACTCCATCTTGGACTAACCATACTATGACCAAATTTGTTGTGTAAACCTAGTAATAGGAAAATTTGATGACAAAAAACAGAAAATATCATGGTAAAAGCAATTTTGATCAAGGTGACAGGCTAACAAGACTGACACTAACGTTTGGTAGAGTAAATTAGTCTAATTAGGAAGTTTAAATGAACTAAAAGAAACAGCTAAGGCATCTGCATGAATATTCTTATCTCTTGGAATATAAATGAAATTAAAAGCATGAAAGAAGTTTTCAAATGAATCCCATATTTCATTGCTATAAGACCTAAGTCTGGGGTGTTTAGTCTAGCAAATATTTCTCACTTGCTTGATAATAAGCTCTGAATCAGTAAAAACACTTAAGTTTTGAACCTTTAAGATTTTAGCTAATTTCAATCCCAAAAGGAAAGCTTCATATTCAACCACATTATTTGTAACTTCGAAGTCTAGCTTACATGATTGGGTAATGTTTTCTTTTTCCGTTGATATTAAAACTACTCCAGCTCCTTATCCATCTTTTGTATAGGAACCATCAAAAAATAGTTTCCATATATCAGTTAGATTTGGTGCTGGACTTTCAATTACATCTTCAATTTTAACTTGAGTTTCATGCACTTGGTTTGAAGAGAGTTGAAAGCAACTAAAATCTTGGTCAATTGCATAAATGGGATGGTTCCTTGGCTGGTCTATTTTGCAAATAGTGTGCGCAAATCTCACCTCTCTATATAATCTTAATTGTTCTCCCCCATAAACTGGAATAGTAGCATAAGACATATCCATCTGAAGAGTTCCCCCTAATTTGGCACAGCAAGACCTAGAAAGAAGCATTCCAAATTTGGGAGGGATATCTGTGACCACTCTATCAAGTATTACACTTTTAACTAGAATTTGGGCAAGGGTGACTACTAAATCCTTAATCAATCCTAAGCAAGACACCCTTTTAGAATCAAAGGTGTGCAAGTCATGATAGGATCTAGTTATGTCAAGTTTCAAATGGTCCATGATAGTTTTTGGCATGAGATTATGTGATGCTCCAGAATCAAGCATACAATTATACAACATAGAATCATTTGTCTTAAGAGTTACATAGAAAGGAGGCACTATTTCATTTATCATATCTAAGCTAGGGCCATAAAAAACTGTTGGTTTTTCATCTTGCAGACTGGTGATATCACCTTCAGCATCAACCGAGGTATTTTGCATCCATTTGGAAACCTGATTTTTATACTCAGGGTTCTTTGAAAGTTTTGAAAGAGGAATTGGGATTTTAACTCTTTCTAACTCTTTTTCAACATTAAATGTAGTTAAAGAATTTTTGTCATTTTGAGGAGTATCAACTGACTGATTTAATGGTCGAATAAGAGTCATTTGAGTTTCACCAGTTTTGGCACAAGGTCCAATTACTGGAGTTTCCTTAGGAGGTCTTCCAGGGCCACATCTAGGCCTAAGGTCATATCTTTTGTTCAACTCTGCAATTAAAAATATAGAGAAGGCATGGTATTTAGAAACCTGTGAAGATTCTTGATCTTGTTGAACCTGATTTTGTTGTGTAAGAGGAATAATCACTGTTTGATCAGAGGAAGTATCCATATTATTTATATCTTCAATGATGGTAATAGTATTATCATCAGGTTGTTGATCATCTATCAACAAAGGAGTGGGAATCTGCTGATCATTACTAGGTCTCTGAAGAATTTGTAATGGTAGATTTCTTTTGTACTGACCTTGATTTTGATTTTGAGGTCTGGTAACTATTTGTTGAATTGTCTTAGGTTGAGTCTCAATCTTGAAAATTCTATTAGATAGATTTCTAAGAAGAGAAGTTATTTCATCTATTTTTAGAATCTTCTGTTTTAGTCTTAGAGGAACTAGAAGCCTCTAGTGTTGATTTGAGTTTTCCTTGGGTTTTTTCCTCTTTAGCTTCTAAAGAAGTTGAAGCAGCCCTGTTTGCTTCTACCTCAATAACATTTGTTTGCATATCTTCAAGTGTTCTTGAAGATCTCTCTCTCAGCATGACAACAAAATCATCATCAAAGGCTTTAGAAAATCTATACTTTGCTGCTGCTACAGGTGGTTTACAATCAAGGAGCATTTTATGATAAATCTAATTGAATCTTTTGATAAATTCTGATACAGGTTTACCAAAATTTCTTTTAAGTTCATCAAACTCAGCGAGAAAGTAAAGAGGATATTTTTTCACACCCTGCTAGTTTTTAAATATGTTTGTAAGTTCTTCCCAATTTCTAATGGAATTTGCAGGTAACTGCCTAAACCAAATTCCTATATTTTCTTCAAGTGATTGTACAAACAACCTCACGTAAACACTTTCTTGTTCAATATTCATATTATCTGCAAAGTCTAAAAAGGCTTGAAGATGGTCCTCAGCAAGGGACCAATTTCTCCATTATACCTGGGAAGGTATTTCAAGTATCCAGTTGGGAATGCATCGAGATTAGGAGGTAAGACTAAAGCTGCATATCTAGCCTGTACAATAGATCAAAAAGCCATAGTGGGAGGTGGTGTATGAGGTGTTTGTGTGGATGAAGAAGTTGAATAAGATGAAGTTGAAGAAGATGAAGAAGGGGTTGAAAAAGGTGATTGAGGGGGTGAAGAACCAGTTGGAGGTGAAGAAGGAGGGGATCTCCTGAATGATTTCAAAGGAGTATTAAGAACTAACTTTTGGACCTATGGATGAATAACCTCCTTTATTTCAAAGAGTGGATTTGAATACAGAGAGACGGTCTCTTCAGGTTGTTCAAAAGTAGAAGCTTCAAGTTGTTCAGAAGTGGGAGGAAATGAATAAGTGGTAGGGGATATGAAATCTGTTGGTTTGTATTATGGTAAATTAACACCCAAGTCAGACTCAGTTTTAGGTGATCCTGGTGGTAGTGAGGGTTCTAGATGAGATTCAAATGAATGAATAAGGAATGCTGATTTAAAATCAACTCCCCTTGTCTAAGAGTTCAGCAACCCTAGGTGATAGGTGGGAGTAATTTGGATTGGGTGGAATGTTACTATAAGGATCAAATGATGCTAAATCTTCAGACTACAAGATTGAAGAGGAAGAATAAGAGGGTTAATGTCCCCCTTTAAAACTGGCTTTTCTCAGAAGTTTTTCAGGGTCTGACAGAGGATTAACTAAGTCAGCCTCTGAACGAGATCTGGTGTGCTTAAAGGGTGCCAGTTTGGGAGAGTGGAGTCACTAGGTGAAGGATTTTAACCTTTCTAGACCTTTAATCACCTTAAAGGAATAGAATACATATCATTGACCCAGGAAAACTTAATGAAATTTGAGTCCCCGGCAACGGTGCCAGTTTGATTTTGTATCTTTGAGATAATAATGGTCAGCTATTATGCCAGAGCATCTAAGATAATTGTTTTTGGGGGTTTTATTTTAATTTGGGAGACCAATGGATGAAATAGATATAGAAATGATGTGACTAACCTCTTGAATAATATCAATATATCAGCAGAGGGCTATTATAAATATTTACACAATGAAATAGCTTTTATGATGATGAGCAAAAACAAAAAGGCAATATAATTGCCATAGTTTTCAAATCGAAAGCTAGATAATCATAAGTATGAAAACCCTCAAACTATGTTTAAAAGTTTGAGAAAATACACATGAGCTTACAAAAGATGCTGATGATTTATGGATTTTGAGGGAATTAATTAAACAAACAATCCATTAATTCATTCTCTTTATAGATTATCACTTCAGAAGCTTATAAGAATAGATTGAAATACAATTATTCCTTCCTATTTATCTTTGCAAGGCACAAGTATATGAAGAAAAAACATAATGAATGACACTAGAAACACTTATAGGAAACAAAAACTGTGTAAAACAGAATTCAAAATCCTTTGCTTCGTATTAATGATCCAGAAAGATTAATTACATAAGATGTCTAGAAATGCTTCTTCAAGGGTGCAACCCCTTAATAACTCACAAAGAGAGTTATTTATACAACAGTAGGATGAAAATATCCTGAACTGCTTTTACAAAAATAGATTATTACAATAAAAAATAAAATTGCCTAATGATCTGTCACTATTTTGGTGCTGCGCTGTTTGATGACTATTACTAAAAAAGTTGAAAAATGATTGAAGCTCGCTAATTGTTCCCCAAAAAACTGAATGTTCAGTTATCCTTAATCAAGTAAATCTTTTAATTCTTCCCAGCGTCTCTTATCTGGGATAGAAATATTTGTTACCCTCCTGTAGATTTCATCCATCTCGGTATAATTAGTAAAACTGGGGTTTACTAAAAATATATGCTTGATTTCATCTAGGATGAAGAAAGAATCCCTGAGTGTTTTTACTATGAGAACTGGTGTTGTTGATCCTTTGATATTGGAAACTGAAGCTACATGGGTGCCCACTTCTGTTAACTTCTTGACATAATCCTCAATTAGCATTAATTTATCATTAATAACCATCATAGAAGGTAAACCCTTGCTGACCAAAGGTTCAATCTTGTTGAAAAGTCTCTAAACTATGGTGTTACCATTGTTGCACTTTTCTTGTAGCTGAATGGTGATATTTTTCTTAGTGATAATCTTCTTTACCTCTAATATCATTGCAGTTCTGTCATTTATTCTTAATTCCTCAAGCTCATAGTCATCCTTGGAATTTAGAAATTTGATTATATCAAAGGCAGTCTCTGGCATATCATCCAGCTGCTTAGTTATAGTTTCCACTGCTACCTGAGCTTTTTCCAAGAGATCTTTCTGATTGAATATTATCTTAATGGAGGGCCAAATCTCCTTGATTGCTTCTATAATTTCTTCCCATAGAATTTCTTTTGCTAAACCCAATTTGTTTCCTATGAAGGAATATGTGAGTTCTCTCTGCAACATTTCCACTTGTCCTTTGAGTCTGTTTGTTTTGGTTGTATGTGAACTGTCTGATATAGACTTCATAAGCCGTAATTATTTGAGTTCATCCTTTAATTTATTAATTCCTCCTATCTGTATAGATAGGTTCTGAACAACTTCAGTAAGTTGTTTAGCTCCTTCTGCTATACCTGTTGCTGATGTAGTTGCCAAATTAGAAACTCTGGTGATGGGAACTGCTGGAAGAGAGACTACATCTATTGCAGTTTGAATGTTCTTGATAGCTTCCTCCTTCTCCTTAACCAATTTCTCCATCTGTTCCTCCATTTGTTTTATCTGTTAGTTTTGTTCTATGATGAGCTTCATCATATCTGACTTTTAAGTCTCTGTCTCTTCAATTTCTTTGGCCATTGGATCCTCAAATGCTGGTAGTTTCAGTTGTTTCTTTAATGCTACAACTTTAGTGTTCTTTTTCTTAATGAGCTCCTCTGTAGCATTTATGTTTGAGGGATCATATCCCATCCTTATCACTAGATTTTCCAAGGATTGAAACTTGGTATGCTTTTCTAATGAGGAGACCTTCTCCAATTTTAGTTGTGACTGAATGTTGGCCAATGTAACCTACATTTTTGACAAACTCATAGCATTGTTTGTCAAGGTTGAAGCAATCATTTGTCCAGTTTGTTTGTGCATCTCAATTTGATCAATTGGATGCACATACTTGACATTAAACTCAAAAGAATTTTGTTTCTGGTATTGTGTTGCAGTCCTAGGCTGAGGAACTTGGGCCTACAAGAAATCCATTTGCATCTTTCCCTTCTCAGAGCTGAAGACTGAAAGAAGCCTAGCTTGAGAGTTGGAAGAACGCTTCTAGAACTGGGTGTAAGTGTTCAACTTCAATTCTTCATTCTTTCTTTTGATTTCACTAAAAACATGGAAAATGTCTTCCTCTTTATTCTCTGGAATGCCTCCAACAGTCTGAACTATCTGTTGTTCATGAGAAATGGTAGATTGAGTTGGAGATTGTATAGACTATCCACCAGACTATGAATCAATATTGATAGAGACCCTTTGTTTCTTTTTCCTATGAAAAACCTTGAATCCTTGGCTTGTTTCCTCTGTTGTAGGTGAAGATTGTTCTTCCCTCCCTCTCTTGGCTCTATTTTCCTGTGCAATCGGTGTTTGCATATTAATTGTAGAGACTTCCTTCTCCTTAGCCTCTTGGAGGGTATTCTCTGTCCATTCCAATTGATTCTTGAACTGTTCTATCTCAGGCCTAGCTGTATGATGATATGGTGTGAATTTATTTTCCACCCTGAGTTTGGAGATGACTCCCAATGGGTCATAGGACAAAGAGAAACTGAGAGAAAAATTCATTTCTTTTAACAACTTATCTACTTCCTCCCCTGCTGCCCTGGTATTACAAATGAAGGGACCAACTTGAGCTTTCAGCTTAAATTGTGATTTCTTTTTGGTAGCTACAAAATGTACTTCATCTGCCTTCAATCTTGCCTCAAGTACTCGAGTGCAAAGATTCTAACAGGGAGGTACTTTGGCAGTTTGTAGGGTGGAAGCTCACAACCAAAAAACTTGATTTTTGTGTAGTTTTGGTAGCAATACCAATCTCCTATTGCTACTTGATATATGAACTGAATTTCTTTGAAAACCTCCTCACTGATCCTTGGTAATGGAGTGTTGCTCATAAGGCTGAGGGCTGGATGAATAAACAGTTATATGAACTGCTTATATGTGAACTCTTCTTTCTCCTTCATCCCCATTAAAGTCCAAAAAATCATTGACTGTTGTTGTTCTTCTTCATCAAGTTTCTGCAAAGGAAATGGGAATTTGCCTGCCCGAAAATATATAAAAAGATACAAAAGTACTGAAGCATACTTGAATACTTCTTCAGTGTTAAATTTGACAAATTGCTCATGTATGGTTTCAGCTATGAAATGACTGAGATCATAAATAACAATAGTCTTAGAATCAGAAGAAAACATGGATAAGAAACCAAGGATGGCTTCATTGACAGACTGATCAGAGTGATAACCAAGCAAATAGAACAGGATAACAGTAATATGCTTGGTTCTATCAGGAAACATGGATGAATCATAAGGGGGATTTCTCTTTGGTAGAGGACTACCAATTGCCAAAAATAGTTCGAGGATCTGGGATCTCTTGGTAAAGTCTATTTTGTTATAAGCTTCTATCAGGTTTTCATGGGAGAAAGGATGAGTTAGTGTAGTGGCAGGGGCCTACAACATTTTCCCAATTGAATCAGCATTAATGGGACAGAGGATTTCTCTAGTAGGTGAGATAATTTCTCTCTGGCTGGGATCATAGGATTCATGGCATTTTCTCACAAACTCTGGAGCTATGTGTATTTGTGGAAAAATATAGTGGGGTAATTGGGATTCCCAGAGCCCAATTTCATCACTCTGATCAGCAATAAATTTCAAATAAATTAGATTGAGAAGAAGTCTCAATGATTTTTCAATCCTTGTCAACTAATGGAGTATGGTGGAAATCAACCTGTGGGTGAATTAGAGGATTTGAAACCTCTGCAATTGTTTTCCCCTTGGGAGGTGTTTTGTCAAATGAAACTGCGGACTTCAAATGAAAAAATGATTAAAGGAGGTACTAGAGTGGAGACAGACAACTGGTAAGTGGACTTGGAAGATGTGCTTTCGAACAGGACAAGCGGCTATTAGGATGTTGGAAAGTAGCTGAGTTGTTGAGCAAGTGGGCTTGAAGAATAATCTTGGTCGTAGAAGTTAACTGTGTAACCTTTAAAATGCATGACATAGTGTTTATAAAGAGAAGAAATGGAGTGGGAGGGTGGCGCTAAACATTTGAAAATTCATTAATTATCCAACGGGTTAATTAATGGACATTTGGTTATAAATGCGTGGGAGTGGAAATGAATGGGCACTAGATAGGCGGCAGACGATCAGATGGGAAATATGAAGTGAGACGTGACATGGAGGTGACGTGGGGCAGTGATAAACGGCTATGAAGGATACTGCGTTCGGGGGTAAGATGGAGTGGTTTATGGTTTTTGTATTTCTAGTCTCGAAAGACTAAAAGATGATTTTTTTGGTTTATGTAGGCGGTATTAAAGACTTCCCATTTCGCCCCCCCCGGCCGATAAACTTCAGGCGGTGAATGAGGGCCAAAAGGGAGTGTGAGCCGTAGGATTGCGGAGGAGTGTGCGGGATGAGAGGTGAGGTGGAGGGAGTTTAATGTGTGAGTAGGGAATGAACGGTGGGGTCGCGATATGATAGGCGGACTCGGTGGCTGTGGGTCCGGGTGATTTAACAAATGGAGTGATAGCATATGAATGAAATAACATAAGGTCAAAACTTTGGTTATTCGAACTCCCGTCATTAATATGTTTCCTAATGTTTCGATATTTAGGAAATAATCACTTCAACATCTCAAACTTTCACATTTCTACTTACCCTTCTAATCCTAACATTTTTACTTATCCTTTCAGAGTGCATTTAAAATAGCAACCCAATATTTTCTTTTTATGAAAAATCTATCTCTATAGGTTATTCCCTCCATTGGCTCAGATTAAACTATTGAGCCAATTTATTTTCTACCTATGAGAATCAATTTAAAGCAAATCCAATTATGATGCAACTGCATAATTGGATAAAATAACCTAGTGTGGCATCTAAACAAACTACACACAACTATTATTTTTCAAACTGAATTTACAACAAAGTAGTGACATTTAGATTTGCAACACTTTCAGAGCTGATTTATTTTTCTTTTTTGTCTACCTAACATTTTATTTTTGCTTTCATTTTTTAGGGCATTTACCCTAACATTTTCTTTGATATGGACATATTTATCAAAATATTTTCCTAACATTTTTTATTCAATATTCTTTTTGTCCACATCCTATCTTAACATTTTGTAAATATATTTTCATTTTTTGTCTAATTTATTCTAACTTATCAAAACCAAAAAATGATACAACAAAATCCACCCTCAAAACCCGCATCTTGGAAGAGATGCACTCCTCTCCAGTTGTAGTACATTTAGGATTTTAGAATACTTATGCATGAGCACATCATTCTTTATTTTGGACCAAACTAAAGCACGCCATTCTTACTTTTGTAGCTGAATGCAAATTATGCCAGTGCAACAAAGGGGAAACGATCAAGCTACCAGGAACCTTACAACCCTTATCACTCCTTGCTTTTGTCTGGACAGATGTTTCCATGGATTTCATTACAGGTCTCCCAAAGTCAGGTAACAAATCAGTCATCATGGTGGTTGTTGACATACTTTCCAAATATGCTCATTTTTGCACTCTACCGCACCCATTTACCCCAGCATTGGTGGCTTAGGTTTTCATGTACCAAATATTCAAACTGCATGGCATGCCAACTTCCATTGTGTCTGACCGAGACCCAACTTTCACCATCAATTTTTGGCAGGAACTTTTCAAGCTACAGGGCACACAACTCTAACCGAGTACAAATTATCATCCCCAAACCAATGGTCAAACATAAGCAATCAACAAATGTTTGGAGACCTATCTACGATGCTTGACTTTAGATAAGAAACATCAATGGGTACAGTGGATTCCTTTAGTTGAATGGTGGTATAATACTAACTATCATGAAGCCACCAAGATAACACCATATGAGGCAGTGTATTACCAACTCCCACCTTCACCAACTTCTTATATCCCTGTATCTTCCAAAGTATAGGTAGTTGATAAGCTCCTACAAAATTGTGTTGCAATGATCGCTCATCTCAAAGATAATCTACATCAAGCTCAGAATTGAATGAAGCAATAAGCCAATCGACGTTGTTCAAAGAAGTCATTTAAAGTAGGTAACCAGTTGTTCCTGCTACTCCAACCTTATAATTAGACATCTCTTAAAGAAAAGGGCTACTAAAAACTAGCCCCAAAATTCTATGGGCCTTTTCAGGTACTTAACAGGAGCAGTCACTTACAAACTCACCCTGCTGACTACTTCAAAAATCCACCCAATCTTCCATGTATCCTGCCTCAAGAATGTTATGGGGAACAATTGCAGGGTTCAAAATGTCTGCCAGAATTGGATGAGGAAGGTTGAATTTGGCTCTGACCTGAATAGGTCCTCAACACTCGCGAAAGACATATCCACGACCACACGATCAAGGAAGTCCTCATCAAGTGGAAAGACACCTCTATAGAAGATGCGACATAGGAACCAACCACTATTCTTTAGCAGTTTCCGCAGCTTTAGCCTTGAGGACAAGGCTTATTTTGATGGGGTGGGGCATGTTAGGGTCCAACCCTAACCCCTTTATTTATGTAATAAGCCCAAGGGGCCTCGTCAGAGTCATTGTTAGTTAGTTGAGTCAATAAAACCCATAAGCGCTTATCCACATTAATAATAATTGTAATTTGTTGACCCCTATTATAGAGAAGGGACCACTATTAGTTATAAATGGGCCATAATTAATAAATAACGTGGTTAACCTATATTATGCAAGGGACCACTAGTAGTTAGGGTTTTTGATATCATCAAGCTATAAATAGCCTTAGATAGCATGGGAAGAATCATCAAGTTTTATTGTAATTGAGCTTTTCCCTATTGGAGGTTGCCCCCTTGAAAAGGAAAGTGAACATTGTATTATGCTACTGAATAATAAAATATCTTTGCAGCTTGTCTCGATTCATGTGATATTTCTGTGTTTCTAACATTATGTTATTCTCGCGGGTCAAGTGCATAACACTCCAATTACAGATCGAACCTAATAGATGACTTCCTGTTCTATTTAAATGAGGTTGAATCTCTTTGTTTTATAGCCCTTAAAAGAGGCTCCATTAGCCCTCTCTAGGTTGACTTCTTCCTAGCTAGCCGACTTGGTCTTGGGATCATTCTAGACACTTCCAAATAAAAAGTACTTTTTCTTTTCTTGATACAAATGCCTGAAAGTGTCTTTTACATTATGATAATGAAACTTTGACTCATGTAAACCCTAGTAGATCTAATGACAAATATTTTGAGCATGAAATCCATGATTTTACAAAATTTACTTTTTTTTTTTGTTCTTACATCATTTTATTTCTCCATTTGATAGATACACGAGTCAAATGAAAATTATGAAGACCAAAAATAGTTAAATTTTCCAACACTAAGGGCATCTAAGCCGTCAAAATCACCTTACGATTGCAAGCAACCTAGGCCACACTGATCATTAACATGGCTGAATTTTTGTCCATGTAATTTCGAACTGGTGACCTAAATTGTGGTTTGAGTAGCCACAACCTAAGGGTGTCTAAGATATCAAAATTACCGAGGAATTGCACTTGGACCGGGCCACACTATCCCTTAGCATCATTGCATCTTCACCCATGAGTTCTTGAACTGGTGATGTTTTCACCACGAAGTTCCTTAATAAAACACCATCCCACGAGGTTTTGAACCGGTGACATTTTCACGATGGAGTGCCTTAACAAAACACCATGTCATCGCTAATGGGGTTGATTATGGGGATTTGAATCTTGAATCTTATGAATTTCATGATTTACATAATACTTCATAGCATGGTGTTTGCCAACTACATCACCCTCTTAAACTACAAATATTTTAAAATTATTATTTTAATAGATAATAAATCATTTATAATTGATAATATCTTTTATAATTTTTTAAATAATATTGATATTCTTTAAATATTTTTTATATTATTTTAATATAAATAAATAAATATATAAATATATATATATATATATATATATATATATATATATATATATATATGTATATGTATATGTATATGTATATATATGTATATGTATGTATATGTATATGTATGTATATATATATATATATATATATATATATATATATATATATATATATATATATATATATATATATATATATATATATATATATATATATATATATATATATATAAAAGAATAAGGAATCCATTGAGTTCATCAATCGCCTCACCGACCTTGACATCGCGAATTTAGTTGAGACTTGTCTCATGTCTACTTTTTTCTGTTTTGAAGGGGAATTCTATGAGCAGACCTGTGGGGTTGCCATGGGCTCCCCCTTGTCCCCGGTTGTCGCTAATTATTTTATGGAAGACTTTGAATCCAAAGCTTTCGCTTTAGCCTGTATCCTGCCCAAGCTTTGGAAAAGATTTGTGGATGACACCGGTGTCATATGGTCCCATGACCAAAATGAGTTAAATAAGTTTTTCCAGCATCTCAATAATCAATATTCTTCAATAAAGTTTATTATGGAGGAAGAAGTTGATCAGTGCCTATCTTTCCTGAATGTTCTAATTTTAAAGGATGATGAAAGTTCTTTTTCCCACTAGGTGTTTTGAAAGAAAACTCATACTGAGCAGTATCTTCATGGCAATTCTCACCATTTCCCTACTCAGAAGTTGGGTGTTCTCAACACACTAGCTACTCGTGCGCTAAGAATTTCTAACGAAAAGAACCTTGATAAAGAGAAAGCTCGGCTGCTTAATGTTTTTTCCAATAATGGATATAGTAGGCACTAGGGTCTAAGAGCTTTCCTTAAAGCTAGCAGAGGTCCCAAGGTTAAGAAAGACCCTAAAGATCGATTCTCTGGGGTGCATCTCCCCTTCACCCAAGGGGCCACTAACAAGATTGTGAGAATCCTTAAGCAGCATAATGTTCCCTCAACCTTTAGACCCCTTAACACTATTCGTAGCTCCTTAAGATCTGTAAAAGACCCTGTTGGCCCCAAGGACATGAAAGGTGTTTATGTCATCCCATGTTCCTGTGGGACTCCCTATGTGGGTGAAACTTGGCGCTCTATTTATCAGAGGATTCATGAGCACACAACCAACATCAAGCATGGGAGGACAAGGTCTTCATCCTTGGCAGAGAACGCTGAGAAAACTAAGCATCATATATGTGTTGAGGAGGCCAAGGTTATTGCTAAGGTTGCTCCCTTTCATCATCGAAAGTTTAGGGAGGCCATAGAAATTGAAAGAAGACCGAGCAATCTCAACAAGGATGACGGCTAGATGATTAGCAACTATTGGATCCTTTCCCTTTCCTCTTAACCCCCCCTTTTTTCCCCTCGTCATTGTTTTCTTTTCGGATTTTCCCTCTTCTTCTGGATTGTTTAGATTTCCCCTTTCTTTTGGATTGTTGTTTGGTTCTCTTTCCTTTTATTATTCACCTATTTATTCATAAGTTATTTAATTTTTAATTGTTATTATTAGGTTTATGGAACCTTCCTTATTATGTTCTTAATTTAATCTTTAGATTTTACTTAGAAGTATTTATTCATTTATTATTATTATTATTTTCCAAGATAACTAATTAACGGATTGTTTGGTATTCATTTATGTTCAATTTGTAATATAATTAGTAACATATTTAGTTGATATGAATAGAAACACATTATCTAATGAATTAATTAATTAATAACACTTTATATTTTTATCCTAATATTTCATATTTATGTGAATTTATATACAAGGATAATACTTATATATCATATTTTCATAGATATAGTATTCAAACTCATTATTTAACTTATTATCTTTTTAATTGATACTTTATAAGATTCCCTACAACAATATGGTTTTAGTTGTAGTTAGATGAAGATAAATAAGCAAATTAACCCATTATTTCATTATTTGAACTAATATCTATATTTTTATCCTAGTAATTAGCATCAATATGAATTTATTGAGCTGAAAATATTATGCTTAATTACTTTTAAATAAAAACTTAAGAAAATAATAAACTATTTTACCTTTGATGTTCTTAGTTCATATTATTTTAATTAAATATAAATAGTTTTATTTAATTACACATATATTTATATTAAATAAATTTAACAAATTAACCAACTTATTAATTAAATATCTAATTCTTCTCTAAATTTAGGTCGAGTCAAATATAGTTGTTGCCAGTGAATTATAGCAGTTACCTTTGGTCAAATTGGTTGTTTCTTTCTAGCCGTTGGAATGTTCGGTCTCTCTATTTAATTTGTTGCCATGCTCTGGTTCTTCATCTTGTCCTAGGATGAACCACATTTGTTGGTTCAAAACACATCGACAATAAATTTCGATGTGATTATCGCCAAAACCATGTTTCAAACATTTAAACCATATTTTTTAATAAATAATTATTTTTTAATATTAATAATAAAATTATTAAAATACTTATTTAATTTATTTTATTCGCTCGAATACTTTGTTAATTTGAATATTTATTTTGCAAAGTAAAATTTTATTAATAAAAAATATGATGACAGCCATCTTATATTATAATTTTTCCCTTTTCAAATCTCCATTGGGCGACGAATAATTACACCTTTCCGCTATTTCAAACTTTCGTCGGCGACCTTTGTACTGCTTATCTGGACTACATTCATTTTTCCTTTAATTTTAATGTTTATCTTAACTATATACCGTTTATATTGACTTTTTCCTTTAATTTTAATGTTTATCTTAACTATATACCGTTTATATTGACTTTTTCATTTTGATTGTTTTTAGATATTGACCTTTTTTATTTTCTTGCTTAGAGCATCAAGGAAAAGGAGTCCATTGAAGTGGATGAATTGTTTGCACGGCCAAAAGTAGTCGGAATTTGGGCAAAAAAAATTCAAAAAAATCTTGTAGAGATAGTGTTTGAATTGTGTTTTTGATGATGGAAATGGATTCAGCACCATCAAAAACATCTAGGACACCTAAAATTTTGAAGTTTAACAATTATAACTTGGATTTACAAAAATCCTTGCCGGATTTTCTCTAAATATCACTGAAATTTCCATAACTTCCCGGGCAATTCCTCCAGCTAGTTAGACTACGGCTAAAGAAAATAGAGAAAACACTCCATTAAGAGCCACCATACGATTTATCTTGACTTTCTTTCTTGCCAATAACATAAAGAGTGAAAAAAGAAAACCTCTACTATGTTAACTAATTTATGTCGATATCATTTCTATATATTTATTTATACAAAGAAAATATTTTAATATTGTACATACTAAAATATTCAATTTCTAAATAAACAAATGATTAAAAATACAATATAAAATATAAAATACTTCGTAATAAGAATAATAAGGAAATGTCTAATTCATTCAATTCTTAATATAAAAATAATATGTGATATTTAAAAATATTCATAATAATAAACAAATTTAATGTGGGTTACTGATAAAATATTTTAATATCCAAGATGAGGTAATATTGACATATACTTAAAAATACATTAATAACAAACAAAAATAATGTGGACAATTTAATCTCTAGATAAAATTTCTCAATACACATGCTATGCAAAATATTTTAATGCCAATTATGTATATATTATATATATTTTTAAATTTGTTTTGTATATGTCCTATAAAGCAACAACAAAAATTAAATTTTATGGGTAAAATATTTGAAGTAGTCTCACTATTTTACATTTTGATATTTTTTAGGTATATATATATATATATATATATATATATATATATATATATATATATATATAGCCAATTTTCCGTGAAATCCAATAAAAAAAAATTGGACTAACAAGTTTAATATAGCATTCCAAAATACATTTTAAACAATTAAAAAATACACATTGTATATGTAAGAGAACCAAATTCATTGGGATCTATAAAAGACTGAGAGAGATCCAATTTTTTTCATATTTTACAGTTTAAAATAAGTTTGCACCTGAAGAGATTTATCCCACTTGCAAACTAAATATGTGATTAAGATATATCTATACTAATATAATAATTTTTCATTAACAAAAAAATTGATAAAATCCTTCTTATATTAAAATTTCTTAGTTTAAACACACTCTTTTCTATTGTACAATTTTATAATTTGAAAGCATTTTTATGTTAGGAGGAATCACCTGTAACTTACAACAACCCTTAAAATCCAGATATTTGAGATCTTTGAGCTCTGCGATTTTAGATGGCAATGATTCTAAATGACAACATCCATTGAGATCCAAAAATTTGAGATTTTTGACATCTCTCATTTCACATGGAAATGATTTTAACCATTTACATCCTTTCAGGTGTAAAAACTATTTGTTTGAAATATTCTCAATGCCTGAATGCATATCATCAATTTCAGTACAATTCAAACCAATATTTATTTATTTTATTTTATTTTATTTTCTTCTTCAAGAAAGAAAAAACTCACAACTTTCTATTAAATAAAAATATGTTTACATAAGTATTTATATAACATATGTTCCATTATAATCCTTGTTACAAATGATTGATAACTAGATACAAGGCACACAAACTCCAAAAGGAGCATAAGATATACCCCAACAACAACCATCCACACATCATTCTAGCACCACCAGAAGATGCTCCAAACAACAAGATATGAAAAAGGAGATTCAGTGTATAAAACCCTAGGGTCAACAAGCACCATACCACATCACAGAGAGATTCAAAAAATATGGGTATGCACGCCCGACTAAATAAAACCCCAAGACATGGAGGCACGCATAAATCCCAAATAGGAGCTGTAAACAACATGAAAAGGTGGTCGACCCACAAATACAAAAGTTTTCAAACCCTAACAACCAACGCCAAAGGCAGAACTAGGGATAATGCCCCATAAAATATCTCATAGGATCAACACCCAACATAGGGCTACGATAACCAAAAATAAGTGACAAGACCTGGCAAATCTCGTGGCCACAATCTAACAGTCATATCGATGAACCTTCACCGAATAGAGATATAATGATGAAAACTAGAAACAGGGTGACAATGACCCTGAGTAGCAAAAGACACAATAATCAAAACCATAGCGAAGTCCTGAACCCTGGCACGAACAAAGCTTCCACATGGTGACGTCGATGACAATTGCAAAGGAAGGGGGCGTAGTCGAGAAAGGAAAGTCAAGAGGAACGAACAAGTGAGTCGAACAAGCAAGGTTCACCGCACGACTATCCCATATGCAACAATGATAATTGGAAACAGGGCAGCTGTGACCTTGAGTAGTAGAAGACACACTGAGCAGAATTCTAATGGAGTCCCAAACCCCGACACAAAAAAAGCTTCCACATGGAGGCGACGACAACAACAACAGAGGAGGATGTCACAATTGAGAAATGTGGGACAAGATCCATGAACAAGAGGACCAATCAGGCTAGGGTTCTATACTTGACCCTCCCTTCCTCAACAATCGCTCTCTGCAAATTGCACGCCTGGTGGTTATCCCTTACTCGTTTTCCTTAGCAACGAGAAAATGCAAGGACTGAAATTCAATTTGTTTTAGTTGTCACAATGATCTTGGCAATAATTATAGCCCCGTGTCACCTAAATCTAACACCCTGAGAGACACAAGGTTAAGGAAAAATGCTTCTGAAATCACTTCCAATTCAAATTTACGTACCAAAGTTAGAGTCACCAGTTTTGGATATCTCAACTCCTTTGTTGGCAGAGATGTAGTATCACTACCAAAAAGGGAAAGCCACCGCAATTATCGCAACAAAAGGATCTTGCATCTAAAGGGGCTAGAAACATTATGATACGAAGATACACAAAATTGATTCACACACACACACACACAGATATATATATATATATATATATATATATATATATATATATATATATATATATATAAAATAAAATATAAATATATACTAAAATATTATATATTAATAAAATTAAAAGATATATTAAAATATAAATATAAATATTTTAATAATGATTAAAGTTATATTTCTTATATAATATATATACATATAGGGAAAGGATATCCACCATGATTGAAATTTTTTAAATTCTATATTTTGTACTAAAAAATGCTTTAATATAAATTTACATAGTAAGATACAAAATATTAATAGTGTTTGGTTTAAATATGTTATTTGAGAGAATTAAGACATATTAGAGTTAAACAAAATCAAAGTAGGAAAAATAAATTTAGCAAAATTCAAGAAAGGACTAGGATTAATGTTGGTTTTCTATGTTGAAAACATGCTTTAAACCATTGGAAAGTGAATGTTGTTGTTGGAGACCCATTTTTTTGACAATTTTGGTGTGGTTGGCCATGTTGTTTGGAAGAGAATCCATCATAGTGTTCACATAAAGATCATATTTCCTAGCATATAAGCTTACTAATTTGATGTTCTAGTGCATTGAGCTGATCCATCTGTGCTTTTAGAATGTAAGTGTATTAACTTCTTGTTCTAGTCTATCTAGAGGACTCATTTTTTAAATTATAGCAAACTCAATAGCCTTTAGCAATAGGAAGAGAAAGAAATGACCAAACTCTTCCACATAAAGATACAAGTAAGGAAGATAAATATTGATGCTCTCTTTGACTCGAGATCACATGCAAATATCATTTCGGCAAAGCTAGTAAACAAATCTTCATTACACGTTCGTGATCATCCAAGCTTCATTAGGATTTGTAAATAAGGAAGCATAGTTAAATGTAATAAAACAATACAAAATTAGATTAGCTATCAGTGTTTATTTTATTGATGAAGTAAAATTAGATGTAGTTCCCTTTGATGCGTGTGGAGTGGTGTTTGGAAGTCTCTACATGTACATGCTATATGCAATATTCATGTGCAGAGCCAACCAGTACCAACTTGCCGATGATGGAAAATCATTCACCATCAATGTGCATAGAGGAAAGTTAAAAATATCACCAATAAGTGCCAACCAAGGCAAGAAAATCAGTAGTTCTGGCAAGAAGTTTGTTTTATGTTTTTAAGAGAGAATCATCTTTTAGAAGAGACAACAAAGACATCCCTGGAGGGGTGTACTAAGAAACATAAACAACAACTGGAAGATTTTCTATAGGCTTACAAGGATGTGTTCTAGTAGCCTAAAGGGATACCACCCAAGAGGGAAGTGGAGCATAAGATCTAGATATTTTAGGACTCCCTTGCTGAAGATTGGGTTGTGCAGTTAATTTGATAGAGAAGCAAGTGAGGTGAAGAAATTGTTACAACAACTACTGGAATGGGGTGTCATTCGACTGAGTACACCACCATGTGGGTCAACCATCATCATAGTGCCAAAAATAATGAGACTTGGTGGATGTGTATTAATTACATGGCACTGAAGAAAATCACACTCAAGAATAGGTACCCCCTACCCAAGATTAATGATTTGTTGAATTATTTTCCACAAGTGAAATACTTCACCAAGGTGGAATTAAATTCTAGATATCACCACTTTCGAGTCAGAGAATAAGATGCTTAGAATACCACCTTCAAAACTAGGCAAGGTTTGTATGAGTGGGTAGTCAAGCCATTTGGCCTATGCAATGTACCAGCTATGTTTATGAGGTTAATGAATGATATGTTGCACCATTTTATAGATTCATTTGTTATTTTCTATTTGGATGATATACTAGTATATAGTGCTACCTAGGAGGAGTACATCTCACATTTGATGTAGGTGTTGGAGACATTAAAGAAGCGCCAATTGCTAGAAAAAATCAAGAAGTGTGAGTTTTCGCAGTAGTCTCTGGTGTATCTAGGGTATGTGGTAGGTGGAGGAGAGATAAAGATAGATCCTGGCAAGATGGCGACCATCATTTAATTGTTGGTGCCTACTAATGTTTATGAGGTTAAGAGTTTTGTTGGTGCGACATAATACCTAAGGAAATTCATAGCTTCATTTTTAGTGGTAGCAACATCACTCCATGCCATAACAACAAGTGGCGAGAGTTTCCAATGGGGAAGGGTTGACAAAGGGCCTTTGACGAATTAAAGAAGAAATTCAATCAAGCACTAGTTCTTGCACTACCAAACTTGGATAAGCCCTTTCAAGTGGAGATAGATGTTTGTGAGTATGTTATGGGAGCAGTCTTGATGTGGGGAGGAAGGCTTGTATGCTACCATTCTAAATCATTTCATGGGGAAATTGTTAACTACCTTACCTATGATAAGGAGGTTTATGCCATGGCACAATTTGTGAAGAAGTGGAAGCATTATCTAACGGGAAAGGAGATAATAATCCACATATATCACCAACAACTATAGTACTTACAATCCCAAAGTAAGCTCTAGATGAAAAAAGATATAGTTTTGAGAAATATGTTTAGAACTACAAGACAGGGACAACATGAACTTTGATATAGTGGGTTGAAAGGAAAATTTCTAGGAAAAGCTAAATGGCACACCCGAGAGAAGGTGGACTAAAACTCTCCAAAAATGGGGAGTGATTCATATTTGATAATTATATTATTTTTCATCCATATCAATCCTTTTAGGGTGGAAAAAGTGGAGGAATCAACTCATAGGACCATTTTTATCAGCGAGACCCAATTTGGAAAATTAGGGCCTAAAATCTTCTGTGAGCATTTTGAGGCATCAAAGACTGTTTTTTACAAGGTAAAACTTTAACACTTAAGTACTACGCTCTTTTCTCCTATTATCCACACAAACACTTCTTTCCAACAATGCAAAAATCACCTTAGTTGGAGCCCATATGGAAAAGTTATGCCACTTGGAAGTTGACCTTCTTGTTTTGGCCACCATAATTCGAGGGGATGCCACGTCAGCCCCCATTATTCATGCAAAATGGGCTAGATGTGTGATAATGATGAAGAAGACTCTAGAATAGTCTATATTGTAACTTTGGTCAAGAGTTAAGGGAGTCAAACCTAACTACTAGTAGCCTAACGGGTTGGGTTATAAATGGGCCACTAGGAGGAAAATGGCTTCCATTCTTTTCGAGTGCACTTTGTTCCATAGACAATTAGAGTAACTAAGAGGGATAGGGAGAGAACACACAGAGAGGATTTTTTCATTTCAGTAGCCCATGAGCCACATGGCTTCTTTGTAATTTCATCCATTTTATATTCAAATAAAGAGAGAAAAGTGACCTCACCTTCCAATTGGGTTTTCTACTAAAAGGGTTTCCCAAGATATATCTTGTGTCAATCATAGTTTGTGAGTTTTTATTTATTTTTTCTCTATTTTTTTCATAATTATAATTTGATTGCATACACAATAATCAGTAATTTATAGATCTAGAAATGTAAAGAGAAATAAACCACCGTGGTGTAGATTTCAGATTTTTAAGTAGAATTTATTAGGTTTGTTGTGATGAACTGGTGACTGGAATGTCCAAAAAAATTTACAAATCACATATGCAACAATAGGCAAGAAAAGTGGATAATGATGCATGAAAGAAAAAGGATGAAGTGACAAAAGATGGAAAAAGAAAAGAAATAGAAGCATGGTTAATGATGAAGAAGAAAACGAAGCGAGTTATAAATAAAAGTATTTTTTGTTTGGGTTTGAGAGGTATATACAATCAATCCTTCAAGGAATACATCCCTAAGAAATAGTCCTTGGATAATGTCATTTAATAATGATATTAGTTAGAGATTATTGTTTTTTGAAATTGTGTGTACTTGAGTTAATAAAGTTTGTGGTAAAAAACCACTAATGTAAATATTTTTCATTATGTATTATTGTGGTAAGCATAAACAAAAAGAGGATTTCAGATCATTAAGAGAGAAACTCTATATGGGTAGAACCATCTATTTGAGGTAGTCTACACCTAGTAGAGTCATCGATCTTAGTGAGGAGGAAGTCAAGTAGATTTCAAGTCATGAAAAATGGGCTTGTGTAGCAATAACATGATCATTGAGGATATGAAAAAGAAGAGATAAGTAAAAAGCAAAAGTTTGCAAGCAATAGAGGACCCATGGACATATTTCCATGAAGAGTTTTTGTTTCTCAGGAGTATGATGTAGGAGCATCGAAATCAAGGTTACAATTGAGCCAGGAACCCATGAGATTGAGGACGATGAAAATGATAGTGGTGATGTAGAGCGAGTAATAGGGACATGTATGCAAAATTTTGATGGAAGAATGATTGATGAAGCATGTATGAGAAGAATTTTCCTAGAGAACCAGTGGATACAATGAATGACAACCCATTTATTCTAGTAGATTGTGATTATTTCATATGGACTTCAACTAATATTTATGTAGGTACAAGATGATAGAAGATAAGATCAAGAAGGAAGGATACCAAATAAGTATTAAAGATAAAGACAAAGGACAACAAAGGCAAAGAATGAGAAAGGACTAATTTAATGAAGAATGCTCGTTAAAGAGGAGACATAAAAAAATAATACCTATTCATAATTTTTAATGGATGATATTATGAATATTGTAATAGTGTACACATATTCTAGAAAGTCTATATAAGAGCAAGTGCTGCAGGGCAAGGTAGTCCCTGCCACTCAAGTGGAAATTATGCTTTTAGAAATTTTGTAAATTAATATATGAAGTGGAAAAATTATTTGTCTATGAAAGGGAAAGGACTTGCATAAATTTTTGGTTGGTAGTAACCACAAGTAAGTTTCCACATTTACATTTTTACTCCTACTTGTTAAAGTGTTGAAGGACACATAAATAAGGGTGGGAAGTTACTCTTGGTAAGTATATTTATTTACATCTTGTTCCTATCTATCTTTAATACAAATAATTGATGGTAAATATGTTATTTATGTGAGTATGAGCTATTTTTGAAGAATTAAATTTTAGATGGTTTTCCTATGAAGCTTAATAATGAAAATTTATTGCACAACTATCTAAAAATCATGGCATAAATATTGCAATTGCATTTAAAATTTATGGAAAAAAATATGAGTCAATTATCCACATGGTTGTGCAAATGCTACAATAAGACCTTCAATTTATGGTCCAATCAAATGCTTGAAAAATAATTTCTTCAACAATATTAAAAAATAAATATTTATTTTTCAAAGTTAAACATTATAACTTGCATTGGTCAATGCTAAACTAATAGTGCTCAACAACAAATTGATTGATAGAGTCCTACCTTGGTAGGGACTAATAAGAGGTGGAGAAAATCTAACAAATATAGGGATGAATATTGTTGAAAAAATCATGGAGAAATAATGGATAGATCATAGGAGATGGTTAGGGAGATATTATTGGAGATAGTTAAGGAAACATTTAAAACTAATTAGCTAATTATGATGCAATTGTTATGGTCATATATAGTTATAAATACAACTTCCCTTAACTGAGAACTACATCATGCTCCTGACATCCCTCGAGTTTTGAGGGTGTGTCTTTTTTTGTTTGTTGTGTGCTTAGTTGCAACAGTCACAAATCTCCTAATTTATCTATATGTAAAAAGAAAGAAAGAAATAAATAAATAAAAAATATTGAGTAATATATGATGATGATGACCATAATGATGAAGAAGAACATCCACTAAAACCTATATGGTTTACCCAACCTTAAGAAGGTATTCTTTAACATTTTATTTTTATAATAAAAAAGAAGTGTGAGAATAATTCCAAAATAACCGTAGTTCTTTTGACTTAAAAGATCAAGAAGATTAGTAGGGTGACAAATATTTTGAAGATTAGATTGAGTGTGTGTATAAAATGGAAAAAAAAATGTTTTTCATCTTCAACCCTCTTAGGATCCTATAGGTGACAAACTCTTTCATCCCATGGCATTTTGGGAATTAGCGGATGCTCAGTTTCACTCTAAAGTTGATGAGAATTATTTATTATCTTGGCAATATTCATTTTTTCTTAACACTAGTCAATATAAAAGGATATTTTTGGTTTTCTAGATTGGGGTTAATCAACTCCTTATAATATCTTAGTTTTCATTTTCCCTCTATCTCTTTGTTGTCTCACAATTTCCAACATTTTAAATATTATATGGATTCTGCAAAATGATCTCTTCCTTTATTTCCCAATTATTTAGCCATGATTAGGCATCTTTATGCCTCCCAAGTTTGAGTAGAAGGTGGGTGTTTTGGCTAGAGCTAGAAACAATTTTAGAAACCTCTTGGCGTCCATGTTTGTTATAGACATTTTTGTGCCTTACAGCATAGAGCATGAAATGTCAATAATCTGAGGGATCCAAAGTCCCTAAACATGTTGTTCCTACCCCTAGAGGAACAAGGTCAGCAAACCACAGCACTTCAGATCAGTTCTCCACTGAAAAACACTCAAAAACAGGTCAATTTTGGATCAAAGCAGCTGCTCCACTGAGCATCTGCGCTAAATGTCAACTGCTCCATGGTGTACCTACGCTGAATGTCAACTTCATCAAAGGCTACCTGCGCTGAGCGAGTTTGGACATGAGGAGGAATCTTTCCTCAATGTGCCAGTGCCCAGGAAGCTTCCAAATTGGCACTTGGATCAAAAGATTCGCCTAAGTGAAGAGTAAGAGGTTCTAAAACTCCGAGTGGAGGGTAGAATCTCCGAGTGGACTCAAGAACTAAAGAACAACTAGGGTTGAAGAGGACAACAGTCACACACCAAGCTGACTTATCTTCACTCCAAAACTCTATATAAGGATCTCATCCCATGGGATCTAAAGGCCGGAATTTTGGGCAAAGAATTGTTGTTGGTTTACAGTTGAGAGTATTGGGTGATTGTTTGAGCGAGGTGAAGAGGAGATTTCTTTCCGTCGGGAAGGTGATGCTGGATTGGACCTCTTATGGTTGTATCACCGCCTGAACCTTACTTTCTTCCATTAATAAAGCATTTGAGGTTCTTCTATTCGCATGTGTTTCAATGATGTATTGGCTTACTTGCGTATTTGATTTATGCTAATCCTTGAATCAATTATGAATGCATGCTTCTTGTAGTTTCCTTTTTTCGTCTTGTTTGCAGGATCTTGTGTAGCTGGGCCCGTGAGAAGACAAGGAGCTGGGAGCAAGCAGCAAAGAGAGAAGATTGGATCGACCATTTGCGCAAGACATCGGTAAGTGGATCTCTTCCTTTCCTCTTTTGCATGTCATAAAGAAGTAATCTTAGATAGCTTTGCTTTGACTGTTGCTAAGGAACTATCACCCTTAGAGTGGGATAGGGTCATTCCGTGTTGGATACTTTTCCCCACAACAGACTGGCGACTCCGCTGGGGATTGTGTCTTGTTGGTAGCTTGTGTTTCTCGCTATTCATTTCCTAAACAAAGGGAGTACCGAATCGAACTGCATTCGAATCCTTCGAAGGCAAAGTAGAGGGTAGCTACTCTAGCTCAGTTCTGGGCATGTTTATGATTTGAAGAGCTGATCCACAAGGACTCTTATTAGCTCTTTGTGATAGTGTTCATCTTCCTTTAATCATCCTCTAGTGTATACTTGACTGATAGCCTCTAATTTGGCCAAAAACCATTGATTTTTGAGCAATCTGTGACCCGGAACCAAAGAGAGACGAGAGTTTTCTCTTCAGTGCAGCTGCAGCGAAGGCTACCTGCGCTGCAACGCAGGTCTCGAAGGGGCTACCTGCGCTGAATGTCAAACTGACAGTGTCCTACCTGCGCTGAACCAGTTTTTCATTGTGCAACTGGGGTTCCCTGCTGTCTGTTGCCCAGTTTTCAGTATTGTTTTTGCAGCCTGTTGTCAACCTGTATACCCATCTGAAACTATCTTTCTTTGCCATCATTCCGCCTCAGTTGTGTGAATAAACCGTGATTGTTCTTATTGTATTTCTTACTTTCATTCACAGTTTCCCATAGCGAAAGTGAACTAGTCTTGCTGTGACCTCTTGGATCTAGACCTGTGATAAAGTGTCGTTGTGATTCTAAGAGCTAGTTTATTGTTGTTCATAGCTACTTGAGCATTTGCTTTCGTTATATGGTTCGAATTTCAGTATTTCTTGTGTTGAAACGAGTGAATCTTAAGGTGATCTTTTGATTATTGGACAAAAACTTGTTTGCTTTTCGCTTGAAATTGAATTCGAAATCATACAACAACTTTCTTTTTGTAATACATCAACATTAAGGAAGAAGAAAAGAAATACTTGCATTGTGCATGTGCATTTTGACAGTTTGCATGTCGACTTAGGAAAAGTGCATCAGTGTGTGCTCTATGATCTGTTTGAAAAGATGATGTCTTTCTTTTCCCTCAGTAGTTAAGATTTTCATAAGTTGAAAGAATTGAAAAAGCTTGCTTATCATTCTTAGACTGCATTTAGGAGTTGTATCATACATCACGTGGTGATCCATAAAGGCAAACTGCTAAGCAAGATCAACCTAAAACGAACTGAATTTACATAACAACACTTTGAAACATAACGAAACACAGTAGAGGTCTAGGTAGAGACGTGTTCCGGCGTCGTTAAACATAGTGACTGTCGATCTCTATGAAGGTGGGTGATTCCTCCTGAGGGACGAAAGCACTAATACGGATTTGTGCTCCCGCGTACCGTCGCGTATATTGGGAGACCCCTATAGGAACAAAGCCTTTATCCATAGGAAGCTGTGTTAGCCGCCCTACTGATCGCGATGCAGTCAACACAGCATTCACGAAGATCGACCACTCGTACCGTAAAACGTATTCTGTGGTTTCGCGAAAGGTTTGGCACACCCTCTGCCTAGAACTCCAGAGTAGTTTCTTTTGGCCTTTTTCAAACTCTATAACTGAAAAAGTCCATCCGAGCATTTGTCACTTCGGTCTCGTTAATACATCGAAGGAGACTAGAGTCATCTTTAGCTTTTTCTCGACTCTTAAAAAGTGAAAAAGCAAGTTGTGTCTTGAAAGCGTCTAAAATTAATTCAATTCGAAAATACATCTTACCCTGTGTATTGTTGGTTGATCAAGTAATCCACAATCGTGGAAGAAAGTCAATCGATGACCCGTCATTCGTGGAGGCTTACGAGTCGACCGTCTTTGTCTCCGGAATCGAAAACAACCCGGGCAAAGCGGACTCGTTCAACTGGTTCCAAATCTCCTGTCACAGTTAGAACAAGTGTTCCAACGACATCTGAGGTTCCGGTTACTCCAAACATTTCTGGAAACCCTGCCCCTATTGAAGAAGTTCAACAGCCCCAGAAGGACAGTAACACTGATCCTAGTCTGAGAGCAAATACTTGTGTTACTGAATCAGTTCCATCGGTGATTGGTTCAGAGAGTCTTGCTCCTCAAACGACTGTCGCTGTCGAAACAACCCCTTCTTCGGCACCAGAAATATTTTACGGACCTGACGGTCTTCCTCTTCCACCTGGTCTGATCGCAATAGAGGAAGTTGTAGAAGATCCGCAAGCAACTACTCCAACACATTTTGGAGCAGGGAACACTCTATTTCCTACTGCATCAGAAGCTAGCCTATCACCCAGGGAGGTTCCTGGAGAATCACTAGGCAATCTACTGGATAGACTCAAAATGTCTGAACAACCGTCAACATCTAGGACTGTGCCAAATGACACAGTGACAGCAGAACCCCCTGCAGTCACTCCGACAATGTTCGCCGGCATACCATCTGTCCCCAGCTCTCAACAGCTAGAGAGAACCCCTTCGGGGGCCATGACGACAGTATGGTCTGTTCCTGTTTGTTCTCCCGGGATAATACCCGGTAACTCCTATGTTGGAACTCAACAAATTGATCCTTTCGGAAATCAGTTTGGGCAATCCGGTCCTCAAGGTGTGGTAAACCCTTTCGGTTCCGGACCACCACCGTATGGGGGGCAATATGCCTTTTCGTTACCCCCTCCGGGAGGTTACCCATACGGGAGTTCACAACCATATTCAGGTTATACTGGAATAACTACAAGTGGTTGGATACCGATGCTACCCCAGCAACCAAGAGTTGTATATTCTATGCAACAACAAATGCCTGTGACGAACATCCCGACGACACCAGCGATTGTAACCGTGTCGCAAGTTCAAACGATGCCTGTCGTATGTCAACCTCAGTTTCCTCAGGTTGTAATGCAACAGCCCTTTGACCCTGCGACTCAACCACAATCGCCAACCGGCGGGACGACACAAGTACAAACGGGTACCATTACCGCTCATCTTGGTCCAGTGGTTAGTATAGCACAACAACCCATGGCGTCACAACCATGGTTGGTGCAGTATCAACAACCGCAATTCCTGCAAGCGTACCAGGGTATCGAGCAGCAGATTTTTGCGAACAGTGGACAACCGTACTTACAAAATGGTCTAAACCAACCACTTTACAGTGGGGTAGTCCACCAACCGTATCAATCTTACCAGCATCAATTACATTATGCCGGTATGCAAAGACCAACTGCTCGGGCGATCCCTTCGTATCCTGGGTACGCTTCGCCTAATCTGAGTCAACAACTGCCATTCGTGGCAACTCTAGAGTTACCCGATCTACATCGGTTGACAAACGATCCGATTGCTTATGCCCCTTGGTGGCCAGGGATTCCTCACAAACTTCCCTCCGACATTCCTAAATTCAATGGAAATCCAGGTGAAGACCCGTCGAATCACGTCATGACTTTTCATCTGTGGTGTTCGTCGAACACTCTAAACGATGATTCGATAAGACTTCGCCTCTTCTAGAGGACATTGACAAGTCCGGCAGCCAAATGGTATATAGAATTGCCAAGAGCCTCTTTCGACAATTTCAGCTCCTTAGCCACGACTTTCTTAACCCATTTTCAATTACCAATCAGATATGAAACATGAACCGAGATACTGACCAACTTCAAACAGATGACAGCTACTCACATATCAGATCATATACATGAGTGGCGTCGCCATTGTAGGATGGTGAAAACATACGTTCCTGATCAGCTATTAGCCGAATGGTTTATAAAGTCGTTACTTCCGGCTATAACGGAAGATGTGGCCAAAGGGGGAGTCGTAACAGAGGAGCAAGTCATCGCTCGTGCTCAATATTTAGACTTAGTATATACTCAGTCTGGCACGCTCTACGACAAAATACCTGACGCCCCTAGACCTGAATTTTCAATTCCTCCACCTCCTAAATCGAATATTGACTCTCATGCCGGAGATGGCGTGATTGGCACTGCAAGCGCGAAATCGAAAAAGGCTTCATCCCAGAAAGCCCGTAAGACTTCAGATCAAAATGCCCATGAAGAGATTCTTGCTTCGGAAGTAAATGCCATATCAGCAGATAAAGGCAAAGAAACCAATCAACCAGGAAGCAAGAAGAAGCAAAACAAAGGGAAGAAGAAGAAACAGGATGATCCGTCACCTGAGAAAACTTCTTCAAACTCTCCTGAGAAAGGGAAAAAGAAATGGCCTTGTATGATATGTGACGAAGATCACAAGACAACAGACTGTCCATACAAAGCTGAGCTCAAGAGATTCTTCAAAAGTCCAAAGAACCCAGCTGTGTTGACAGATCCATTTCCCAATCCAGGTCAAAATATGGTTGATAGTGGAAATGCTTCCCCGTCACAAGTGCTAATGTTATCGATCTCCAAGCAGCAGAATGATGCTTTGATTTCGACAAGGAACAAAGATTACGGGAATCTGCAACTGTCAAACGAAAAAGGTAAAGATCAACCTAGTAGTTCGACAACGACTTCGACAGAAGTTGTCCCACCCATAATGCCAGAGTTAACAATAAAACTGCCTAAGGGTGTAGTACATAAGTCGACCTTTAATCCTCGCGCCAGAGCGGCGCAGCATTATAACATAGTAGAAGATTTGGCCCAATCGCCATCCGCTATGTCGACTCTAGAGGTACTACAAAATTGTCCATCCCAAAGGTAAGCTTTGTTATCGGCAATAGGGGGGGTTGATCCTAAGGATTCCAATCTTGTGTCCTTTGATCACAAAGGATATGACCCTTAGTTACCAGCTCAACTAGCTTTCCTTATTCAAGTGAAAGCCCTCAACAAAACTGTTCATCGAACAATTATTGATGAGGGGGCATCTACATGTATTATGTCGATGAGTTGCTGGAAAACATTAGGGTCGCCAACCTTGTCAAGATCGTCGACAACACTAAAAGCATTCGACGGTAGGACATATACCCCTTACGGTATTCTAAGTAACTTGAAGGTTGAACTAGGTGGAAAAATAGTAGAGATTGATGTTGAAGTCATAGATGGAAATCTGGATTACAACATCCTACTGGGAAGACCATGGATTTATGCCATGGCAGCTGTCGTGTCGACTTATTTTAGGAAGATCGCATTCCCGTTTGAAGGAGGGATTACGGTCGTCGACCAACAGAACTTCCTCCTTAATGGTTCACAAGTTACGGGAAGCATTCCCATGATCCATGAGAACGACCATTCAATCCAAGATATCGGAGTAGGCCTGTTGAAGGACCCCACGATGATGGGGACTTTCTCGCTACTGAATCCTATGTACATAGGAAATGTACCATTGGTAGCAACCTACAACATGATATCTTCCATGAAAGTCGCAGAAGACAAAGTCATCATGGATCGTGCAATGGTATTGCACCCGAGCCCAATCGAAATATTGTAGCAATCAATGTTTCAGGCATGGGAGGCGAGCCCAAATCAACTCTCGTCAAGCGTTTGGGTAGACAGGTCAGTAGAATGTGGTACCCCTTTAGATCCTTGGTCACGAGTGCATGCAAGTGACGAAGGAATCCTGCAGTCAATTGTTATTGAGGGGGCACCATGGGATGATAACCACCATCGTTCCCTTCCTCAGGAAGATACTCAAGGCGACCCATATCACCCTTCAGTATTTGAATTCCTAACAAATACTGTAAATACGGTGGATTCTGAGAGAAACCTATCCAATATAGAAGAGACTATAGCCATAAATATCTCGACCAAAACAGGCATTGTAGAGAATATTTATGTCGGCAAAGGTTGTTCCCCTTCAGAACAAGAAATATATGAAGCTCTTTTACGCGAATTTAGAGATGTCTTTGCTTGGTCATATAATGAAATGCCAGGCATTGACTCGAGTATTGTTGAACATGAAATTAAGATGTATCCTGATGTCAAACCAGTAAGACAACGGCTTCGGCAGGTGCACCCCAAGAAAGCCGCTGCCATTAAGGCAGAAGTTGAAAAACTCCTCCATGCTGGTTTTGTCTATCCGGTTCCTTTGACCGATTGGGTATCGAATATTGTCCCCGTGATGAAAAAACAGGGAACAATACGAGTGTGCGTCGACTATAGGGATGTGAATCAAGCTTGTCCAAAGGAAAACTACCCTACACCCTTCATCGACTAGATAATTGATGAATGCGCCGGATGTGAAATCTTTTCTTTTATGGATGGATTTTCCGGGTATAATCAAATTAATATCCGCCCACAGGACCAGTCAAAGACTGCATTTATTTGTCCGTGGGGCACATTCGCTTATCAAAAATTACCCTTTGGTTTAAAGAATGCAGGAGCGACGTTTCAGAGAGCAATGAATTATGCTTTCCATGACATCAAGAACATCGTTCAACCTTATCTCGACGATCTTCCGGCTCATTCGCAGAAGCGGACTGATCATCCGCAACATTTAAGAGCGATATTTCTACGTTGCCGACACTACAAGATAAGACTCAATCCACACAAATGTGTGTTTTGCGTCGGTTCTGGTCATTTACTTGGCTTTATAGTCTCCAAGGATGGGATTCGTCTCGACCCTTGCAAAGTGCAGGCAATCATTAATTTGCCTCCACCTTCGAACTTGCTTCAGATTCAGAAACTCCAAGGGAAAGCAAACTTTCTCAGGAGGTTCATTCCAAATTACGCAGAACTTGCTAAAGGTTATACCCGTCTCTTGAAAAAGGATGTACCTTTCATCTGGGACCAGGTTGCGCAAGCTTCCTTTGATGCTCTGAAAGAAGCGCTAGTAAAAGCATCATTAATGTACGCCTTGGACTATCAAAGAGACTTTAACCTGTATCTGGCTGCAACAGATACGACCATTGCAATGGTTTTAGTTCAGGAAGTCGACGGAATTGAACACCCTATATATTATTTAAGTAAAAACTTAAATGATACAGAAAGTAAATATTCTCATGTTGAAAAGCTAGCACTTGCTGCTGTTCAAGCGATACAAATATTTCGGCATTATGTCCTCTTCAAGAAGACCACCGTATTGTCAGATTGCAACCCCATGACTTATATACTGTCGCGACAGTTGCTTGGGGGAAAATATTCAAAATGGATAGCTATCCTTGAAGAGTTTGATCTGGAATTTGTGAAATCCAAATCAAAGAAAGTTTTAGTTTTCGCAGAATTATTATGCGATCTCCCATCATCGTCCAACGATGAAACGTCCAAAGAATCGATCGTGGACGAAAGTTTGTTTCTGATATCAGCAAGTGATGAGTGGTATGGAGATATAATAGTTTATCTCCAAACCCAAAAGTTTCGGCCAGACACCTCCCACTCAGAACAAAAACGCATTCGATACCAAGCAAAAGACTATATGATCGTCAGTGATACGCTTTACCGTCGTGGCGTCGATACGTTTCTGAGAAGGTGTCTCACCCATGAAGAGGCCGAAAAAGCCCTGAATGAATGTCATTCAGGCACCTGTGGGGGGCATCAATCTGGATATGCTACAGCACAAAGAATCTTACGAGCAGGATACTTCTGGCCAACCATGTTCAAAGATTTCATAACCGCAGTTAGAAGTTGCCATGCATGTCAGATTTTTGATAGCAAGACCAGAAGACCCCCCGCTCCTTTACAGCCAATAATAGTTGTGGGGCCTTTCGCCAAGTGGGGCATCGATTTCATGCAATGTAACCCCACCTCGACCGGGGGGCATGGGTATATTATAGTCGCAGTTGACTATTTTACCAAATGGGCCGAGGCGATGCCTACATTGGATAACACTGGTGAAACAGCAGCCCTATTATTTTTTAATCATGTAGTCGCCAGATTCGGCGTGCCACAGGCCATAGTAACAGATCATGGATCGCATTTTCGCAATCACATGATGGTTGAATTAACTGCCAAACTAGGATTGTCTCACGACGGCTCTACTTTGTACTATCCGCAAGCTAACGGACAAGTTGAAGCAATCAACAAAGTCCTGAAGCGCATGCTGCAAAGGATGGTGGGGGTTCACAAAAGAAGATGGCATTTGATCCTGTACTCGGCTTTGTGGGCCTACCGAACATCGGTAAGGAATGCCACTGGGTTCACACCGTTTCAACTGGTGTATGGCCTGGAGGCGATCCTACCAATCCAGTGTGAAATTTCGTCCCTTAAACTCGCAATTGATCTCCTCCCCGGAACTTCGGAAGAAGAGGCTCGTTTCTTGGAATTAATCCAGTTGGATGAAACCCGTCGTGATGCCGCTTTGGCTAACGAAGCCCATAAGAAACAAGTCAAGGCGCAGTTCGACAAAAATGTCAAACCTCGTGTCTTCTCAGAAGGTGATTTGGTCTTGCTTTATGACCAAGAATCCGATAAATTGGGAGCTGGGAAATTTAAGTCCTTATGGATGGGCCCTTATATTGTTAAGAGTGTATTAGCAAAAGGCGACTACGAGTTGGTAGATTATGACGGGATTCCATTGGCACAACCCCGCAACGGGTTGTACCTTAAGCGTTACTATGCCTAATAGTAACCTGTATGCTTTTTTGTTTTCGCTAGAGCGTTTGTTTCGGTTTAAGTAATCCGCCTTTTTTACACTTATTGCAGATGTCAAATCCATTGGAACCGTGGGTTGGATATGCCGACGGAGCGAGTCGTAGTTCGAGGAACCTATCCTCTGCAGCATGGGCCATTTTTGACCCAAGCGGCGAGTTAGTGAGTTTTAGGGGGGTATGTATTGGTCAATCAACGAATAACATCGCTAAGTATAGCGCGTTGATAGAACTCCTCTCTGATGCCATCACCCATGGCATACGCTGGCTAGTCGTCAGGTTAGACTCACAGCTCGTGGTACTACAACTCAATGGTACCTACTCTGTCCGAAATCCAGCTATTTATCGCAAGTTCCTAAGAGTTAAAATCTTGGAAAGACAGTTTGATTTTATCCAATATCAACACATTCCCAGAAACTTAAACACATTAACCGACTCATTAGCAAACTATGTGTTGGATAGACACTTGCAAAATTGATAAAAAGAGAAGCATCACCGATGTTTCATACATGGATCACATAAAAACTGGAATAAACCCCGAAAATCAAAAATATATATAACTGTTTACATGTAATGTTCTGTAACCAAGACAAAATCGGTCATATGACCCCAAAACTCAAAAATGGCTGGGGGGCACCCTAGCCTAGTAATGCTCATGATAACATGCCACGGCCTGTGCAATCATGCGCAGAAGACGAGTCCATCGTCTGGGAACACCAGCAGTATGTCGCTGCAATCGTAGAGGCAACTCGTCGATCCGTACATCCAGAATCCCAAGGGTAAGACCCTCGACCTGTTCCTGCACAGCTGCAAGAGTCTCGGCCAAGTCAAGGTCACGGAGAATAGCTCTCCCAGGAGCCTCCCCTATTGGGGCGGCGGCCGGAGCTCTCGGACGAACTGCTGGACGGACAGGACCAACATCTGCATGCACACATGAGTTTGATTAGAGTCTTGATAGAGTAAAGCACAAGGACATTATAAATAAAGAAACAGTAAACAGTGATAAGGTCAAGATTTTACCAAGATCGCCCCACTGCTCGCCACCCGGTAGCACCAAATCCGGATCACCTCGGAAATCCATACCAATATATGGATACTCGGAAAAGGCCATATCCTGTCGCTCGAACCACCTAAAGAAGGTGTCAGTAAATGTAATCTGAGATTGACCTGCATGTATGGACATGTGGTCAACCCACCTCTGCATGCGTGGCTCAGTGGGAGAAGGCAAGTCGAGTGCAATGTACTGAGGTTGCATCAGTGGTATCTTCTCCAAAGCGAAGGCAGTCAGAACTGAACCAAAACCAAAATTCTTCAGCTTCCCGTCCTTTACTTTGGTCAACTGGCTTTTCATCTGAACCAGTACTGCATCACACCAGTTAAAAACTTTCGGCTGAAGACACTCCAGGGCATGCTACACATAAGACCTGTTGGCAACATGAGGGGATGCACTACCGGCCATCCTACAAATCGTGTACAGAATAGACCTGAGAGACCTGTCAGTGATCTCACGGATAGTAACCTTGTCGTCTCTGCTCGGCTGGGATCCTTCCCTACAATACTGACAGACATAGTCTCTCACGGAATCACTCCCTTGGGCCGAACCAGACAAGGAAATGGGGGCACCCCGCCTTGACAACCCAGTCAAGAAGTAAATGTCCACTATGGTCAAGGGGATGGACTTGCCCCTAATCTGGAACACTTGGTTAACAGGATCCCAAGCATCAAGCAGGTACTGCAGTAAAAGTATCTGTGCCCTCATGCTAGAAATACGGAAGAATTTTAGCAAGCCACAGTTCCGCAGCGCGTTCACCGTGACAGGATCATGGAGGGAAATCATGTCCTCCTCTTCATGCTCTCGTTCTCGCCATGTAAGAGTCATTCTGCTCCAATAAACTCTGCAAAACAAACAAGAGGAGGAGTAAGATCCCTGACTTGGTGAGAAAATGGCAAAATTTTCATGAAAAATTGTGCAACAAAGAAGCTTTTCTACGCCCAACGCAGGTAGAGAAGGGTCCCACCTACGTTGAGGGACAAAATGCCCTTAAACAACTTGAACCCCAACGCAGGTTTCGAATGGAGCACCTGCGCTGATGGCAGAGCGCCCTAATGAAACCCCAGGGGCTCATGGGGGCAAGAAAACAGGCACAAAACTGGAAAATGAGACCATGAAAAGAGAGAGCTAAGGTTTAGCTCCTACCTGGTCCAAACGGCGCTGAGAATCGTCCACAGAATCTCCCGAAATCAGCTGGTGAAAATTCAAGAGAAAGAGGCACCTCCAAAGCTCCAACAAGCCAAATGCAAATGGAATGGTAAAATGAGAGGTAAAAACATCTTTTAATTGCTTTTTACGTAGTTCAAAGTGAAATATTAGCATTTTTACCTCATGATATCTGTTTCTAACAAAGTTTGTTGCAGCAATTGATGATACAGTACTATCTCTGAAAAAGAAAAGCTAGTCATAGTAAAATATGAATTTGATCTTATCAAACGAGCAGTTTTGGCAAAGTTCATGCTCGTTAAAAAATAAACGCAAAATGAGCAGTTTTGGAAAAGTTCATGCTCGTTAAAAAATAAACGCAAAACCGAGCAGTTTTAGCAAGAGTTCATGCTCGTTAAAAAATAAATGCACATGTGAGCAAGCTTCCCCCAGAGTTCAAGCTCATCAAGAAAAAATGAACCGGTAAATAACCATTTGAGACCGTAAATTCATCAGCCATAAAAGCCTTGGTCGTGTTTGTGCACCGTCACCTCCACTTTTCATTTGGCCGATCATTCACATCCACTTGATTGTTTACCTATTTTGAGGAACAGCTGCGAAGAGTGATTCCACCTAGCCATCCTTGTGACACTGTCGTGATTGGAAAATTCCAACCTGTACCTGGAATCTGCTGCTATCCCTGTTTATCACTCGTTCCTCAAAATACGAGTCTTCTTTGAGCTCTTTTCACTGACTCGTAAAAAATGAAAAGTTTGCCGAGTTTTGGCCTTCCAGCTCGTTAAAAGGATCGGAAGAGCTATCCCTCCTCTAGATTTTAATCTTTTTGGACCTGAGGGATTATTGCACAAAAAGATCGAGCGCTTGTCTAGTTCGGCTCGATAAAGCTATCGAACATTCATCCCTTTTGCATTGTTTTATACTTTTTCGGACTTAAGGGATTAAATGACGAAAAAGGACCTTTGGAGTTAACTTTACGTACCTTTTTAGACTCTCTAAAAATGAAAAGGACCAAGTTGTCTTTGTCGCTAGACTCGTTAAAAACATTAAATAGCGACAAACTTGTCTTTAGACGAGAACGAGTTTCCCTATCGCTAGGCTCATTAAAACATAGCGATGGGCTTGCCCGAAGGGCAGGTTATAGAACAAGCATATGTTATACTCCTCAAGCTTGACAAAAATAAATAGGTACTGGTCAGAAGTGACTGGGGAAAAATTGGGAGAACCTCAAAGCTTAATGGTAGCAAGTCGCTCTTGAACATGACACTTTTGCCTCCGTAAAAACATCGGGTTGGGTTGTTTTCATTCACCGGTCCCTTCACCATGGTCTCGCCATACCATCCACATTTGGGGTAATGCTACCGATCCATCACATTAGTGTCGTTATATGTTCAAGAGATGTCATTCAGAGAGTGTCAACCGGGTCCCATCCACTGCCATACATCATCTTTCATCCTTTCATGACCGCCACCCTTTATCATATTTCACAGATCGTTTTCACCATCATCACAATTACTAGCTCCGTTCCGTGTCACTGATGTGGGATTCATTAAGGCCCTCCTTTGACAGATCGCTTCTTGTTGACATCAGCTCATTATCCAAGAAGTTGATCTAGGAACACCCCCTCAGTACTTTGAAGCTTGCATGCCTCAATGGAAAGTTTCTCACTTCCGGTGACAGGTATACATTAATGACCTTCGACCGGGCGACTTTGCGTGGTGTTCGACGCCAAATCCTATATTCATGCCACGTGAATTGTGCTGTAGTACCTTGAGGGTCATCATCATTATCGGTGATTCCTCTCGCGCTTGTTAACAGTTTACATTATTGACTGGTAATCAAGCGATCTCTTTCCATGTTCGACTCCAAGAAATTCTCACATGGATCGACTTGTACTTAGAGTGAAGATCGGACAAGTTTGAAGACCCCGGATCTAGTTTCATCCATCCGGGCTGCGATATATATTCAGGAGATAAAAAGCATTGACATGTGCAGCAGATGATCATCCTACTAAAAGGATGATAATTTAAGCAGAGAATTATCAGTCTATTATCAGACGATCGTCTGTTTATGTACAGAAAATGTATTTATAAAGCTGAGCATGGGAAATGCCCGCATCAGCTAGATCATGAAAGCAGTATGAAAAATAATGTATTGTATTTTATTTTGTTACAGGTCACCTCCCGACGATTGAATGAACTTCGGATCCTCCTAATAAAGCATTTCACCCGATAAACGACCTCATACTTTAGGGGGCAACTGTTATAGACATTTTTGTGCCTTACAGCATAAAGCATGAAATGTCAATAATCTGAGGGATCCAAAGTCCCTAAACATGTTGTTCCTACCCCTAGAGGAACAAGGTCAGCAAACCACAGCACTTCAGATCAGTTCTCCACTGAAAAACACTCAAAAACAGGTCAATTTTGGATCAAAGCAGCTGCTCCACTGAGCATCTGCGCTGAATGTCAACTGCTCCATGGTGTACCTGCGCTGAATGTCAACTTCATCAAAGGCTACCTGCGCTGAGCGAGTTTGGACATGTGGAGGAATCTTTCCTCAATGTGCCAGTGCCCACGAAGCTTCCAAATTGACACTTGGATCAAAAGATTCGCCTAAGTGAAGAGTAAGAGGTTCTAAAACTCCGAGTGGAGGGTAGAATCTCCGAGTGGACTCAGGAACTAAAGAACAACTGGGGTTGAAGAGGACAACAGTCACACATCAAGCTGACTTATCTTCACTACAAAACTCTATATAAGGATCTCATCCCATGGGATCTAAAGGCCGGAATTTTGGGCAAAGAATTGTTGTTGGTTTACAGTTGAGAGTATTGGGTGATTGCTTGAGGGAGGTGAAGAGGAGATTTCTTTCCGTCGGGAAGGTGATGCTGGATTGGACCTCTTATGGTTGTATCACCGCCTGAACCTTACTTTCTTCCATTAATAAAGCATTTGAGGTTCTTCTATTCGCATGTGTTTCAATGATGTATTGGCTTACTTGCGTATTTGATTTATGCTAATCCTTGAATCAATTATGAATGCATGCTTCTTGTAGTTTCCTTTTTTCGTCTTGTTTGCAGGATCTTGTGTAGCTGGGCCCGTGAGAAGACAAGGAGCTGGGAGCAAGCAGCAAAGAGAGAAGATTGGATCGACCATTTGCGCAAGACATCGGTAAGTGGATCTCTTCCTTTCCTCTTTTGCATGTCATAAAGAAGTAATCTTAGATAGCTTTGCTTTGACTGTTGCTAAGGAACTATCACCCTTAGAGTGGGATAGGGTCATTCCGTGTTGGATACTTTTCCCCACAACAATGTTGTATAATTTCTTCTTATACATAAGATTCCTAGTCGATTGTAACTTCAATGGGGTAAGGCTTGTAGGTGGACATGGTAGAGAGTATTTCCTTTAATCTTAAGGTTGTAGGTTATAAACTACTTTTGGATTTCTTCAGTTTTTCTCTACAAATTTTTTGATATACATCCATATAAAATACCAATAGTGACTAGAGCTTGAAACGTTTTAATCCTAAATTCTAAGATTTTTCTACTTATAATTATTTTCAAGTCTATACATATTGAAATAAATATATTTATATAAATAAAAAAAATTATATACTTTTTATAAAATTTATTAAAATATATTATTTTTACATAAAAAGGAAATATTATTTTTATTAAAATATAAATTAAAATAAATTAGATTACCATGTTAAAATGATAAAAGTAGGTATAATATTTTTTTTAAATAGTTAATAAATTACAAGGTTGTAAGAGAAATGCAGAATAGTAGCATTTTTCTCCAATGGACTAGAATATAAAGGTTGTTTATTTGATTACAATCTTTAAAAAGTGCCTTAAAATTACAAGGATGTAAGAGTAGAAGACCAAGTGGGCTATCATCGATGCATAGGTGGACAACCTTCGATGCATTCTGCTGAAGGAGCCGGAAGGAGCCGATAGCTCCACATGAAAAATAAGTATTATTTAGTATAATAATTGAAAAGTTTATTAATAGTTGTATGTAAATTCAGTTTAAAATGTATGATAATGTAAAAATTTCATTAATAATTTTGTGGAAATATGATTAAATTAATGAACTCCTAATAGCACATTTATATGGTTAATTAGTTTATGATTTAAGAAACAAAACTTTAAAATTTCAGCTATTCCTATCTTCAAAATAATTTAATTTAGATAAATTTTAAATTTTATTTTTAAGTTTTTAAAATTAAAATTAAAAAAATAAATATTTATATTTTCATTTTTGATAGGTATTTTATTAAGGTAGTTTATGGTATAAAAATTATTAGTTGGAAATTTTGTGGGCACAAAGCTAATTATGCTAAAGGATAATGTAAGGAGCATGATTTTGACAACTTAAAAGTCTCTTAATGATGGTTACTCAACCAAGTTAAACATACTAATCATCTCAAGATTCACATAACCTAATAATATATATATATATATATATATATATATATATATATATATATATATATATATATATATTATGGAAAATATTTTTAATTCCAAAGTTATTAAAAATTAAAAATTTTAATATTGATATTACATTGTTATTTGTATTAAATTGTTATTATTGATGATTTATTTTCCAATTTTATATACCAGCCTAGATCCATCCTAACACTGGATATATCAAGTGCCTGAGAGGGATCAAATCTCTCGAGGTGCAAACCTATTTTTTAAGGGAGGAAAGGTTTTCACATCGAGATATTTGATCCCTCTCGGCGCTTGATAGATCCGGTGTTAAGATGGATCTAGGCTCGTTTCATTCATGTGGAATCATACAAAATTTGCTGAACATCTAATTATTTTTATCATTTGAAATATGCTAAATATGTCTAAGATTATTTTGGTCGATTTAATTTAAAATTTGCTTAGTTACATCAGTTTGTTGAGATGAGAGAGACTCTAATAAACATTTTGAGTGCAAAGTGTCAATGTAACAATTTTGATTGATAGAAAACGTGAATAATAAGAATATAGTCAACTACAAACAATCATCAATCTGAAACTACTATTTTCTTTTCCTGTTCTTATTGTCACACCTACTATTTTTTTCCATTTTCTCATATCAATCATATGAAAAGAATAGTTGGAATCATAGACCATTCAAATATTTAACTTGAGCTACTATAGTAAACAACATCTCTAATATTAATAGTAGTTTTCTATTACCGCTTTTGAATGCAAAGTAATTAACAATGTTGAATGATGGAAAGTGGGAATAATAAGAATGTAGCCAATTATAAATAGTTTATAATTTCAAGAAGCAAACATTTCGGGTAAGAAAACATTTTATTTATGATGAAAATTCAAATATTGTATTTATGGTTGAATTACTATAACACATAAGTCAATGCACGCCATGAATAATTTTTATGTGCATCCACTGAGAGAGTGTGTGTATGTTTTTGGGGTGAGAAGGAGAGACAAGGGGAGATAGAGATATAGATGGGGGGAGAAAGGGAAGAAGACAGAGGCAAAGACAAGGAAGGAGGAAGAGATATAGATATGGAGAGAGAAATGTTAGAGAGAGAGAGAAGGGGAAGAGAGAGAAAGAGGGGAAGGGACGAAGGGAGGGAGAGAGATATAGATAGATATGGAGAAAGAGTGTGTATGTTTAGGGGGTGAGATAGAGTAACAAAGAAGGAGAGACAATGGGAGATAGAGATATAGATGGAGGAGGCAAAGATGTGCTTACACTGAAATCAATGCACACTATTAATCTAATTACTTTGAAATTAATGCACATCATATATCTAGGTGCATCAAATCATAAATCAACATCTACACTAAAATCAATACATCTAGTGCAAACAATCAAATAGGATTAGAAATCAACATCTATACTGAAATCAATGCATCTAGTGCAAGAAATCAAATAGGATTAGAAATCAAAGCATCTAGTGCAAGCAATCAAATAGGATTAGAAATCAATATCTACATTGAAACCAATGCATATAATGAAAGAATCAAATATGAATAGAAATCAACATCTACACTGAAATCAATGCATCTAGTGCAAGGTATTAAATAAGATTAGAAATCAACATCTACACTGGAATCAATGCATCTAGTGCAAGTGATCAAATATGATTAGAAATCAATATCTACACTAAAACCAATGCATCTTGTGCAAGCAATCAAATAGAAGTAGAAATCAACATCGACATTGAGATCAATGCATCTAATGTAAGGTATTAAATAGGATTATAAATCGACATCTACAATGAAATCAATGCGTATAGTACATGTGATTAAATAGGATTAGAAATCAACAACTACATTGAAATCAATACATCTATTTTAGTGAAAATCCAAAATATTCATGACTTTCTAGATCTAACTTCTATGTATGTATTTTTATATGTGTGTATCTTTCTTCTTCCCTCTCTATAAACCTTCCCTGATGTGTCTATCTCCCTCCCCCTCTCCTTCTCTCTCTTCCCCTCCCTCTCTTGCTCGTCTCTCTCTATATAACTCTCCCTCCCTTTCTTTATCTTTCTCTTCTTCCCTCTCTCCCCTTTCCATCTATATCTATACCTCCCTCCATCTCTCCTTATTTGTCTCTCTATCTCAACCTCCTAAACACATTTCATGCTCTCTCTCTCTCTCCCCCAATATCTATCTATCTATCTATCTATTTATACATCTATCTCTCCCACTTCCTTTCCCTCTCTATCTCTTCCCCTTCTCTCTCTCTCTCTCTACCCCCTCCATCTATATATCTATCTCCCACCTATCTCTCTTCCTCCCTCCCTCTCTTTTCTCTCTTCTACCCTTTCCCTGCCCCATGTATATCTCTGTCTCCCCATGTCTCTCATTTTCACCCCAAAAACATACACACTCCCTATTCATATCTATCTATCTCTCTCTCTCCCTCTCCCTCTCCCTCTCCCTCTCTCTCTCTCTCTTCGTCTCTCCGTTTCCACTCCCTCTCTACCTTTCTCTCTCTATGTATTTCTTCCCCTTCCAACTCCATCTCTCTCTCCCCCTCTCTCTTTCCTCTCTCTTTTTCCATCCTTTCTCTCCCCTTCTCTCCACCCTCCAACTCTATCACTATCTCCCTCCCTCTCTCCTTATCTCTCTCCCCATCTCCCCTATCCATATCAATGTCTCCCTATCTCTCTTCCCCTTCTTTCCCTATCTTTATCCTCTCATTTTCTCTCTCTTCCATTGTCTCCTCTCTCCCTCATTCCATATTCATCCCTCCCTTGTCACTCCCTCTCTCTCTCTCCACCTCTATCTCTCAATATCTTTGTTCTTCACTCCCTCTCTTTCCCCCTCCAAATCCATCTCTCTGCCTCCCCTCTCTCATCCTTTCTCTCTCACATTGTCTCTCCCATCTCTCTATCTCTCTCCCCCACACTATATTCCCCCTCTGCCCCCGCACTATATTCCCCCTTCCATATCACTCTCTTTCTTAAATATGATCCAATTGTATTGTATTTAAAAAAAAAGAAAAAAAAAAGTGGTTGTAAAATATTAAACCTATATTTTGGATCAATCATGTTAAAGAAAATACAATAATAGAAAACTTTAAAAAATCATGCACTATATTTCCTCTATCATTGTTAATCACTTCTCTTTCTCACTTTGCTTGGATCCTTGGTTAAGATGCATCTATCATAGTTCTTTATAATATTATTTATATTATATAAATTTCACATATGTATATATAAAAGTGTTCTCATTTTTTAATTTATTAAAACCTCCATTCAATCTCTATGGGAATATTATTAGTAGTCCTGTTGATCAAGGGTTTAGATATACTTTAAAGTAATTATAACCCTTTTGCAAAAAATGTTATAAAATTAAATTAAAATAAAATATTTGTAAAATATTTTGATTTTGAAATAAGTTATGATTTTTGGGCATGTGGTATTGATAAGCCATGATATTGACCCATAGTATTGTAAGAAAATAATTAAAAGCCTAGATCCATAACATAATAATCAAAAGTCTAGATGGCCCATGGTATTGATAAACCATGGTAGTAACCCATGGTATTATAATTTTCTTCCCTTAGCTCCCTCTCTATCTTTCTCTTGTGGGTATTGGCCCATGGTATTGTAAAAAAACCTACTTAGAAGTTAATAATATCCATGGTAAATATTCATTATTAAAAATCTTGTCATATTGTAAATATTAAGTTTTTATCCACTTATTAATTAAATTTATAGATGGAACACATCTATATTAATTATTAGAAATATATTGATTACAATTGAGCCGACATTACAAATGTTTACTTACACTACATTTCTTACATTACATCTACACATGTGCCTTATACTGGGTTGTAGAGCCACTCTCGATGCAAAAAGTGAATCGGGTGAGGGGAAATATTACATAAAATATAATATTACAATATTAGATGTTACCCAATATTTATAACCACCCCCACCTAATAAATAGTGGCAAGGGGTGGGGGGAAATACTAATTGAAATGTAATATAAATTTTACCTAATATTTCAAGTCACACCCCACCCTAAATATTACATTCTATGGGATATTTCCCTCACTCCTACTAATTTTAATAAATAGTGGCAAGGGGTGGGGGGAAATACTAATTGAAATGTAATATAAATTTTACCTAATATTTCAAGTCACACCCCACCCTAAATATTACATTCTATGGGATATTTCCCTCACTCCTACTAATTTTATAGTTGAGGGGAAATATTGGGTAAAATGTAATATTATAATATTATATTTTATCCAATATAACTTAGTAAAAAGTGGATGGAGGTAGAGAAAAATATTAGATAAAATGTAATAAGTACATTTTTACTAATATTTCTTCACTTCTTACAAATTCCTAATGGCAACATATCAATAATTTTTTTTACCTTTACAAGAAAGTTTTACCTTTATAAACTACATGGATTCAACCTCATCATTTTCTACAACTAATTATGTATTTAAATATAACATCAAACTAACATGAATCTAGAGTAATTTAATCCCTTTAAATAAATTATATTCTAAAAAAATTCCATGAATCAATACGAAAAGAAGCACAAGCGATTCCTCGTAAAATTCAATTTCCTTCAAATTGTCAAATTCTAAAATATAGAAGAGTAGTCTATTTGTACTATGAAATTTTAATAGAAAAAACATGTGATTTATAAAACTCATGTATCATTTTTAATTCAATTAATTTAATAATTAAAAATATATATTTATTAATAAAAAAATATAAAGTCAAATCCTTCTTTGGAAGGGTGAAACGATGTGCATGCAATTAACTGAAACCCCAAAGTCTAGTGAGGGAAGGGAGGCATGGTTGGATGGCAACCAATATTTACGAGTTTGTCGAGTCATTAACTCGGGAATATATGACTATAGTTAGATTTAAGCAGGTAGATTATCCAGCGATGAGCATATACGGCACCGTGGTTCTATAGATTTGTAAAGATGCCTAGCCTGGTTGTAGTTGGTGTAATTATGGATAGAGACCCAAAAGTTTGGGCGTGGTGGAGAGGAGGTGGACAGAAATTATTCATATGCTTCTCTAATCAGTGGGACGATGCGAGGAGCTGTAATTGTTGACGGGGCGTGGTGGAGACGGGGCGGACACAAATTTGTTGAAGGATGACTAGAGAAGGGAGTGTAGTTATTAGAAGGATGAGAGAAGGCGTAGTAATTCTCGACGAAATCGAAATTTTAGGCCTGGTGAAGACGGAGAGAACAGCGGAGGTGGTGTAATAATTCCTTCGCTTGTCAACTAGCAGTGTCATGATGTCTAGTTTTTATTTTATTTTAATGAGTGGTTTTTATTTTATTTTATTGAGGTTGTATAATAATTCCTTCGCTAGTCGAGAGTAGAGTCATGATGTATAGGCTTTTATTTTATTTTACTTTACAAGGCAGTGTAATAATTCCTTCGCTCGTCAACGAACAGAGTCATGATTATATAGTTATTTTTATTTTATATGGTTCACTACATTGATTTGGTATTAGCTAAGTCTCCAATTAACATGTTTTTGTTTTTTTTCTAAATATGGTTTATTGTATTGATTTCGTATTAACTATGTACACGAATAACATTTATATGTTATTTGGAGGGATTTAAGGAATCAAGATAGATAATTTACAAATTGTTAACTAATTTTTCGGGATTGCTATTGTATATTTTATAATAGGTAATTAGTTTTACATTTCGTTTTTACGGTTAATAAGTTAACGGGATTGTTATTGTATATTATATAATATTGTATATTATATAATATGTAATTAGTTTTACATTCTGTTTTTACGGTTAATAAGTTACTGAGACACAACTCTCTCGTCCCTAGATTTCACATGTATAAATAAGTAATTTTATCATTAATATGATGCTTTTTCCTTGTGCTCTTTCATTGTGGAGTTTATTTGGGCTTGTACAATGGTATTAAAGCCCTGGTTGAGTTGTTCTTAAACTCGATGTATTTGAAGTCTATGGTAAAGGAGACCCGAAACATTACCGAGACACAACTCTCTCGTACCTAGATTTCACATGTATAAATAAGTAATTTTATCATTAATATGACGCTCTTTCCTTATGCTCTTTCATTGTGTTTTTTCATTGTGGAGTGTATTTGGGCTTGTACAGTGGTATCAAAGCCCTAGTTGAATTGTTCCTAAACTCGATGTATTTGAAGTCTATGGTAAAAGAGACCCAAAACGTGAAGACTGTGAAGATAGAGTGCAGCAGATGGATAGAGTGCAACAGATGGTTAATCCAGTGGAGCAATGCAATGGGATGCCCATCTCTGTAAGTTTCATATCTTTCACTCATAATGAAAGGCGATTGGAGAAATTGAGTGGCATTAAACAAGAGTTTAATCATAGTATTTTCATTTACCACAATGAACATGACTTTAATGACAGTAAAGTTTATGAAGGATAACAAGATACATTTACTGCAAATGAGAGATGTCTGAAGGATACAAAGTTTAAATGATACAAGTTTTTTACAGAAAGATTTTTGAAGAATACAACTATTTTTTCTCTCAACAATACTATTTTTCTTTTACTAAAAAGGATACAAAGTTTGAATAATACAATTTTTTTATAGAAAGATTTTTGAAGAATATATATATTTTTTAATGAAGTATTTATGAAGATTACAAGTATATATATTTTGGTGGCTTGAATAAAACTTTTAATTGAATAGTGGTCAATTTTCTCGCAAGGATATATATTTTTTGGTGGCTGAAATTTCAATTGAATAGTGGTGAAATTTCAATTGAAGGGTGGTCAATTTTCTAGTGAGGATGTATATATTTGGTGGTTTAAATATTAAATTTCTAATTAAAGAGTGGTCAATTTTCCGGTGACTTGAAATACATATTTTTTTAAGAGGCAAATAAAATTTATTTTTGAAGGCTAATAAGATTTGAACCTAGCTCTTTTGCTAGGCTATTTTTGAAACTTACCACTAAACCACAAAGCCAACTTTGTTAAAACAAGAGGAGAAACAAATTTATATCTTTTCAGAAGTATTGCATATATTTTGAATTTGAAAGGATTTGAAGAATATTTGGCTACATAACAATTATGACTTTAATAGTTTCCATAGTTGGAGTTGTTCTTAATGGAAAGGCAAATTATCAAGAGTGGTTTAGAAAGCTTAAAAGTGCCCTTGCTTTTAACGATTTGTGGGAAGGTTGTCAAGGCAAGAAGGATAGTGATGGAAAAGAAATTGCACCAGAGCCGTTTGATAATGAGAAGCAACATTCAATTTGGGAGACAAAAGTCAACAAGGCATGTGCATTAATAACTGCATCAGTGACAAAAGAGGTAAGTAGATATATCGTTTCTTGTGGTAATGCATTCGAAGCATTAAATAAGTTGAAAGAATTGTATGATTCACACTCAGAACTCGAAATTACTCAGTTATTGTTAAAGTTGTTTAATATGGAGATGAAGGATAATGATCCTTTGAAGAGTGCCTCTGAAATAAAAAGCCATTTTTCATGATATAGAAGCCACTGGAATTAAAGTAAATTTACAACTTACAGCTTTTATAAAATTCCTTCACCCTATCTATTAAAACTATTTGAAATCTCTCCAAGCTAGTGGGCAGCTAAAAGACATTACATTTGATAAACTAGTAAGAAAAATCACTGAGAGAGAAAAAGCCTCTAGGGAGAAAAGGCTCCATCTAACTCTAATGTAGAAACTTTTTGCCTTGCACAAAAGGATCAGAAGACTCATGCTGAAACTTCTATAGGTGATAAAAGTAGTAGAGGTCATGGTAGGAGAAATTATAGAAGTAGGGGAGCGGGGGCGGGGGGAATAATCAGGGAGACAAACAACAAAATGGTAGACAACAAAGGAATTTTAATGATAGACCAACTATCAAATGGTTTAGATGTGGTAAAATTGGTCATACTTCTACTAATTGTAAAATCCCTTGGGAGAAAGTCAGTGAAAGGAGAGAACAATTAAATGAAAAGAAAGATCAACCACCACCAGACAAGGGAAAATCATCAGAGTCTGCACATTACATTGTTGCTCATTGTAATTTTAATATGAACGATTTTTTCAATACTGCATTTTCTTCATGGAGAGATACTTGGATTTTGGATCCAAGAGCCACTTGTCACATGACATTTAGGCGAGATTTTTTTGAAACATTCAGTGACGATATTGATGGCGTTATTTACTTTGCTGACAAGTATCAAATTAAACCATCTGGCATTGGGTCTATTCATTTGAAGATACCAAATTTTGTAGATTATGTTCTACATGATGTACTTTATATTCCACAATTTCAGCTAAATTTGATGTCTCTTATCCATATTCGGCAGCAGGGGCATTCTATTCATATATTTGATGGCATCATCGAGATAAGAAGAGCATATGATCATGAAGTTGTTATGACCGGTGTGGAAGGAGGTACTCTTTTAAAATTAAATGGTACTTCATCTACTAATTCTCGTGAAAGTTCTGTTCTTTTGGTGCAGCAAAGTGATATCCTGTCTCCTAGCTTGTTGTGGCATGCTCAATTTGGTCACATCAATTACACCTTATGATGCTTGTATTATAGGAAAGCATTGTAAACAGCCTTTTCATAGTTCTTCTTTCAGATCTTCATGAAAATTAGGTATCATACATTCAGATTTATGTGGACCTATCCCTATTGCAACTGCAAATGAAAATAAATATGTGCTAACATTTATTGATGATTACTTGAAAATGTGTTGGGTGTATTTGTTGAAGAATAAGTCACAAATGTTTGATGTTTTAAAAAATTTTCATTTGATGATTAAAAATGAAACTCAACAAAATATAGGCATTCCGACAACTAATAATGGTGGCGAGTACACTTTTCATGATTTTGAATAATACTTGAAGGACAATGGAATCAAACATCAAACTACCATACCTTATAATCCACAACATAATGGTTTCGCAAAACGTTTGAATAGAACTTTGCTTAATATGGTTAGATCTATAATGTTCTTTAAGAATGTTAATTTGATGTTTTGGGGAGAAGCAGTGCTTTATGCAGCGTATATTTGCAATCGTTGTTCTTCTTCTATCATCAATAATAAATCTCCTTATGAAATGTGGTATAATCGTCTTCTTGTTGTTCAACATTTTAGAGTCTTTGGTTCTCTATGCTATGCATTAATTCCTAAATATCAGAGCAATAAGTTGGGTGCTAGGAGTTGCAAATGTATTTTCTTGGGATATTCTGCTACTTCCAAAGCTTATAGATTGTATGATGAGGAGAATAAGAAGTTCATTCTTTCCAAAGATGTTATTTTCCTTGAATCAGATAAAAGTAATTCCACTGTTGATAAGCAATTGGCTCATTTGGAGAAATTTGCATCTAAGAAGTTATATTTTGAATTTGATAATTTTGTTCCACACACTGAAGGGGGGGTTCCCATTCTAGACCAGTCTATGGTTCTTCCATCTTTGACTTATGAGAATGTTATTGCTGAAGAAAATTTGGATGATAGTAATGTTTCTACAGGACCAGAAATTGCTCTTGAAGAGCCTATTCTTGAGCCTATTTTTCAAGATGAGCAACCATCACAACCACTTCAACAACCTTTACGAAGATCTACACGTGCTCAAAAATTTCCGAGAAAGTATGACGATTTTGAAACAAGAATTTTTTCTAAAGGTGATTCAGGTAATGTTTCTCATGACTGTGAATTCAATCATTGTACAATTAGAGAACCTAATTGTTTTGAAGAAGCTGCTAATTGTGATGAATGGGAGGATGCAATGCAAAAGGAATATGATGCACTTATTAAAAATGGAACTTGGAGATTAGTGGATCCTCTTGCAGGTGTCAAACCCATTGGTTGCAAATGGGTGTATAAGATCAAATACAAAGCAGATGGTTCTCTTGATAAATACAAGGAAAGACTTGTAGCAAAAGGCTACGCTCAGAAGGAAGGTGTTGACTACACATAGACATTTGCTCCTACAGAAAAATGGGGCACAATTAGAACTTTGTTTTCTCTTGTAGCTCAGAATAGTTGGAAGATACACCATATGGATGTTAAAATAACTTTTTTGAATGGCGATTTGAAGGAGGATGTTTATATGTTTCAGCCTAAAGGTTTTTTTGTTAAAGGCAAAGAGAAAAAGGTATGAAAATTGGTTAAGTCTTTGTATGGACTGAAACAAGCATCTCGTGCATGGTATGAAAAGCTAACTGAACACCTTCTGAAGTTGAATTATAAGTTATTTGATCTGGATGATGCAACTCTTTTTGTTAAGAAAATTGGAAAGTCAGTTGTATATTTGGTTGTGTATGCAGATGATTTGATGATCACAGGAAACAATGATGACTATATAGTGTTCGTTAAAAGAGAATTATTAAAAGTTTATGACATGACAGATTTGGGTTTATTACATTATTATTTAGGGATTGAAGTTGATCAAAAACCCAAATATATTTTCATTTCTTAGAAAAAATATATTGGACAGCTATTGGACAAATTTGGGATGCAGGATTGTAATCCTGTCGCTACTCCTACGGAGGAGAATTTGAAGCTTACTTCCACTCAAGGAAGTATGTTGAAGATCCAACAAAGTGCAGGCAACTTGTTTGAAGTTTAAATTTTCTAACTACTACTCGACCTAACATAGGTTTTGTTGTAGGGATACTTTTCAGGTTTATGCATAAGCCATGTGAAGGTCATTGGAATGTAGCAAAGTGATTTCTTAAGTATTTGAAAGGCACTCAAACATATGGCATCAAATATTCCAAAGTTGCAAATTTCCATCTCGCCGGATATTCAGATTCCGATTTTTATGGAGACAAGGAGAATGGAGTCTCTACTTCTGGTTATTTGATGATTCTTGGATCAGCAACCATCAGTTGGAGATCACACAAACAATCTATTCCTATTGATTCTACCACCAAAGCTGAATATGTTGTAGCAGCTCAAGCTACAAAAGAAATCATTTGGCTTCTTAAAATACCTAAAGACTTGCAGGAGAAACAAAACGATTCAACTCCACTACTTGTTGAAAACTCTTCTGCAATTTAGTCGGCCAAGAATCCCACATTTCATGATCGAAGCAAGCATATTAACACCAAATATCACTTGATTAGACATTATGTAGAGGCCAAAGTTATTCACCTGACAAATTGTCCTACTTTAGAGCAGATCATAAACATATTTACAAAGACGCTACGATGTGAAAAGTTCAAAAAATTCATAATGTTACTCGGCATGTCAGATGTCCCTTCGGATTAAGGGGGGAATGTTAACTAATTCTTCTAGATTGTTATTGCATATTGTATACTATGTAATTAGTTTTACATTCTGTTTTTATGGTTAATAAGTTACCGAGACACAATTGTCTCGTACCTAGATTTCACATGTATAAATAAGTAATTTTATCATTAATATGATGCTCTTTCCTTGTGCTCTTTCATTGTGTTCTTTCATTGTGGATTTTATTTGGGCTTGTACACAAATAATATCTACATGTTATTTTGAGGAATCAAGATAGATAATGACATTACAGACAAACATGCCATAGCCTGAGATTGTAACCCCAATGAGGAGGAAGACAATAGACCATCCCCACCACACGACCTACACTAGCTTGACATGATGTGTAAATTGAATCTCAGGAATCAAGATAGATAATAGTCTGAGCTTCTAACCCCAATGAGGAGGAAGACAATAAACCATCCCCACCACATGTCCTACACTAGCTCGACATGATGTGTAAACTGAATTTCAGGAATCAAGATAGATAATTATATTACAGAAAAACATGTCATAGCCTAAGCACAACAAATCATCCCCACTACACGACACATGATGTGTATTACTCATGAGAATACTTCCGCTAAATCACATTCAAAATTTTTAGGTCTACCCATTTTAAACTACTTAATGTGGTTCAACATGAGGACAAGATGTGTAAATAAGAACATAGACATCAGAGACCATAGTGAAGATGGTATAAAATGTGTGAATAAGAAGATAGACATCAGAGACCGTAGTGAAGATGGTACAAAGGAGAACGATTTATAACTATGCATCAAGTAGTGTAATTATGGAGAAGAGGTGTAATTATGGACGCAAAGCATAAAGCTTGGGTGTTGTGATGGTACAAACATGGCTGAGATGTAATTATTTATCTGATCATGTAATTATGAAGAGGTGTAATTACGGACCCACACTAGAAAGCTTGGGTGTGGTGGAGACGATTTAAACGATTATTTGATTTATTTTTTGTGATGTTAAATTTTATTATATGGAAAGCTATATTATTTTTATAATATTAATTTTAATTCTTTAAATTAATATATAAATAAAATAAAAAATTATATTAATTCCCTGTATATTTTTAAATTAAATGTATATTTATTTTTAATTTGAAGCGATTTTAAAATTTTTAAAAGAGAAATATAATAGTATTATAAAAGATATAGAATTAAATATAATTATAAGAAAGAAATGAATAAAATAAATGTAATTAAAATATAATTGTAAAAGAAAAACCTAAAAAATATATATGGTTTCATCAAGTTGAATGTATTAATGAAAGTATTTAGATATGTTTATCATTTTAGTTTTCACATAATATTTATTTGAATATGTGATTGAGTTATGTAAGCGATAAATAAAATGATTATGTTTTGTAATGTAAAAATTATATGTCTATAGCATTATTTCAATGTGTTTTTTGTAATTTTAACTAAAGTTTCGAGAAAATGCTTAATATTTATATTTTTGCATAAATTTAAAAATAATTTTCCAATTTTCAATAAATGTTATTTATAATTTCCGATTGGCTACAGAAGTTTGATGGCACATAATTCCCATGGTGGAGGGTGTTTTATTTTCATTTTTTTCTAATGCCTAACAATTCATTTTAAAATTAAAATAAAAGTAATTTTGTGAGTGGTCATTTTGTTGGTGAGTGCTCTGAACACTATCACTGTTATGTTAGCGCTTTCCTTAATCATGTGAGAATTGATGTTCTTGTAGGACACTGTTATGTTAGTGCTCCCTTCAATGATGTGAGAATTGTTGTGGTTACAGGTTGTTTGCATTGCCCCCCGGGGGGCTGAAAAAATGTCAAATTAATATTATTATGTTTCCTTGTGTGGAGGATGAAGTATGTGCAGGATAACTAGGGTCCTTTGCATAGTGAGTGTTGTGATACTGATGAACAATGAGGTAATTGGTAAGGTTTCATTGTATGGAAATTTACTATGTGGAGGATGGAGTAAGTGTGGGAGAACTGAGGCCTTTTCCATAGAGGAGGGTGCTCTGACACTAACGGGAGTGGAGAGGGAGTTAATATCATTTTTTTAACAATCATCGTAATCATTGGGCTATAAAAGCTAGTATCATGTTTTCAATCCTTGTGACATGTGGTTGTGGGGCACTATTATGTTAGTGGTTTGTTTAATGATGCGAGAATTGATGTGGTTGTAGGTTTTTTGCATTGGTCCCAGGGGAGAGGGGGGCTGAACAAATTTGTAATTGATATTGTTAAGGAGTATGTGTGGGAGAATTAAGGCTTTTTTTCATAGAAGAGGGTGCTAAATAAACTGTGTTTTCAATCCATGTGAAGAAAAAGTGTTGTGCGCTAAAACAAATGTGTGGAAGGCTTTGTGTGAAGTTTGTTAAAATAATAAATATACAAGTCTCTTTTTTAATTATTATTTAGGAATGTTTTTCACAACTATGGAAGTAGTTGTGCGAAAGAAACTGTGTGAAGGTGGTTGTGCGAAGCTGGCTGTTTGGAGGTAGCATGTGTGGAATTTCGAATATCAATGACTGATCAAAGGGAGTTATTGAGTGTGTAAGTAGTTTTGCGAATGAAGTTGTGCATAGTAGGTTATGCGTATGTGGATGTTATGTGAAAGTTTTATGCAATGTTTATTAAAATAATAAATATACAAATCCCATTTTTAATTCTTATTTAGCGATTTATTTCACAATGTATGATCATTAATTAATATTAGTTTCAAATGTCAATGAATTAGGGCATTATTGAGTTCAAAAGTAGTTGTGAAGAGGTGGTTGTTCATGTGCAGAGGTTATGCAGAGAATAAATGCATGTGCAGAATTTATGCAGTATGAGGGAAGTGTATAGGGATATTTTATTTGTAATGTGTTTTGATATTAGTAGATTATGCACAAGAGAAGTGCTTATTTTATTATTAATAGATTCTACGGAGTGCGGAAGTGCATACAATGAAAGATTGAGAGCTTTTTCTACACAATTAACCGTGTTGTTAGGAGATAGCTTGTGTAGAGAAAAAATACTTTGTCCAACATTTATTTTGTAACAAATGATTCCTACCCATAATATTTGGGACCCACATTTATTCATATCAGTTTCAAATGTCAATGACTAATGGAAGGGCGTTGTTGAGTCTCGAGGTAGTTGTGCAAACAAATCTATGTGGAGGTGGTTGTGCATGAGAGATTTTTGTGCACAAATGGATTTTCTCTACGGTTCCGTACATATGCATTTGTATTAGGTTGAAAATATGTGAAAATCATGTTTCTAGATTTGATGTTTTGGTGCTTATGTGGTTTTCTGAATGCCTAAGCAGGTGTAGAGTTAGTGAATTGAATGCTAAGATGACTTGTATTTACCTGTAGCCCTATTTTATATTAATAAGAGGAAAAACATCGGGAAGATGAAAAATCTGGATGGCAACTTGATCTTTGTAGTGTGTTTCAGACGCAAAATAGTGGCGGGTAGTTATTTCTAGTGAAACGAGATTGCAAACATTTCAAATAGCTATTATAGTGAGGGAAATACGCTATTTGTAGTGATAGAAAAAACAATGGATCGTGTAGCATTTTCCCTTTGCAAATTGCATTTAAGAGCTCAGAGTATTATCCGAGCTTCTGTTGCCTTACATAAACTATTATATTTGAAGACGAGCTTTCATCTTCAACAGTGTCCCAATGGCATTTTTGTTACATTGTGGATGATAGTAGTAGTGCAGAAATACATAAGTTGCAAAATATTGCAAGCTTCTAAACCGATTCACCTTTGTCAATTTCCTGTTTACATTTGGTAGATTCTTAGCTTATTATCTTGATTGTTGTTAGTTCGAACTATTTTGTACGATAAATTTGTGTTTCTTATGACACGTATAATTATGCTATTAAATCAGTATATTGTGCTTAGCTTTGGTTTTCTCTACAATACTACAAGCTTTTAAACTAATTCACCTTTATCGATTTCCTATTCGCATTTGGCAGTTTCTTAGTTGATTATCATGATTACAATTAGTTTGAACTTGTTTTGTAGGGTACATTTATATTTTTTATGACAAGTATAAAGATGATATTATATCAATGGATTGTGATTAGCTTTGGTGTATTCGATTGCTAAATATTCAGCGTGTCGTGTGTAGTAGTTTTGAAGCCAGTAATAGCATATGCATTTGCATTTGCATTATGTTGAAAGTATATGACATATTGTTAGTTTTTGTTCCTTGACTTGTGTAGTTTATTCGAAGTCATTAGTTTTTTTATTTATTTTTAATCGTTCTGATGTATATCTCTTATTAACAGAAAACACTCAATTTGTCATGTATGTCGATACACACAAGGTATGAACGTTTCTTGTTTTTTTTCCACACATACTTTTTATCACAAAGCAATACTTGTTGAAATGCATTAAAAGGAGAATTAAACTAATATTACATAATAGTAAAAAGTATTTAATCAAGAAAATATTCGTTATTTCTAGTTTACAAATTGCTTTTACAGATGTTCTTGTTATATTGTGAATTAAAGTTTATGTTTTTGGTAATTAAATTATCTTCAAGTCTGCAAAAAATAAACAGTTTAAAATTAAATTTATTTTGTGACTTCTTGTCGAATTTTGGGAGAAACGAGTGTGTCAATTCATTCATAAATCACATTTGGTTTGGCTTTACAAAGTAGTGGGGAACCAAATGTTAAGTCAATTCACCATTGAAGGTAAATTTACTGTTTGTGGCTATTATTGATAATTTTTTGAGTCTCTAAATTTGACTGAAAATAACTTGAACTAAATTTACTATTTGTGGCTATTATTGATAGTTTTTTGAGTCTCTAAATTTGACTGAAAATAAATTGAAGTTACAACTGTTAACTTTTAGTAATAAAATTATTTTTGCGTCACCAAAAATCAAAGAGTTTAAAATTAATTTTTTCTGTGTGGAATAATGTTTTCACTGCATCATAACGATGTGTCAAATTTGTTGAGAAATAGTTATGTCGTGTTATTTTTAAATCAAATTTGGTTCAATTTTATAAAGTAGTGGGGATAGTTGTCAAGTCAATTCATCGTAGAAATTAGTTGAATACATATTGGAATAATATTTATTTATGAATGTCCTTGTTCACTTTAATATTTGTAGCTATTATTGATGGCGTTCTATATGGAGGCCACAATTTCACCAAGACAATGAAATTCTCGACAAAATCTGATGAAAATAATTTGAGAAAATACAATACTAATAGTGTTTGAACCATTTTTTTACTGTGGAAATAAATTCAACACAATCAAGAATATCCGGGGCACCAAAAATCCTGAACCTTAACAATTGGAAGTAGGATTTAAAAAAAATGCCAAATTAAAAAAAAAAGTTTGCAATGAATTTTGGTTGTATCAACGAATTTGTTGATGGTGTTTTTGATGATATTGAATCTATTTCCAATATTACAATAACTAATTCAAACACTTGAGTTGTAATTTTTTATTAAAAAAAACTAAAAAAAAATCGTATTGCGGTGATTTTTAGCCGTGTGGGTGAATTTATCGGTTCGGTATACAACGTCTATTATTTTATATTATAATTTTTTATTTCTTATGACACGTATATCAATGATCTTGAAGTGGAAGCAAAGTGCAACGTAAATGCACAAGATGCTTTTGGAATTTCGATTTTGTTTTCCTATTACTATTCGTATATGTTGTCTTTGATATCTTTAATTGTTATTTATTCAATGTCTCATGTGTAACAATTTTCACACAAGTAATAGTAACAAGTAGTGTTTGTGAAGAAAAATTGGAGAATGGTAAAGTGAAACGAAATTTGAATGTGTTATTCATTGACAAAGTTTTTTTTTTGCTGCAAATGAAAAATGTGTAGCAGGTGAGGGTTAGAGGTTATCTGCAGTGGTACGGTTAGCTCACTTGATAAGATCGATGATAGATTTGAATAGTTGATAACTTATGAGAGATATGTGAATATGTGAACGGAAGAAAAATTAGGTAATAAGATTGGAGTATTGGATTAGCGAATGCTGGGTGTGTTCCGGAGGCCATTGATTTTAGAGAATTTGTTTATCTTTGAACAACTAATTTTGATTTCAAAAAGAGGGCAATTAATATAGGAGTGATAAAGGTTTCTCTAAATCTCAATGCATTTAGATTGTTATTCAAGTTATTGGAACTGAACATGTGTTTAGAGTTGTCCGTTGCGAATAGTTTCGTGGAGCTAGAAGTGCGCATAATTGGCATTGTGTGGGAATTCATTTCTGGAACTTCTAAGGTTACTTTTGATCTTTCTCTTGTAGATATTTCTTTTTTTAGGCAATCGTTTAGGGATTTATATTGGCTCTTTTCCCATGTAGTAGGGATAAAAAGTACCTCACATGTTCCAAAATGCATTTTCTATGTGTTTTATGAGACATACAAAAATAATTGTATGTTTCATTGGGCTTATGTCATTTCGAATGAATTATTTGTTCAAATACATGGATTACTGAAGAAAAATGGATTCTTTATGATGGAATATCTGATAACACTTCTCATATGAAGGCATGTGTTTGACGGTTTACCATGTAATTCTATATTCAAGTTTCGTGAGGAATTAATGTAGTTATGGTATCATATATTGTGGAAGCACAAAGCCTCTTTAAAGTTTTGTTTAATTTAGGATGTGTTTGTGACAAAAGTGTATTGCATGGTAACTAGATAGGAGCCTTCTTGAATATCTGCAGAGACTAAAAATTTCCTATTTAGCAAAGGGAAATATGAGGAAAGAGAAAGCAATATGGTTATACGAATTTATGGTTTTGAAGATAGGTCATTTCTTTTGCCGATGTTTGTCTAAGATAACTATTTTCTTGTTGAAGACTATAGGAAATACCATCGTTGGATATCTATATTTGAACAGAAAAAGAAAAGACAATATATTTCTTTTTCATTTACTGTTGGAAAAGTGACTGTGAAGAATATGGCTCACACTATCAGTTTTGCAAAGTATTTGGATGCTTTCAAATTAAATGAATATGGAGCTATTAAAGTCTTTGATAGAGGAAAATTTTTCAAGGAACAACTTGAGCCTATGAGGTATGGGAACTTGTTTATGAAAGGTAGAGAGAAGAGCAAGGAAAGTCCCAGTGTACCAACAAAAGATCAAAAAATGCTAGTAGATGATGAACATATTGCTGAAAAAGAGATCATCAGGATAAGAGAAATATTTAAGCAAAGAGGCACAAACCCTATGGGGAAATCTCAAACTTGCATGTCATGTAGCAATAGTGCGACTTCATATTCTAGCAAAAGACGGAAAATAACTACTAGAAGTGAAAAACTTGTTTTCGACAGGCTATTAGGTAGTGGGGATGATGAAGAGCCTACTTGTAGGGTAACTCCAGAAAGAGCACAAATGATTGAATCATTTTGATCCAAGAGTGTGTCTAAAATGGACAACATTGACGAAGTGGTGGACATGGAAGTTGATACCATTGTACAACCTGATTGGGTTAGTACTTGTTTGCAACAAAATTAGAGAATAAGTGAGGAAATTTTTGAAGAGGACATTACTTTTGATGACCGTTTTGTCACATTGCAAGATGAAAAATATTTAAGGGGAGGTAAGATATTAAAGATCGAAACGATATAGTTTTCCAACGAAAAGGTTGTTGATTGGGCATAATTAAATGTTGATCTATCTTTGGTTGGAATACCAGGGCTGATGAAATTCCATCAAGTTGGTGGTGAAGTGCTTGTGAATTATGTTTGTCGATGGCAGACATAAAATATGAAGTTGAAGGTAAAAATAAAAGATCTTGAAGATACCCTGAGCCTAAGTCCCTTGCTAAAGGCTCCATTGGCAATGCACAAACCACCATTGGAAATTTCCAGTGTTAGCAAAATTAATATATTTGAGAAACCTGGAAATCTTCTAAGTGCAATGAAATCATATATCATTAGTAATATATTTGAAAGATTACGGATTATTAAATCAACATGGCAAGTTGTTTTTGATCTACAACATTTAAAGAAGAGAACTAGGTCTTCCGTAAAATTGGTCAAAAGTGAGTTGGAGGGAGACAGGGAATTCATAGACATTGACCTATTAACTTTTAGTCAGAAGATTGATTCACTGTCCGAATTAGGAAAAGATAAGGAAGGGTTGTTTGATGTTGATCGAAGGAGGTAGATCAAGGATGCATGGTCTTGGAGAATCAGAACGTTGGAAGACATTACTTCTGAGTGCGCAAACATAGAAAATCCAAGAGTATATGTGTATCTCAAGGTGGTAGAGATTGTTTAGGATTTAAATGGTCTATGTATTACATATGAATCTATATTAATTTTGAAATAGAAAGATGATGGATGATTTTGAGACGCTGAAATAGTCACAACAAATGTAGTTTGATGATATAACCGATTTTAGTGCTAATGAAATTAGAATATGGCTAATTACTTTTGTTAGTTCAATTAAGAGTACTTTGCCTCAGTTTTGTAATTGCAAGAAGAAACAAAAGAAATTTGGGAGGAGATATTCAATGAATGTGTTAAGCACGACATTATTGTTGCTCTGATGGAAGAATCAATTGAAGCTAAAGTGAAGGAATTTGTTTCAGGAAGCCTGATTGCATGAGATAGCTTTGGGATAAATAATATCAAACTCTACTTTCACATATTGTAAGTGTTTTAGTACATTGAAACATTTGTTGTTGTTGTCAAAGAATTTTAATAGTTAAATATTATGTGTGGAGTAAGATGGAATAGTCTAATTCATGAATGCAATTCCTTGTTACCTATTGCAGATGACTTTTGGAGATTACAGTTGGCGAGATTACAATTGAAATTATCATTGGGACGAATGCATTTAGCTTTGTGATTGAAGTATTAACATTTTCATAAATTCTTCATGCAGCATAAGCTATTTTCTAGACCATGGCTCTGTAATCATAACTTATTCGAATTTTGATTACTATCTTTTCTATCCCTTAGTATGTTTACTAATTATGTAAACAATTTTGAGACAACTTTTGAGATGGGATGTTGTATGGACTGGGTTCTCTAATATTGTACAGAAAACAATAATTGAACACTTGTTTTCCAGTATTTTCTTTTAAATTTTATATATTAGCTAATTTTTTGCAATGAATAATAATAAAAATGGATTTATGTTTATTTTTTCTAATAATGAAACTTTTTACTAATTATATAAATAATTCTTAGATAATGTTTTACATGTGAACTTGTATCTATTGCATTTGTTGTGACAAGAATTTGAATCTAAATACAATTACACTTGTTGTAACTATGTTGATAACTATTGAAGGGTACTTGACCATTAAGGATGACTATTCTATTCAAGTTGTTTTTATTTATGAATGCATGTACAAAAGAGAGAATTGCACACATCAGTGTTTCATGGTACGAAGTTTTCATTCTGTCGTGATTAGGATGAGAGTTTTCATTATGTAGAGGAAGCTTCCTATGGTAAAAGCTCTACACAACAACATATGATTATAATAATATATAATAATAATAATAATACATAGAACTGTGGGATTTTTTCGAAGCATTATGAAAAATCTCCATATTTGGTTTTGCAATAGTCAATTGTAAACCAGTATTTGTAAGTAATTTGGTTATAGACATATACAATTTGTTTACTTAAAGAAAATACGCCTTTAAATAAGTCCTGCTGAATATAGAGACATTTTTCATTATGGAGAGGTTTTTTTTGTGTGAAACCCATATTAAAGCTTATATTGTAAATAATAAAAGTTATAGTAGTCAATTGTAAATGAGTATTTGTAAAGCATTATTGAGTATGAAAGTACCTGTGCGGAAGTGTTTGTGCCTGTGTGAATGTTATTTGAAGAACATGTTCATATGCAAAATTAAGTATTTATAGAACTCATGCTATATATAGAATCCTATTTCACTCTGTGGAGCTTTATTGCGTCAAGCCCATAGTAAAGCTTACATTCTACGCACAAATATATTTCCGCACAATGAAATATTTTATTAAACAATAAAAAACCTAAAAATTATAAAAGTAAATAAAATAAAAATGTTTAATAATAAATTTTATCAAGTGCAAAAATAATTAACAGTAATGTTGTGGCTGAAGTTTTACTGGTGATTGTAATTGATGCAGGAGGCGTACATTGCATATGGAAAAGACACAGAATTACAAAATCGTGTTATGTAGAAGAAGAAGAATAAGACAAAGAAACGCTTTCATTGTGTAGAGTGTGGTTTAATCATTTTCTTACACGACATAATCACATTAATGGTTTAATACCCTTTTGGTGAATGGACAGATCAACACGTAATTGGGAACGTAAATGTTATTACCTCTAAACTGACAATATAGTAGTGGGTGTGATTGTTGAGAGCATGTAAGCTAGCTATCATTATTAGAAATGATTCACATTTAATTTGTTTCGTAGATGGAGTATCTGGTTTCTCAATTTCGAGATTTATTTTTAAACTATTTTTTTTATTTCTCGGAAACATTTGGTTTGTTGTTTTTAAATTTGTATTTAATCAGAAATTTTTCTCAAACATATTTCACACACATAATAGTAAAGTAGAGGAACGGTAAAAGAAAAAAGAAAAAGGCAAAAAATTTAGCACTATCAACAATTACTCTCATACCGAAAAATCCCACAGTTTAACAAATATAATCTAATTTTCCAAAAAACTATGGCTGATTTTCTAAAAATCTTATCAGAATCTGTACTATTTTCTAGCTAGAATTGTGGTGCGTTTAGATTATGTGAATTATTTCTACTAATTCTCGTAAATGCATATTTTTCTATACTGAATTGATATATATATATATATATATATATATATATATATATTATATTATTATATATATATATAAATATATATATATATATATATAATATATCAGAAGTGTCTTGTAGAAGGGATTTCATAGGAAGAGTAGTAACAAGTGGTGGTTGTTTAGGCTATCTATGAGTGATACCTAAATCACATTGAAAACATTGTAGGTTAACAAAATATTTTAAAACTACAGAGCAAAAATGGCTTTGAGGGGAAGGAACACAGTTATTTGCATTGGTACTATTAACTCACTTGCGCTCATCGATCAAAGCTTTTAGTGGTTGGTTGTGTATCACTTATATGTGAATCTATCTCTGTAGGAGAGGAGTAGTGTCCATTCATACTTTTGATGAGTTTCCACATAACTCTAATTTAAATTTGAACAAAGAACTGATGCAATTATATTATCCCATACTATGGAAGCAAGAAGTTATTTCAATTTTTTGTCTAATTCATGATATTTTTATAAAGCAAGTTATTTGCATGATAACTAGACAAGAGCCCCATCAAACATCTGGTGAAGCACAAGTTTCTTTGGGGGAAGGGATACATGAAGAAAGAGGAAATAATACGGCTATTCGAGTTTATGGGTTTCGAGGAAAACCACTAATGCTTCCAAGAATTGTTATGGATGTGTATTTTGTTGCCAATGTTTGCACTTAATACTATGATTAGCAAGTTAAATTTAAACATAAAAAGAATAAAATGTTTATTTCTTTGCCATTTACTGTTGGGAAAGTAACCATGAAGAATGGAAGA